>VXAK01016096.1:15460-171870 GCA_013399435.1 Arenaria interpres | reverse complement strand
AAACCCGCCTGGACATGTTCCTGTGCAACCTGCTCTGGGTGGCCCTGCTTTGGCAGGGGGTTGGACTAGATGATCTCCAGAGGTCCCTTCCAACCCCATGTGATTCTGTGATACAGCCCTGCAGACGCTGCAGATCTGCCTTTTCAGGGTTGCCTCTGTGGCCAGTGCTCCGTGCTGTCTGTGCTCAGCACTTCCTTGGGTTTGCCTTTTGGCATCTCCCAGAGGCAGAGAGAGAACCTGAGGAGGTGTGTACTTGCAGCATATTTCTGTGGCAGTAGCGTCTAGGGATGCAATAGAGATTGGTGAGACTCTACGCTGTGTGGCTCAGTGGCCATGGAACTTGAATGAATGGAAGAATGGGTAAAAATTTCATTTACTGTCTTCATATTTTGGCAGCAGGTGTAAAGAAGTTAGCGATTTTGTTGCCTGTGTGGCTATAAAGCCATCCTGATTTTCTGAAATCTCACTTTCATGTGGCAGAAGGTACAAGCACAGCTATGTGATGGGGTTTGTTTTCTTTTTTCCTGAGTGAGTGAAGACAAAGGGACTGGCCTCTGCTGCTTTAGGATGTAGAAGTATTACTCTCATCAAATTTTACTATCAAAAGTCTGAAGGTAGAGTTTATGGCAGGCCATTATTCCAGTTTTATGTCCTGGTAGCTTTGACATAGTTCTTTAAGGAGGAATGCTTTTAAAGTCACCTTATTTTGCCCTCTTTTCCATCAACAACTGTTGTTGGTAGCTGCAGTAAAAACAAATTCTGATGTGTGAAAACAACATGCTTTGTTTGCTTTTCAACATAGAGAGATTAAAGGAAAGAGTGTGATAATTATTAATTTTGCTCTTTTAAGTGAATCTGCACATTTTTCATCTGTCTCCACTCCTCATTTTGCTGCAAAAGATGTTTTCTTTTTAACTTACGTTCACCTGATATCTATATTTTGAGGTTGGAAATCCCTGTCCCATTCCTCCAACCAAAGCGTAAAATAAATGCAAGAAACTAAATCTTGAATCTACGTGAAGACCTGAGGAAGGAAGGGACGGGTCACTCTGAAACCTCTAACATCGTAGCCTTTTATGAGAGCACTACTAAAATTCGATCAAGAGAAATAAGCTTTGCTTGTTATTTGTTGAGGCTCCTGACCCCTCAGCCGATACCAAACTTTTTGCTGGGTCTTGAAATGAAAGTTATGAACAGAAAGTACTTTATTGTTTGCGTGACATTGTGTCGTGAGTAGTCATCAGCGAGTTTAATCATCGTCTTCTAATATTAGGAAAAAGAGTATTTAAAGGGAAGGCACGGTGGCATTAGCTCAGTGGTATTCTAGGTATCTGGCTGCTTTGCCTCCTGCAGAGCTTTTGTGTCTCAGCTTTGTGCTTAGACCCCGTTGCCGTCAGCGGGAGCGCGGCTTTGGAAGCGGTGGAAGCAAACGTGCCTCACATGCAAGAGTCTATTGGCAAAACAATGCGAGGGGAAATCTGCGTGGCCGATCGTGCATTTGTTCTTTGGTTAGGTGAAGAAGCCAGGTGAAATACGTAAATAGAAGATGGATTTTGTGTCAGTCAGGGATCAAAATGGGCAGGTATTTAATCACGTTGTCGTGTTACTTCTCAGATCGTGAAACAGATGGAGTGACGCTTCCCAAGCGTATAGGCTGCAGGAAATATAGGTTTCATTGAGTATCCTTAAATTTTCATTTTGACCAGGGGTAATAGTGGAGAACAATGGTAGTCACGGATGTTGAAAAGCCAGGCTTCTGCCAATCATGAGATTTTCAAAACTTGGTTAGGTTAATATGTTTAAATTAAAACTGATGCATCATTTAACCAGGTGCCTCCAGGAGCAAAAAGAAAACGCCAAGTGTTGTGTGACTAGTGAAAAAAAACCAACCTAAATTCCCAGAGTCTCCAGCCTGCACTTACTTAAATCCCTGGAGCTGAATTGTACTTTGGATAAGGTACTTCCTCAAAGTGCTGAGAAGTAAAGAGAGAGCTGGAGATGAAGGAACACAGGTGGAAAGCATATTGTAAAAGAGAGAACTAAGGATTAGCCAGGGAATTGCATTTTTATTACTGGCTGCCTTTTAAATCATTTGTAGGCTGGTTAAATAGTCTTGTGTCATATCTGTGCCAGGATCCTAAATATTTCAAGCTCTTCTGCTAATGCCACTGTTGAGGAAAGGATGCATGGTTTTTTGGTAGGTCTACAGGCTTGACTTGGCACACGTTTTTCTAGTCTGTGCTGCTGGGGCCTATATATGCGGCTTCTCCAGGCCATGACCAGTATGGGCCAGAACATTTCACTGGTGCTTGAGGGGTTACTTCAGCAGCTAAGGATTTTCAGAGAACAAGGGCCTTTTTTCTGGGGTGCACCTTCTCACCAGATGGGCTTTGGGACTGAGATGACGCTGGCACCGTGCCTAGGGCAGCACGTCGGTTATGCTGCCATGTGCTTTTGCAGACAGGTAACAGGAGAGACTCAAAGAACCCCTGGGAGCACTTGCACTGGCCCAGTGCACCTGAAATCAAAGCTGTAGACAGGGCGTTTTCAACTGGTTAAAGCAGGTTCACACACCAGATCCTCAGCTGGGCAGCTGAGAGAGTTGAGGTTCAGTCTGGAGAAGGCTCTGGGCAGAGGAAGGCCCTTTCGGTACTTAAAGGGGACCAACAGGAAAGGTGGGGACAAACATTTTAGCGCGGGGCCTGTTGCAATAGGACAAGGGGTAATGGTTTTAAGCTAGACTAGGTATAAGGAAGACATTTTTTCACAATGAGGTTGGTGATACACTGAAACAGGTTGCCCAGAGAGGTGGTAGATGCCCCATCCCTGGAAACGTTCAAGATCAGGTTGGACGGGGCTCTGAGCAACCTGATCTAGTTGAAGATGTCCCTGCTTATTGCATATTGCAGGGGAGGTTGGACTAGATGACCTCTAAAGGTTGCTTCCAACCCCAACTCATCTATGATTCTATGACTCTATCTACAGAGTGACCTACTCTAATTTAGCTTCACTGCAGTCCTTGGGTCTGAAACTCCAAACTGCGCATCTCACACATCATGGTGAAGGCTCTTAAAAGCCTTGGATTGATTTAGCATGCACAAAAAAATAGTAATAAATCCCTGGAGAACTAACCAAAGTTGACAAAGGACTTCTGCAGCTGTGGCGATTTATTTAAAATCTATCATTACCAAACACAAAGGTGGCAACACATCCCTTTTTCCAGTTTCTTGTAATTTTGCCAAACTTCAGCAATTTGGGCAAAAAATTTTCATGCTGGGTGTCTGCCTCAGATGGTGGTTAGATAATTTTGCTGGGGGTTTGTTTCTCCTTTATGTTATTTTGGAGAATTTCCTGTACCTTTTTTCCTTCTGTTTTAATGTTTCTATTTCTGCTTAAGGCTGAAATCTTTTTCTTACTATTTTTGTTTTGTACGGGAACAATGGAAGGAAAGCCTTTCATTGTCACTTGAAGGTTAATTGGGGTGTTCTTTGGGGCATTCGTCTTGGGATAGCAATGCCCGGATGACAAAAGAAAAAAAAAATGTAGTCCTTCCAAGGCATCGACCTGGCAAAACACGGGGCTTTGATTGGGCTGGGAATTCGGTCTGATTTCCCTGCTTCCTTGAAACAAAGCGAGAAGCCTCCAACTGCAATGCAGATTCCTTCTCCTGTGTTAGACCCACCTCAAAGATCACATGCAGCTCGGCTCATACCCCTGTGCCCGTTTATCACCGCGGATCTGATCCCTGCCAGCACTCGGGGTCTTTAATCTGATAAAACTGACGGGAGACGCTTATGCATACCATTAGGAAGGCAATATTCCATATGCTCTCTAATTGGTTTGAATTTATCCTATTATTTCAACACTTAAATGTTGCTGAACGTAATTTGGATGTGGCAGGCTCATAAAGTGTAGGCTCTGGTGGGAGTTCATTATTGAAAAAAGACACATCCACCAAGGCTTTTTCTGGCTCCGGGCCCAAACCCTCAGCATTTTGCTTACTTCACGTGTGGCTTTTGTCCGCCAGCTGTACTCCTACATCCATGCTGAAGTCATCTCTGACACGTTCTTTTTATCTCTTCCCCGTCGGTGTAATATTTATTTTTTTTTTCCCTGTCGCATGCTGTGTATATAATGTGTTTATTTAGGAGAGCAGCAGCTCATTCAGAATGGGGAGTTGACATCTCCAGAGTGAAGAAAACACTTCTGTGAGGATGCTGAAAGATATGAGCAGCATCCTTAGCTTTTGTGACTGCCTGGCTAATGCAATGAAACCTGACAGTTACCATCTTCTAATCTGGGTGTTGTGACCAACTGCTAATATGTAGTTATTGAAACCCATGAAAGAGGTGCTTGTTCTTCCTCTCATGGGAATCCGTGAACACTACGGACACTGGGAGTTTTCTGCTCTCTTTATTCCCATTTAATCTCTAACGTGACGATTTGGAAGGCAATGTAAAGGTTTGGGGCTGCGTGGGTTTGTGACCTCTTTCTGTAACAGCAAAAGTCGCCCTGAAGAAGGTCTTGAGTGCCATCACAGAAGGGGTGTGAAAGCATGCTAATGCCTTCAACATGTGCACTCCCACAGCGTTGTGGGTAACGAAGGACTCAAGCTGCAGGGAATTTCCTTGTTTTCATCATTCATCCCTGTAAGAAAATTTTTTATATCATTCTCTTAAAATATTAGTAAGCAAAATTTAGTCCATTGCTGCACTTTAAGGGGCCAAAAGGTTTGTACACACACCACTTTATACAGCCTTCTCCTTTTATGTGGTATAGGCATTCTGAAATGGTTTATGGTCCAGCCCTCTTCAATACATTCATCAATGACCTGGATGAAGGGACAGAGAGTACCCTCAGCAAGTTTGCTGGTGACACAACTCTGGGAGGGGTGGCTGACACCCCAGCAGGCTGTGCTGCCATCCAGTGAGACCTGGACAGGCTGGAGAGTTGGGCAGAGAGGAACCTGATGAAATTCAACCAGGGCAAGTGTAGGGCGCTGCACCTGGGGAGGAAGAACCCCCTGCACCAGGACAGGTTGGGGGCTGACCTGGGGCTTTTTTTAGTCTGGAGAAGAGAAGGCTGAGGGGGGATCTGATCAATGCCTATAAATATTATGAAGGGTGGGTGTCAGGAGGATGGGGCCAGTCTTTTTTTAGTGGTGCCCAGGGACAGGACAAGAGGGAATGGGCACAAACTGAAACATAAGAAGTTCCATCTAAACATGAGGAGGAACTTCTTTCCTGTGAGGGTGGCAGAGCCCTGGAAGAGGCTGCCCAGAGAGGTGGTGGAGTCTCCTTCTCTGGAGACATTCAAACCCCACCTGGACACGTTCCTTTGCAACCTGCTCTGGGTGGACCTGCTCTGGCAGGGGGTTGGACTGGATGATCTCCAGAGGTTCCTTCCAACCTCATAGCATTCTGTGATTCTGTGTGAATCTATGGTCGTGCTTCGATGGTGGCACTAATCTCTGGAAGAGGAACCAGTTTCCCTGTGGCACTTTCCCTGATTTCAGTAGCTTTGTGCGACTTCTTTAGGACATCATGACAAAGCAGGTTGGCAGTAAGACCAACGATGCCATCTAAGGACAAATAAGTAAGAAAAGGTTCGTGGGTAGAGGTATGACTTTTATTAGACTTGCACCAAAAGAAAAAAATAAAAATAGGCAAGCACATGCCCGACAGCTTGCCTTGCTTATGTTGACCATCTGATTTGATGAGAAAACGCCTACAAGAGATGTGTTGTAGACACCTACAAAACAGTGACCTCGCAGGCATGCATGAATTATGACAAATAGGACTTGCAAGCGTGTCTCAAGCATTTGGATATAGCCTCACACCTCACACATTTTTCTCACATTTTTCATTGATTTAATCTTGTGATGTGGGAAGGAAAGAGCTCTCTCTGGGTATCGAGAGGGAATATGTAGCATACTTTCTGCCTTAACATATACCGTCTTGGTGTCTCATTTACAAAGCAAACCACCAATGTTCCACCTCTTTCAACCGTTCCTGAATATGCACTTTGGGGATAGTCCTGAATTCCTTTCCCTCGCTCTTGGTGAAGCCCCAGGTTCAAGCACACTAGGCTGGATTTCTTGAGGGTGAGGCAGGTTGTGGTGTTCTCCATTCCCCAAGATGTCTGCCTGCAACTGCTGTAGATGCAATTTGAGTCTGAAAATTCTTGCTCTCTGGGGAAGGTGGGATTAGCAAGTAGAGACAATAGCTGCAAAACAGTCTTCTTATAAATAGTATATTTTCATTTACCTGGAGTTAGGAAGCATATCTATCAAGGAGTTATAATAATAAAGGTCTTACTGTGTATTTCTTTTCTTGAAAGGTTCGGTGCATTACGTAGACTGCTCACCTCCATCTCTGGGGTAAATTAAACCCTCTTCCTTGCTGGACCTTCTTTTTCTCTCTTTTCCCATCTCTTAGAGCGTGACTCACCACTGTCATTGACATTCTTGTTGATAATTTACTCTCTTCTCTGGCTTGAGGCTCTGTAATAGTTAAATAACTTCTCATCCTGTGCTTAATAATAGAAAACCATTTTCATATCCAGGTAGACACCTTTTTCCAAACTGGTGGCCCAGCCAAGTCCTTTGAAGATAAACCGTTTGAAGCTGTTCATCTAAGCTGTTTTATCTTTGCCTCTTCATGTTCATTTGTCATTTGTTTCCAGAGGATTTCACTAGTTCTCTCCTTTGGTTTAACTCTGGCCACAGAGATGGGATAATATCACTAAGATAAAAATTTGGTAGAGTTTTCTAAGCCAAGTTACTGTAGTTGCCCCAGTGTGGAGAGAAGATGTTTTACCAGTCTCCATAAGAATGCCAGTATGTATAAATGTCTTTCTTTTATGTAAGATAACTAAAAACATGATATGATATCTCCATTTGAAAACAGCTTTTGTTTCACATGTCTTTTCTTACTGGTTGTATCATTTCCTTATCTCTGACTAATCAATTTAATCTGCCTTATGCAAACTATTTTTCTTTCCTTTCAATATATTTTCATGAGGTGCATTGCTGTTGAGATTTATATCACAGAACGCCACCACCATCACCAGTTGAATCCTGTTTCTAAAGGGTTTTCTTTCTTGTAGTTCAGTTGGATTTTATAATCAGGTGAGATTTTTTAATTATTATTTTCACTTCTGAGAGATGGATGTATTGGACAATGCGCAGATGTCGTCAATGTATGGATAAAATTCCATCCCTCTAGAGGCCTCTCTATGTCAGTGTATGTGAGTGGGACATAAACTTGCAAATAACTTGTAAATAACTGGTCCTGATGCATGGGAAGTGAATGGTAGTAAAGACTGATTTGTAAATAGTTACAGACAGCAGGATTTGCAAATCTCTTTACCTGTGGGGTATGCCAACTGCTGAAGAATGAGAAGAGTTCTTCCTGGGCTGTGGGTCACGTTGCATGCTGCAGTCTGTGTGAGCTGAATTCGATGCAAGGAAATGGCTGGAGAAACAGCTTCTCTGAACAGCAACAGGTTGATCATAATATTCCAGGCTCAGCAAGGAGTTTACAAATGACTGAGATAATTAATGACTTAAAATGGGAGGAAAGGGCATTTGGATTTACAAGGAACCACAACTTATTTTTCAGTTTAAATTAATCACTGCTATTGTTTAAATGTCTCGGTGACACTGGGGAAAAAGATGAACTTATTTGTCTTTGGAATTTTAATAGCAATTACAATTCTTCAAAATAAACCTAACCAAAATACTCTCCTGTCAATCAAACTGATTAATGAGATCAGCAAAAGAGTGGTTAGCCAGGGAGCAATACCCACTTGACCGACAGGTGCCCACAAACTCTTTTGAGTATACAGGCAGCACAAAGAGAAATTCCAATGTGTTCTAATTCTTTAGGGCAAGGATTGTAGTAAACTGGGTTTTCTTATATACAGTAGGATGATGCAAGTGAAGCTCATCTTAAACAGTGAAAGGTGACGGAGCTTTACCCGTGGACCTCCAGCCGTTTTGACCTCTTGCATATTCCAAGGATGTATTTTTGCACACTTAATTCAAATTCACAACCATGGCAGAAGGGACAGCCCCCTAAAGAGCACATACTTTCCCCGTCAGCTTTTACCTGTGTGGATCAATGGCAGTAAGATTTGTAGGAGCACGAGTAGAAAGGTGGAATACAAAGGACCCTCTAATCTTTTGGAGTGTACCGGCGTTCCCAAAGTGACTGCGTGTGGCAAAACACCTTTTCTAAATGTCACGAAATGGCTGTTGGAGCTCTGTGGTCCCACGAGTGGGACAGCTCTTCGGCAGTGCTGTATATTGCGGTGGTTCTGTCTTTTCAGTTATACTGTTCAACCCGTTTAACCTCATAATACAGCACCAGAGAGAATTTCACCCAAACCAATGCATTCTGGCAGCTCTGTCTTTGAACAGTTCTAAATAAAAAAAGGAGACTCCAGTTCTTATATTTTGCTTGGTCTCAAAACGATTAATTTGCAAAATCACCAATATCGCAGAATTTTCACAAGCGCCACTAGTACAGTAGGAGCCAGTTGAAGTTTTTCTCAAGATAAATCCAATTTCCTTAAAAAAAAAGCCACCCTACAAAATCTGGCAAATCTCCTGTGACCTCTAGGCTTGCAATGAGCTGGTTCTGGAGGGTTTGGAGGGTTTAGCTATGTGACATAGAGAAAAATCGATAGTACTTGAGCCATGCGATTCCAGCCTAATACTATGTTTTTTAATGCAGCGAGCAGCAAGATCACAACGTTAGAAACAAGCAAATGTAGACCATATGTGCTGAACCAAATCTGTGAAATGCATACCTCGGATTCCGGGCAAAGAGATGCACATGAAGCTCAGTGTAACGCCATAGGCAGAAAGATTGGATTTAATGATGATTTGCTTTGTGATAGCGCCTCTCGGATTGTGTAAGCGCTGGCAACACGGCCTCCAGCCCCAAATATTCATAATCTTCAGAGAAAATGCGAGTACAGTCTTTTGACTGCTGAGAATGGGAGTCACGAGCAGGACTGTGGGGGTGACGTTCCCTTTGTTACATGGCGTCGGTGCAACTGCTCCCGCGGTCTAGTGCCAGGTTAAAAATGCAACTCCGATTTCAGTCTCTTCCTATTACAGAGAGAGCGCAAAAAATGTGAGTGCAAGTAAAGCACCAAAATGTGACGGCAAAGGTAATTAATCAGTGGGATGGATGACCGAGAAATGCAGCAGACTCTCCACGCTTTAGAAATGTGTCCTCCCAGTTACAGACCTTTACTGATGTTAGATTCTAGTTTAGCTGTGAAGCGTTGGGCTCGATTACAGGAATTACTGGGTGAAAATCAGTGTGATGCAGGAGGTCAGACAAGTCGCTCTCGATAGTTCCATCTAGCCTTAAAATCTCTGGGCCTAAGGATTTTCTACAGCTGTAGTGTGTGCATACAGTTGTAATCTTATTGATAGTGCTTCCTGCATTCCTTTCTGCTGCTCATGAATAAGCATCTCCCTCAATGAGGATTTTCCAGTGCAACCAAATATGAGTTTATTTCTGAGTAACTGCAGATGCGACAACTACTGTTTGATTCCCATTGGGAAGCTGCGACCGCCCCCCTTCTGCCTGAAGAGAGGGTCCGGCCCTGGGGCTTGTGAGATACCAGCCCAGTGCAGGACTGGGTTTGTGTCTCGGTGGGAGCAGAATATGGAACGACACAGAGGTGGAGGGAAAAATGCGTCTTGGGGAAGTTATTTCATAGCATGTCCGGGTCTCCAGGGAAGCGTGGGTTGGGAAGTGAGAATTAATCCCGAGGCAGATGGATGTATAGCCCGTCAAAGATAAAAGAAAGATGCAGTGTGTAACAGAGTTGAGCTGGCTAATTATACGGCAGCCTGATTGCTGAGTCTCTCTCTCTCTGGCCAGCCGTTTGACACGCGTGTACCTACGCCACCACCCACGTGCTTCATGTCGTACGTACACAACGTACGTACAAACACCCACCTGCCTGCCCTCAGGATCACTCTTCTGCTTTGCACGCTCTTTTCAGGGACACCTAAGGACATGAGATGACACACAACTTGGAAACACCGTTAGCCTGTAAGGGCTGTGGTGTATGGCGTACCGCGGGTGTGAAATTAATTACCTTGCTGCGGCTACCGCCAGACTTAACGTTGGCAAGCTAAACTGGGCCAAGGTGAGCTTGGGACGTGGTTACGGAGGGAACACAACTGCTGTTTTAAACTCAGCAGTAAACCTAATAAGAGTCAAACCACTGGTGCTGACCCAACCGTCAGTGCCCTGTTTTCCTAACGAGGCAGGAGGAGGATGCAAGTAGAGAACGAGGCGGCTATAAATGGGCAGATGAATTAAATGCGGTCCTGGGTTTGAAATTGAGGTCTTCCTTTCCTGCAGGTTTAATTCTTGTTAATAATTTGCCATTTCAAAAACGTCAGGGTTTTGATGAAGGCAGGCACACATGTTAATCAGGTTTCCAGAGGGTGTTTGCTGTACTGAGGAAAACTCAATGTTTTTCTACCAGGCCTGGGGTCGCTTGGAGAACTGGGAGGTGAAGGATATGGAGGATTGTTTTGGAGGATTCAATTTCCTCTTTTCTAAAATAATTAAGTTTTAAAATATATATATATATTTTTTTCCCTTGTGTGTAAGCTCTTACATTTCTGAACTGTAGTTCGAAATGATACAACAGTATTTTTGGAAAGAAGTGGTTTCCCTTAAGCTACAGTTTCCACTTCTTGCCCAGCTCTAGATTTGCAGGATGTCTGTGGGTGAAAGTGAGAATTAGGAGTTAGGAGAGAAGTTTCTGAGAAGTGGGTTATGCTGGGACAACCATATTGGACGAACCGAGGTGTGGAAAAAGACTTCAGCAATAAGGATATTTTTGCAGGATGATACAAGATGCCTATAAACTCAATGAGATCTTAACTAAGTGCGGCCTTTTCTCTGAGGGGACAAAATGTTCCTCCACACTCCTCCCACTCTGTTAAGGAAAACAGTTCAGCTCCTCATTCAAACATTGGATTCAGGTTCCCGTCTTTCATACGTTCACAAACTGCTTAATTTCATTCCCTTCCATAGTTCTCATCAACTTTGGTGATATGAGGTTGCGTCCTTGCGCCGTGGGGTCCCTTCTTGTCCTGCCCGAAAGTCACTTATTTAAGCACAAATATGTAACTGTTGTCAGAATAATAACCATAATAACTGCTATTCTGAGCTGATTCCTAGCGAACTGTTTGGCTCCTGCCTGTCAGGAAAGGAGGATGGATGCTTGCGGTGGGGAACAATTTGCTGTGTTGCAAAAAGAAACCTGACCCAGTCCTTCAATACTGAACATTTGCCTGGAATACTCTATGATAGAGTTAGTTAATGCATAGATACAGCACACCTGGAATCGAAAATAATTATGCCATTGTTGGGAAATGCTTGCTTTTTAGGCGCTTTTAGCTTGATATATATTTACTATATATAAATTAAGTCCAGTGCAGCATTTTCTGTGGAGTCTCTCTTGATTTGAACGTCGCTCCTACCCTATGAACAGCACTGTGTTGTCATCGGAAAAATCCCTACATCCTTTTGCTTAAGCAAAGGCAATATCTGCGGTTTGTGCCCCGGGCCGTAAGGAAATGTTAGTATCTGCTTGGACCATGCTGAGTCTGAGGATGGGTGCAGGCAAACTGCTTGCAACGTAAAGACCTGAAAGCTCAGCACTGGGGTCTCCTGAGGGATTTGAAATATCTTAGCACTAGTTAGGTTAGCAGTGGTGAGCTTAATAAAGTTCACTTGGCCAAATCTGTGCTGAAAGCATGTTTTTTAAATGAATAACAAAAATATTTCTACTCAGCCGGGCCCATTAGTCATTACGTGGATTTGAGGAAACGTGTTCATTGTACAACACTTGATAAGCCAGCTCTTGTGATACTTCTATACGGGATTGCGAACTAATGCAGCTGTGGTAGCTTTTCACTTGAATGGCTGATGACCAAAGCAAGCTGGCCATTGCCCAGTACTTCATGACATTTAAAAATAAGGTCCTTCAAATACAAGAAATGTGGAGGTGGGGAGGAAGAAAAAAAAAAAACCCTGCTGCTCTGTCAGGAGAAAATTTCCTTTGTGTCTAATGCGTTTCCCCAGAACAATGCAGGGTTCCTCTGCAGTCACAGCCTCATGGCTCTGGAAGATAGTTCTCTGCACTTGGCAGGAATCCTCTCCTCTTGCTCTTTTCCTTGGCAAAGCTGGAATTTTTCTAGCTCCGTAAAACTTGAGCCAGGAATCTCGCTCCCCACCCGTTTTCTGCATCGAATTGTCATTTTTTAAAAGGCAGTGCGAAGAAAGACAATGTTGGTTTTAGAATGCCATTGTATGCAGCATTACTAATGAAGAGTGGGGTGTAAGCTAAATATTTAAAAATAAGATGGATTTATACCTAGCACTTATTCTGGGAAGGGGAGAGACATCGTTTTTTAATTTCTTTTAAAATTTTTTATTTTTTAAGAAATCATAAGTCTTCTGGTGACTGTGAAAGAAGCATGAAGTAAATGTCTGTTTTTAGCCAAAACCTTTTTTTTTCTTTTTTTTCTTTTTTTTTTTTTTTCATTTTTGGTGCAAATTGCACATATGGTGTCAAAGAAATATCAACTCAGTAAGTGCTCCTTTCATCGCGTTTTACAGGGCAAAATGAAGGGGAAGTGAGGGAGGTGCAGAAGGAGGGTTTGTAGGCCACGGAGCAACAGAGCCAGGGGAGATGCAAATGGTTTCAGTGGAGTTTATTTTTCGTAAGCATGGGTACGTCCTGCTTTCAGTCATGCTGTTCCTAGACAGGAAACTGCCATTTTTCTATCTAGTCATTTCTGTGGCTGTTTTTTTGCTCATAAACCCAGTAGTGTTTCACAAGGGAGTAAGAAGATCTGTTCGTCTTGCACGATGTGTTCTCAAACTCAGGGAGTGCCTTCCAAGTCTTGGGTTTTAACTCGACGAAGCACTTCAGCTTTGCCGAAATTGAGGATAATTAGCATAAAACCACCCCATAACTGTAAAATTAACCGTAATGAACGACTTGGGGTGTGTGACTAGATGGCTTCACGTTGCGTTATTTCTGCCTGTGTAGCTTGCACCCAGACCGTGGTTTCGCAGTGGTGGCTTCGTCGGGAGCCACTCGTGGGGGACAATACGGGCGGTGAGACTCGTCACCTCTCCTCTGTCAGGGTTTGGGAGTGAGCGTTTCTCCGTGGGGCATGGAAATCTGCAGCGGGCACATAGGAAAGAGCTGAGGAGAAGGCAATTATCTGGCTGAAGCAATAATACCTCCCGTCTTCTCAGCGTTCACCCGGCGTGCGTTGCAGGTTCCCTGCCGGCGTCTCAGAACGGGCTTATGCTTTAAAAGGACCAAGTTTTTTTTTTTTTTCTTTTTTGCCTTCAGCAGCAATAAAAACCGAAAATTCGCAGTCCAAATGTTTGTTTCCCCGTGGTTCGGCTGGCGTCACCAAAACACGGAGGGGCCTATTTCAGCCGGAAAGAGAAAAGCCCCCGCGGAGAGGTGACCCTGTCCTGGTGACATGGGCTACCTGGAAGCCGGCGGGGTGAGCGGGGGGTCACGTTGGCTCCCTTCGGGCTGGCGGCGGGTGCCTTGGCAGGGATTCACTGGCTGCGGTGACGCTGCCACTTCTGGCCTGAGTGACAATTTGGCAGGGCGCTCCGGTGCGAGCAGCAGAGCAGCAATCTGTTCCTGTCCCCAGCCCTCCTGCCCACGGCAACCTTATTTCTTCTCACTTGAGGCTGGCGCTCCCTCCCTTGATTCGTGTGTGCGAGTGCCTGCCTTTCCCTGCGCTGGTGGCGTTTGTAAGACACCGGTGTTTGCTCCATCTGGCCCCTCTTATCTATCTATGCTCCTTCTCGTGGCAACGGGAATCCAGGATGGATTTGAAAAAAAAAAACCAAACAACAAAGCACTTTTTCATTCTGCTTTATTCTCTGACATGTGGGTAGCACCAGGGTCACCATCCTACCTCCTTCTGTCTGAGATGTGCTTGGGAGGACGTGGCAGTCCATTGAAAATTAGTAAAAAGCCTGACCAAAGCGTTCCCTGGCCAGGCTTCCTGCACCCTTCCACCTCTAGCATCCTCCCAGCTCTGCAGGGTGTCCAACCTAGAGCCGTGTGGGTACTGATGATGAGGGGGCTGGAGCACCTCTCCTGTGAGGACAGGGTTGAGAGAGCTGGGGTTGTTCAGCCTGGAGAAGAGAAGGCTCGAGAGAGACCTTATAGCAGCCTTCCAGTACCTGAAGGGGCTACAGGAGAGATGGGGAGGGACTCTTTGTCAGGGAGTGGAGTGACAGTACAAGGGGTAATGGTTTTAAACTGAAAGAGGGGAGATTTAGATGAGATATTAGGAAGAAATTCTTTGCTGTGAGGGTGGTGAGGCACTGGAACAGGTTGCCCAGAGAAGCTGTGGCTGCCCCATCCCTGGAGGGGTTCAAGGCCAGGCTGGATGGGGCTTTGAGCAACCTGGTCTGGTGGGAGGTGTCCCTGCCCAGGGCAGGGGGTTTGGAACTGGATGATCTTTAAGGTCCCTTCCAACTCTAACCATTCTGTGATTCTACTCACTGTTGTCAGAAAACGCCAGTTTGCCAAAACTGAAAGGTTTTGCAGAAGTGCAGTTCAGCCCTTGGTTGGCAAGGTGTTTTTTAGCTGCAGAGGGAAGTGAAAGGAGACTGATGAGGGGGCAGACAGGGAGAGCAAAGGTTGAGAGACAAGAGGGGTTGCTGTCAGGAAATCACATTCCTTCACCTTGCAGTAGCCAGCATGGGATTTTTTTCCAGACGTGGGAGTGCTTCCTTCAAATCCCTGTCTCTCTGCTTTTCAGTAAACTCTGGGCAAATGTGCATTTGGACTAAGGGTGGGGGGGAAGGAATGAGAAACAATTTCTGGGTTTCTTTTTTCACAAATATTTTTTAGTGATGTCTGTTTTTCTCTGCATCACAGTAAAAAAATTCGGAGGGCTTTCTGTTTTCCACAGCTCTTTTTTCGGATTGTTTCCCTGCCAGCTATCCCATACCCTGATAGTAAATATGAGCATTTACACAACAGGTACTGTGAAGAAAGATTGAGCAGTAAGCAGCTGAAACCCATGATGAATAACCAGGAAACAAACATCATCAGTCAAACGCTTGGAACTGCACATTTTTGGAGTGCAGGTTTTGCCACTGATATTAATGTAAGAAATGACTGGTTGGTGACCTATTCTTTGATTAGATATTGTGCCGAGATTACATTTCCTAATCTAATTTTTATTACTGAAGAGCATTTGAATTTCAGGGTGGTTTTTTGGAAGAAAATAATTTGGGTTTCTTTGCTCTGAGACTATTACAGTCCCACTACCGCCTGATTTTACTGTGAGCCAGGCCTTTTGTGCTACACTATTTTCAGAATTAAATTATTCAGGAATGTGCCTGGATTAGACTGCAAAACTGCATTGTGTTACTCATTATATAATTAATAATTGAAATTTTGGTCTTATTAATGTTTTCTGAAATGCATTGCAAAGTTAAAATATAATTAACACATTCACAGTCAGTTCTGTCTTCTTTTGTGCAAGTCATCAGGAGCATAGTGGCACTTCCATTCTAATGACATATCCAGGGAAAAAATAGGCTTAGAGTATTCCAAAAGGGCCGACTCTGTAGGTATTAAATGGCTAAGATAATTGGTTAGTGCCATTTTATATGTTGCATTATGCAGGAGAAGAAGTGTGCATTTGAATGGGATTTGCAGTCAGAAAGAGCAGACGAATACCGAGAGAAATACATATAACATAGAATCCTATGTATTAGAGGATAAAACCTTTTTAGGTCATCTGGCACATCCGTGAGATTAAGGTAGTTCTCTGCTGCACCTCTTTTAATGCATTCCCTGCTAGACCTTAGATGTTTCGAGTGAGGGACTAGTAACTCTCTCCTAGGGAATTTATTTCATAACATAATAGATAGCTGGGCTTCTTCTAATATTCATACTACATTTTTATGTTTCTCCTTCTGTTCAGTATGCTAACAAAAAAGGGCGGTATGCTGCTGGAGATGTAAATAGTATTTGAAACGGTGGTCTTCCCGAGAAACAATTTATGCTCCGATTGAAACACTGCATCAGGGCATATAAAAATAAGTAAGACTGTCTTCTTGCTGTGTGCTTCTCTGTCAAAGCTTGCTGATGGTCCCTATGCAGTAAAGGCCTGGGAAAAAAAAAGCCACGAGCAATGAAGGAAAAGGAATATGAACCATATATGGTGATTCCTAAAGACATTTGGTTGGATTTTGTTGTTGCAGACTCTTGGTACTGGATGAAGTTTCAGGGAATAGTGGTTCAGCTCCAGGTTTTGCCACAATGTTTTTCATGCACCTTTGGAGCGCAGAGACATAGTTGGAATATATAAGAATATTTAATATTCCCTCAAGAACGGCCTTGCTTTTCTGTGCCATAAACCAAAAAGGAAAAACTGCTAATTTCAAGTGTTCTAGGCCAAGAAAAAAATACATTCATCCTAAAAGAGACTGTAGCTAGCTTCAAAAATAATTGGCAGTTCATTTGTTCTCTGTTTTTCGTCATCTCGATGGAGTTCAGGCAGCTGAGACCAGACCACAGGTAAGAAATCATCTGTGTGGCTTGAAAATGGCAAAGCTATTGTATCAGATCGGTGCAGACACCCTGTCACCCTGTCCAGGGCTCCAGTCCCCTTTTTGCTAAGGAAGTTCCATGTAGAGTAGTTGTATGTCTGCCCTGGAAATAAAATGACAGTTGACCTGAGGTGTCAGAAATACTCTTTCAAATAGCTTGGAAACTGCTGTTATTCCTGTCTCACTTCAAATACCACCTAAATGGCAATGAAAGTCTAGAACTAGAGTCAGATAAACTCGCTTTAGCAGGCTGTGTGTGCATCGTCCCAGTAACTGAATTCACCTTGTCAGATCAATATGCAATGCCTTATTTAATAGCTCCTTAAGTAAGTCCCGCTTTCTTTTACCAGCTCCTTAGGTCATTTCAAGAAATCTGCTACCACAACCACTGCTTTGGTGTTCCAGCTGAGCCTGCACAGAGGCAGTAAGGAGGGACCTCCCAGCTATTTACAGCCCAGTCTTTCAGTCTTGTTAGACAGCAGGCAACACACCTCTTATCTCCCCATCTTATTCTCCATCTTGCTTTCCATACAGCTTTCTTCAATAAAGCACCTGGAGAAATGGTTACCCAGGTACTGTATGAATGAAATGCAAACCCAACCTTGGCTACTTTTAGCTTCATCAGTTCTTATTCACTTTTTCAGTAAAGAAATCGTCTTGTTGTCTAGCAACATGCTTCAGGTTTTGTCAGACTTGGGATTCATCGTGTCGCACCATATTTGACATACCTGCTAAGGCTAATAGTTGAACGAGACATGCTTTGTTCCATAAATAAGCAAGCTAAACATTTCATCTGCTTAGCCGTTTTGTTTAGTAGCCAGCTCTTTTAGGAAAAGAGGTTGGCCAGTTCCTTCATTGAGTGTACGGATGGGAGGGTGAAGGTGGCTTTAGTGACCTGTGCTTCACAAGGTATTGCTTCTCATCTGATGTGTGGCCATGGGCATGTTCAGCTACTGACCAGCTGCAGAGTTAAACCGGTCCCTTAAACTGATTACATATATGATTTTCGTCTGAGCTGTGAAGTACAATGCCTTATCCCTTGGTGTAGTTCACAGCATACTCATAGTGGTTTATGTCTCAGCTGGTAAGCAAGGGCTCAGCTACTTTCATTCACACACAGGCTCTTCCATCTTCCACAGAAAAAAAGCGACCTCTTCCAGTTGCAGATAATATTTCTTCTTATGTTGTGCTATTTCTTTTGGACTAGTGGAAGAAGTATATTAGTATGTATGTACACATCTCTTCTCCCAAGTCCCAGGCAACAGGACTAGAGGAAATGGCCTCAAGTTGTGCCAGGGGAGGTTCAGGCTGGATATTAGGAAGAATTTTTTCACGGAAAGGGTGATCAGCCATTGGACTGGGCTGCCCAGGGAGGGGGTTGAGGCCCCATCCCTGGAGGTGTTCAAAAGACGGGTTGATGTGGTGCTGGGAGATATGGTTTAGTGATGGTGTTGCTTTTTGTTTGTTGTGTGGGTGTTTATTTTTGTCAAAATTAGGTTGACGGTTGGACAAGATGATCTTTAAGGTCCCTTCCAACCGAGGAGATTCTGTGATTCACAGATAAATATATAAATTTAAATATGTATATATATGAAGTGGTAAGTGAACATAGCTTCTGAAAGAATTGTGTGCTGGGTCAGTGGCTGGAATTTGTGGATGTTGTGTGCACTTCTCTGAGTTTCCCTTGGCCGGTCTTTCACACTGCTTTTGTCTGTATGTGAATAAAAGCTTGGTTCTCCTGAATTTGATGGATACATGGAATTTTGACTTCTTCTATCTGTAGAAGACATAATGTACAGGTAGTAGAAAAGCAGGGATCCTTCCTGGGCTTTTTGAATAAGTGTGGCATTGGAGCTGTAAAGGATTAGAATACGAGCTCAGCATTATGGATAAGAAGTTCTTATTTCCTGCCTCAGCTACTGAACTTCTTGCAGCTACCTAGTCCTTAACGAGAAAGTCATATTCCAAAATAGTTAATTCCTTGGTTTGTTGTTGCCAGTAAAACGTGCTGGAGATTAAATTGATAGAGACACTTTTCGAGACCATAGAACGATGAGAAACGATGGCACGTTGGGCACCCGTTTGGGATCAGGATGCATGATTGCACAGATCCCAGGAGCAGAACTCCCACATCTGTTTGTGCAGGTAGGAATGCTGTTTGACAAGGGCACGGGATGACGTTAGAGTCACAGGATTATTGAGTACAGCCTGAACATACTTGGCAGTATCCCATGACCTTCTCTCCTACTCCAGGTTCTCTCCTGATAGCAGAACTGTCTCTAGGCATACGTTAATTTTTTCTGATGGCTTCTAAAGTTGCTGGATAGAGGATGTCAGTGAAGATGGCTGAAGAAAAAATTAAAAGAAATGATGGGTGAGCCCTGAATCACAGCCAGAAAGTTTCATTCTCCTTCCTTACTCCTATTTGGGCCACTTTAACAGGATCCCAGGGGACTGCTTAAATCTCCTCTTAAATGGTAAAAATGTAAAGCTGATTTCCCATTGAGTGCTATATTATGCAGTCACTCACACTAGGATAAAGCAGTTGGAAAGGTGTGGCATTCTGATTTGGTACAATTTTTATTTAATTTCCACTGGTTTTAATGAAATTATGTAAGGTTTGGGACAGTGAAGAGCTGGAAACCACGTGTCTGACAATGCCCATGACTGCTTGCTACCGTGCAGACTGGGAACACTTTCAAAAGTCACCGTGTCTAATTAAAAGTCACCAATGAAGTTCAGGCAGCAGCAGCAGTCTGCTTCACAAATTGGAGGTTCGCGTATGGATAGGGAGGTAGGAGTATTAAGAATAAAATTTGAAATTAAGGAAAAGACCATTAACTATTGCACAGTGTTTAATAAGATAAAAATGTTAAAATACCAGAAAATTAAAAGTGATAAGTATAGTTCTGGTATGACTTAGTGTGCCAAGCTAACAGAGGGTGAGCAGAAGCAGTAAGTTTTTGAGCTTTAAACAGAGCTGAAATCTCCAGAGATCAAAAGTAGGAGAGTATCTGGTCCAATATGTGCACCTAAATAGATTTAAAAATATCTAGAGGAGGCAACTGCAGTAGAAATGAGAGCTGTAGAAAGCTGGGAAGTCGGCACCTGGTCAGAAAATTCACAAATTGCCCCATGATTTTTTTGTAGCTATTGTTGCTCTTGGTTTATTTTATTCACTTATTTAAAAGTCAGCCAAAACCCACTTTATTTAGCCTGTTCCTCTGGTCTTTGCTTAGGCGAAACCACCAGCAAATTTTCAACATAGGAAGCAGAGGAGCTCTAAGTAAAAAAGTCTATATATTGCTGTATGTGTCCTCACAATACTCTGTGATAAAGATAGTCCAAGGAGATCAAATGCTAGTTTGGCAAAAATAGCTCCTGTCCTCTCTGAATTCCTATGCTAGATTCCGACACCTTTGTTGTAAAGAGCCCTGCTGTAAACTCTGGGATTGTCTGTAGGATTTCTCAATAGGAAGAGAAAAAGGATGGAAAAATACATCCTTTTTTTTGGCCTTATCACCTATAAAACCTCGCCTTGTTAATAATAAGGATAATGGTAGGATAGTATCTGTTCTTTAAATGGCCTTTTTTCTGATCTAATCTTGTTTCCAGTGTTAAATGAACACTTTGTAGGGATTTACCAAAGCTCAGAAATTCCACAAAACTTGGAATTCAGATAGTCAGGGAGGAGCAATAAAATCCTGGAAAGCCTGGGAATACATACATAGGCAAGTCACACAGATGGGAGGGAAATAAGTCTTTTAAAGAGGATTTCTGTCAATGTATGTGCCACGTGGAATAATTTTCAGCAGATGCATTGGGCAATGTTTGAAGGAATGGGCTCTTTGGTTCCTCTCCAGCCCAAATCAGTAATTGTTGCTATTGTGATAGCAGCTAAGCAGTCCATGGGAAATGACTTAGTGGTCTCACCCCGGTCTTAGGAGTACACAAAAGCACTAATGAGCTGAGCAGAGAAGAAAATGTTGGAGGGAATTGTGGCGACTGAACCTCCTTTCATGTTACATTTCCGTGCTAAGATGTTCAGGCAGGGTCAGTGGGACTGTAGGAACCGAATGGGCAGCTACAGCTCTGGTGTGGGCAACTGGGGTGTTTTAACCAAGAGGGCTGACTGTTTGGTACATCCAACAAGCTTCAAAATCACGGGATGGTGGATGACGATGGCAAAGACTGATTCAACCTGTGGTGTGACCAGATCTGTGCGAGTCAGGATGGTGCTGCCTTGGCCACCCGCCCCTTGAGTCGTGCCAGCAAGCTGGCAACGGGACGCTGCTGCTGTGGGAGTAACATGGTGGGGACAGGCATCTAAAATCAGGGCGGTCGGGCAAAAAGAGCCATAAATGCAAAAAATTAGAAGAAAATGATGTGAACCGTGCTCCCTCCTTCACCATGGGCTGCCACCAAGCCAACTGGGCTTGTGCTTCCGTGGAGGTTTTCAGGCGCAGCAGTGTCGGGGTCAGCTCTGGGGGCACCTTTCTCCCAGCTCATTACAGAGCTTCACACTCTCCATTTTCAGCTCCTTGCACGTCTGAGAAGGCAGAAGGGTGAGAGGTGCCTCCCGATCGAGAGCCCCGGTGCCTTTTCGGGGGCGGCAGCAGCAGCAGCAGTGGCTGCTTCTATGTCTGCTCCCCCCTTGCCCCCGAATGAAATCCTTGCAGAACTGGCGGTGTCTGGTGCCAGTATGCCTTTCTATAGGGACTCGTTTGTGTTGCTTACATCATGTGCTGGATTTAGAAGACCTCCAGGGTTACCATGGCAACAGTTTCTGCTTAAGTATAGGTGAGAATGTAAGTTAATTTTAAATAAGGTGAAATGAAGGAGGGGGTGAAAAAAGCTCTCGCAAAGCATCCCCAACCACACTGTCTGTCTGTCTAACCAGTTTTGTAAGAAAGCTTCTAAGTTAATTTCACATCCATTAAAAAAAAAAAAAAAAGAAGTCCTAAAAGCCAGTTCAGGAGCTGTTTCTTCGGGCTGTCACTGCTAGTGGTGGTGGCAGACCTGGGAAGCCTTCATCTCCGTCTCCTCTCCGTGTTCCTCACTTACGCGTTGCCAAACACTCTGCGTGCGGCAGGGTCGGCAGATGAGTGAGACCTAGAAACAGCACATCTAGTCGGATGCTCTGCGGATTCACGGAGTGCAGGATTAATGCAATTTTGCTGCTGCTGCTGGTTGTTAGCAGGAGAAGCCAATATACTGTCCTTCAGATTGCAGCCCGAGCTCTGCCCTCAGTGGTATCCTTAACACCTGAAGCCTATATATTAAAATACAATGTATGTATACATATCTGGATGTGCATATGTATGTGTGTACATATTTATTGTGTTCTAGCATTGGAAATTAACCAAAGACAAAAGTACAATCTCAAAAATAGAAGTGTTCTGTTTATACAATTATCTGGAGAAGAAAAAGAAGTTTGTGTTTAATAAGGCACTGGTATGAGAAGCGCTGCTGACAGAAGCATTATAGGATTGCCCTTTTTCCCCTTTTTTTGCTTTTTACCAGCCCAATCGGAGCACTTTTTCTCTCTCAGCTCCATAATTGGCACTTATCAGCATTGTGTGCGAATGCCTAGTCCATTAAACAAATATCAAGGTAGCGGTAAAGCCCACTTAAACGTTCACCTAGTCATTTGATGCTCTGTGATCCATGCTTTGTAAGAGTTACCTTCTTAATATGCACAATTTCCAGTTTAAGAGCAGGCAACTTGCAGAAAAAGGGTTAATGAGACCCTTTTTACAGCAGTGGGAGACACACTGTCTCCTCAGTGGCCTGACAACAGCAGTGGGGACTGACTCTTCTGCTCTTAAATCTGAGTACCAAGAGGATGCTGTTTAGATATTTGTCATAAATTGTTGCTTGGTAACCGGCTTTTGTGAATCTTTTGGCGGCACCGGTAGCACAAATATCTATGCCCAGGTGTTTGTCTCTTCCTTTTACCTGGAAGTGACAGTCGCACGAGCAGAAAGACGAGTGCTACTGCCTAGTGACCCATTCATGGCCAACCATTCTCCAAGCAGTAAGACACAAGAGACCGAGGTAGGATTTTGGCACCGATTAATAAAGAGTGTAACCTTTTAAAAATTTCCTTTCTTTGCCCTGCTTTTCAGAGCGGCTTTTTTCACTTCTTATCTCCATTTCATTTGTTTGTTTTGCCATGAGTCACTTCCCTGCTGCTGCTTACTGCAATAAAAAACATCTCTTTTTCTGGAGCCTGAAAGAGCAAATTTCTAGCGTTTAAGTTCTCCAGGAGGAGCTGTGTAATGTTATGAATCACTTGTAAAGACTTTCCAACTTTCTAGTCTGAATTTCCTCAGTTATGTTTGGTGAACTGATTTATGGTTTCATTTGTGTTGGTGATGAGATCTTATATCTGTATGCAGATACATGATGTGTGCAGAAGGCTTAATTAATTAGAGTACCACGTGACTTCAAGCCAGTCACAATTAAAATCACAAGAGAAGAAAGGAGGGGGCTGCTAACAGAATGATTATTAGATTTCCAAAAACCATCTGGATTACGCAGTGCGTTCATGTGGGTCGGGCTGCCCTAAGTGAGCAGCCCAAATCCGAACCGCTGAGCGGCAGGGGCAGATGGCTTATTGCCTGCCTCACAAAGAAAATTGCTCCTCAGCATTATATTCTTGGGGTATGTGTTTGAGCAGGTATTCTTACAGCCTAAACAATCAATAGACAACTGGAATATTAGAGGTCTTAGCGGACAGAGGTTCTTTGTGCAGCTAATTTGTTATAAAAAGGGATCTGAGGGAAGGAAAGTAAAGCGATGGTGGGATGAATCAAGTAGAGGCCTTAAATGCAAGGACTGGTGTGAGAGAGTAATGGGATAAACGGAGGGGATGGAGAGCTCTGCTTGTCAAACAGAAAGGAGTAACGATGACATTTTCGTGGAAATGTAGAAATGGGATCCTGTTTACAGAGAGTGCTGTTACATGGCACTGGCAATGTGAAGGATGTTGGTGGTGCTGCCTGAAACGTGTCTCACCTAGGAAGGACGATATGGGGATTATTTTGTGCTGTATCCAGAATATTTCCTTTCCCTTATGGTGTTTGCTGAAAGAGTACGTCGAGATGCAGGGCTACAGCTATACCGCAGCAGCTGTCTGCCAAGTCACAGCAAGAGAAGAGGAGCTCACCTAAGTGTGATGGTGCCAGTTAGACAAATGGGCAAGTTCCCTGTAGGAAACAATCTGGAGTTTCTTCTTTACCTGTGCCTAATGCGTGACAGGAAAAAAAAAGAAGCATCAGTGAGGGGTTTTGAAGATGTGAGTGTGGATCTCTGGTGGCATCTGCCAATTACTTCCAAGAAAAGCAAGCCTGTCTGTAGACTCAGACTCTGTACCCAGCAGTCTACTGCTCTGACAGAAAATCCAGAAAATCTGAGTCTACTTAAAGCTGCTAACATCTGCTCCGTTTGTTGCTACCCCCAAAAAGAACCCAAAGGGACTTTTTATTACATTCATAATTGCTTGCATTTAACCGTGCTTCCACTATTAGTCACCCTTACCACTTACATTCAAAATCTACTGTTTAAGGGATATGTAACAGCCTTAGGTAATTTCTCTCACTGTGTTGGAGTATACCTCCGCTCTGAGCAAAGGCTACATAAGCTGGAAAGAAGTCACAGTCCTTGCTTTTTGCTTGCTATTACTGGTAACTCTCATAATAATAAAATATAAACTGAAACCATATCTTTCTTTCCAAAGATGGGTATCAAACTACAGAAAATTAGTCTGTCCATGTATTATATTTCAGAGAGGGTAAAATTAATGGGCAAAGCAAATCACCTGGTGAGTGAGCTTGGTGGTCTCCACCCCAGGCAAAGAACACAGACAAGAATGGTAGTTGGGAAGAAATAAAAAATAGCTGTTCTTAAGGGTGAGGGATGAATATCTGGATTAGGAAGAAATTGGAATTGAAACTACCGTCTGGAATAATGAATGGAGAACTGGTTTTGGAATGGAGACCGCATAGACAGAGGCTCCAGCTTGATTGAGAGATGTATTTCTAGTGTACAAAGCACTGAAAAAAGGAAACTAAAGAGAAACACCAAACTGCTGGTCAGGCTAGCAGAAAGAAAGAGACAAAATACCCTGCTTGAAAGTCTGTCTCTCTCATAGGTTGTCCTACTCAATGGCAGGGGAAGAGAAGATGTCTCAATGTATGTTTTGCTGTTTTGTGGAATGAGCTATTCAAAAGCGTTTTCATAGTGTCAGGCTATAGACAGTCTTGGGACATGCAGTGCCTTTCCTCTGCAGTAATTTATTCCATGTGTAGGATTTTGGAAGGATACAGGAGCTTATTGCGTAATTTCCACACCACCTGTTTCATTATAGTGTGGAGAGATGGAGGGCAGAGATCATCTCGAATCTGTAGGATGTGTCTGTGTGCTAAAGCTAGTCACAGAATATGGAGCAAAACATCTACTCAAATATTAATGAATTTGGGGGAGATGTAGTTTAGCAAGAAAGTAAATGGACAGGAGCACATGAAGCTAGGAACTCCACCTTTCATGAGCAATACGGTTGACACTTGTGGATGCAAAGTAGAATACTGATCTACATCAGTAGATTTTGTTGAGGTAATTCTCGGGATGTAATGGTGCAGAAAAATGTAAGTAAATTCCCATTTGGCATTCCAAGCAGGACAGCATTAGTGTTTATGGCAAATTGACCCATATAGGATTTTCACAACTGAAAGTCCACCTAGAGAATATGTTCTCCCATGGAAGAGGTCTGTTCCATTTTCTGATGATAAATCTTCATTTTATTCCTGTTGGGCAGTCACGGAGAGTCCAGTTTCATCACAGATTTGTGCTGTGTGGAAGTGTGATGCCTCAGACAACCTATTCATAATGAACTTTGTGATCTTATGCAGGAATACTGATTCATATCCAGAATTTCCCTTAATTCTGGTATGCTATCCTTCTGAGCCTATTAGATATTTCCTCTCCTACAGAAGAATTTCACATCATACCAGAGAGGCAAATCTAGCTCTCAGCCTGTTGGAAAAGGCAGTTTGGGGATAGTGATTGGAGTCAACCCTTCCGATGAGACCCTGTTGCATTGGACAGAGTGAAAGTATTTTCTCTTTTTCACTGGATGCTCCTGCCCCTCTCGGCTATAAGCCTGTGAGGAAATCCACACATCCTACTCCAATACTGAACTGATACCCAATACACCCGTGTGACACTGTCCTGTACGTTTTAGATGTGCCTGTTATTGAAGCATGAGCCAGCACTGTGCCCAGGTGGCCAAGAAGGCCACCAGCATCCTGGCCTGTGTCGGGAACAGCGTGGCCTGCAGGAGCAGGGCAGTGCTGGTGCCTCTGGACTGGGCCCTGGTGAGGCCTCGCCTCGAGGGCTGTGTTCAGTTCTGGGCCCCTCACCACAGGAAGGACCTTGAGGTGCTGGAGCGTGTCCAGAGGAGAGCCACCAAGCTGGTGAGGGGTCTGGAGAACAAGTCCTGTGAGGAGAGGCTGAGGGAGCTGGGCATGTTTAGTTTGGAGAAGAGGAGGCTGAGGGGGGACATAATTACCCTCCACAACTCCCTGACAGGAGGTTGTAGAGAGGTGGGGGTTGGCCTGTTCTCCCAAGTGAATAATGACAGGCCCAGAGGAAATGGTCTGAAGTTGGGGCAGGGGAGGTTTAGATTAGATATTGGGAAGAATGACTTTCCTGAGAGGGTGGTCAGGCCCTGGAACAGCCTGCCCAGGGAGGTGGTGGAGTCACCATCCCTGGAGGGATTTAAGAAACATGTAGACATGGCACTTCAGGGCATGCTCTAGTGCCTGGGATTGTGGGGGATATTTTTTTGTGTGTGTGTGCGCGCTTGGACTCGGTGATCTCAAAGTTCCCTTCCAACCATGAAGATTCTGTGATTCTGTGACCTGTTTTAAGAATGCACGTTGCTTGTGGGACTGGTGGCAGAGGTTTAAAAGCCTGGAGTAATTGTCGGCCTCCTTTGCAATGTTTCTGTCTGTACCTCTCCTTTCATGCGGGTGGAATTAGCAAATGTCTCTCTGTGAATCAGCAGAAATTATTCACCAGCTTTCAGTGGGGTTATAATTCTTTTGAAGGGAGAGACAGGAAAAGCGCTTGCCCCTTTGCACAAGCTTTGAGATCCTGCCTTGCTTTTGTAGAGGCCTTCGGCTTCATTTCCTTCTCCCTGACCCCTCGATCACCCACCCCCTTCAAATATCCCTTTCCTTTTACTGAGCACCGCTGGCTCCGTTACTTCACGCTTTCCCTCTCTTCGCCTCTCTAAATCCAAGATGCAGGAAAAGGCTTTGATATTTTTGGGTGTTATTTCTTGGAGCAGTTCGGCCCGTATTAATTGCGTCCTTATTCCCTGTGACTCACCTTTGGTGTGCGGTGCTCTGTGAGAGGTAACATTGCTTTTCTTCAGCGTTTGCTGCATGCTTCTTTATTCAGGCCCCCGAAGATATGTGTCCTTCCAACTTGCAGCCTTTTGTTGTGTTTATTATTGTATTATTCCTTTGTCTGAAACCCTCCCTGGCTTCAAAGAATACACCCGTATGACCTGGAAAGCAAGAGGGGAGTTGAAGAATAGCTGGCCAGACACAGAGACTGGGAAGGCATTTATTCTCCCTCCTCGCTTACTGACATTTGAGTTCAGCAGGACCAGGGGCAGGTGTTTCGAAGAAGGAAAACCCAAGGAGCTCAGATTACTGTCTGAACGATAGGGTAGATTGCACACTAAATAAGGCTGGCTCCTTATGCCGGTGGCACCAGTCCTGCCACTCCAACTGCAGCAACATACCGAAGTATCTAGTGAAGCAGCTCAGCTTTCTTTTCCCTTGGTCTGTTCCCTCCTTACCGGAGACTAAGAGCAGGGAGGGCTTTAAATGCAAAAGATCCGACAGTAAAATAAAAGCCTGAGTAAAAAATGCGTATGTTCTATTGAAAATTACAGCCACGAATTGATCAAAGGCTTGGCCTCAAGATGAAACCAAAATTGGTGAGCCTGGGCAAGCCTTCACCGGTTCCTTACTCCGCCGTGCTCCCAGCTGCTTTTCATGCTCCCCTCTGGCCTTTCCTGTCATCGGCGGGAAGGATTGCTAGGATGTCAAAAAGAAGTGAAACCTATAGTGTTGCAAAGCCTGCCAAATCTCAGGTGTGTGGCACCGGGCTCGACGGCGTGTGACGTGTTCTGAATGAGAGGAACACAACTGGAAACCATAGAGAGAAAATTGCAAAATGAAGTGAAGGTCTCTCTCATGTGATAGCATCTCTGCAATCTCATTTTAACGAGAGATGGGTGGGAACCGATTGTCTTTATATCCAAAATGTATATGAATCTAATCTTTTTGAGCTTGTTTTTGTCTTTCCCTCCTTAAATGGCCAGAGGGAATGAATGCAAAAAGTTGTGAGAAGCTAAAGAAATGAAATTTCAGGAGAGATGGGTAGGAAGAGGCTTGTGCAGAATGTTTTTTCCTATTTTTTTTTTATTTTTTCATATGATGTATCCAATAAAATAGAAGAAGTTGAGATGAAAATTGGGTTTGAAGATGGATGATCAAACCTATGCATTCCCAGAAAGCATCAAACCAAAACGTTCTCACAATCAACACAGTTACGTGCTACATTTAGCTGTCCACAAATTGGCATTTTCTGCTAAAAAAAACCCCAGTAAATTGTGGCTAGTTTTGGGATCCCATGAGATTCTCAAAGCTGCTGGGTGAATTATTCAGCTGCATCAATATTTTGTGTTAGCGTGGCACCTTGCACAACTGTTTTTCTTCCCTTGTGCCCTTGCTCCCCAGTTTCCACGGGAGGCGACTCAGGCCGATGAATGGGAAGAGAGCAAAGGCACAGCAACAGCCGCACCCCTGGTGTGACCTGGAGCGCGTCCGTCCCGCAGTGCAAGAGATGTAACAGTAAGTCCCATACTTCAGAGTTTTTATTATCCGAAGCTGCAGATTTCAAATTACAGTACTGAGCCGAACAGTTACAATAATAAGGGAATGTAAATTTTGGTTGTAAACGAGCACTATAGCTGATGACATTCGATTGAAAGAGAAATATTTGTGTGCCGTGAGGCGGAGGCAACAGAGCAAGCAGGCGTTTTCTGGACCCAGGAGGAAGAGAAGGAGGAGGAGTACCTCCAGCCCCCAGTCTCACAGAGGGAAGAACCTTCTTTTTGCCATCATAGCATCTTCATGAATAATGTGTGAGATCAGTGGGCTTTAAGCTTACTTTACTCCAGAGCTAACTCCAAATTATAACTCGAGTGCTGTCACTCACTAAAGACCTATACACATCAAAAATCCACACAAACATCCCTTCATTTGAGCACTGAGGAGTTTTTAACACAAGCCTAGGCTAAAAGCTCAGGAGATTCTAATGTATTTATACTCTCCAAACCAATCTGAGCTTTTGTGTGTTCACCTGGTTGCCTTGTGCTGCTCAAGATTTATGTCACATGTGTCTGCCTTTGCCTGCCTTCACTAACTCTTGGGAATTAACTCAACAATGAAGACCTATCTTTGGAGTTTTAAATTGTGGTGGGTAAAGACTAAACCAGACTACAGAAAATACTAGGGGAGTTAAAACTAAGCATTCACTATTAACTCCAGATCCTGCTCGGTAAGGGCTAAATTATTTATTTATTTATTTATTTATTTATTTTAAAGGCAGTAATTCCTGTAAATGCAGGAAACTGTATGAAGGCCAGGCTGAGCACACAGAGCGCACGCTCATTACCTGCCCCAGTCTCCCCATTTGCTCCATTATTTCTCTGCTGACCTATAGGACATCAAAAGAAGGGAAATTTCTCCTTCAGCTCCTCAAGAAGGAAAATCCTGATGTCAGGTCACATCACACATTTCACTGACCAAAAAGAGATATGGCTTCACCTATCTTTCTCTTTTTTTTTTTTTCTATCTCCTCAGTCTCAAGCTTCTATTTGGAAGTTAGGCTGAAAATACCTCAAAGAATAGCTTTTAATAGATGGCAGAAGCTGAATGAAAACAGAAGGGACCTTCATTTATTGTACAAAAATTTGAAAAATTAGCTCTTATATCATATTATTTTCCCATCTAAATTTCATTAATATTGCATGAGATCCCGATCCTCTTAAAGTTAATGAAAACTTTGCTACTGACCTCAGTGGGGCCAAGAATTCAGTTCTAAAGCCTGGTGACCTGTTACCCTTGGTTTCAGTTCCTCCATTGTTATTACTATTTCTAAATATATTCTGTTCATTATCACTTCGACCTATCCAATTCTAATTTTTTTCCATGTCCTTTATATAAGTTTGCATGATATTTCCCATTCAAATGAAATATTTTCTTTTAATTCCATGTTTTCAGACGTTGGGATTGGTAACATGAGCTGTGCACGTTGTACACCGCCTTGTGCTTTTTGCAGGGTAGATGCTCCAGTAGGATCTTCCATGATGATTCAGCTGGTCGTTCTCCACTGTATTAAATACAGTGGATATTTCAATTAAAATGTTGTAGCCAGGAAGCTCTGTGACCTCACTTCTGAGTATGTCGCGTCAGATTTGCTTGACAGAACCAATTTGGCATTGCATTCATTCTAGTGTGCATGGGAATGCAATTACGTGTCAAACTCTGTGAGACCTTTAGGGAACTCAGGGCGATCTGTATTAGACATGCTGTTTTGTCCTCCAGATTTGTATCCAGACAGGCACACCAAGGGTATTTTCAATTTTGTCTGTGTCAATTAAGTGTAGTTTAAAAATTTTTAGGAGAATTTTTTTCAGGTAGCTTCCTATACAGAGAAAATCCTTTTGAAGGCATTTCTCCCCGATAATGTCATCTGCAATAAAGGCTGCCAAAAATATCTGTTAAAGACATACCGAAACCGACTTGTGCAGCTTCCACATATGTGGCTGAGTTACATCAGTGAATAGGCTCCACATAGTATTAGAAGTCCATTATCCTTTTCAAAAATCAGACCTGTTGATGGAAAGAAGCTCTCAGGATATATTTTAAGTAGAATCTAGATACTCATTTCACTTCCCTGCTTGAAAAATCACAAAACTGTTTCAGAAAATGGAGTGGTATTCTCTCCTTAAGAACTTGACCAACTTAAAAGCTTCCTTTAGAGATCATTAAGGAAATTCAAATTAACCAAGACCTTTACTTTCACACATTTTGCCAATTAACATTTCACATACATGTTTGTGCTTTTTGAAAAAAAAAAATTTAATCATTTGATAGTGGAAAAAGTATAAATGCTATTGCTAAATATATTTATATCTCCTATTCGGTATACAAAAACAGGAATAAATTATATTTTAAAAGATCTTCAAAGCAGGGTCTGATAATTTCTCTTTTTTTTCGTTGACATTTTAGTATATCTCCCTGTCATTGCGGGATGTAGAAGTCCTGTATCTGAGGCTATATTCTGCTAGGCAGTACCACACGTCTTCCTTGGTGGTCTTATGCTCTGAAAAGGTTTGCCGAATGACTTCAAGGCCAGGGGGTTGAGGCAGAGATTTCAAACGACTTTTCTGGATATAAAAGTTGAATTCTGACACAGTGCTTATGGATAGGAACTAACTTGCCCCTTGCTTCACCTAATTTCTGGACCTATTACTTTTGCAGAGCAATGTTTTACAGAGCTGGATGATCTACGAGTAATTTGCGTACTGGAATTATAGAATAATTCTGTAGATGAATTCTAGTTCTTTTTTTGTGTGTGTATGTGTGTGATTTACTGACTTGGCATTTTCATATAAGTCTCGACTAGAGAAAGGAACGCAGTACAGCACAGGAGGGTATAGTAGAATGATCCTGAATGGTTTAGGTATCACTTGCCCAAGCTTAGTGATGATGATGGAAAAACCCGAGCTATTCATTTGTAACTACAGTGGCGTTTGTAGCTGTCCTTCACGCATCTGAGTGTTGTAGGTGGATGCTCTGTGGCACCCTACTGGTCAAAGAACATTGAAATAGCAGGTAATAACAAGAAAAGATTTTGTTGGGGTTATATCCAATCTTCGGTATATTTTAAGGCTGTTACAGTTTAAGACTGTAATCTAGGCTTTTGGTCAGTGAAAAAGTGACGGAAGCATCTCTAGTAGCTCAGGTATCCATCTAACCGTCACTGTTGTGTTTTCTTTTCCTTCGTCATGGCCTGGCCCTTTCCAGCGCTGCCGCTCCCGTCTCAAAGGATTTAGGCTGAAGAAAGGCTGCATCTTATTTTCTGTGCTTTTTTTTTTTTTCCTTTTCAGTTTGTCATTTTTACTTCTTCGCTCAACTCTTTCAAGAGACAGAGAGAGAAGCCTAGGCTTGACAGATGGGTTCTTTTTTTTCTCTTAACCTTTCTTGAAAATTCCCATTCATAAGAAGTAGATTATGGTCACGACACTTGTTTTGCGCTGTCGGATTTGAGCTACTGAGAACTAACGTGCGCGGTAAGCAGCCACCTTCTGCCTACGTGCAGTCAAAGTCAGTCCAAATTCCTAAATTCAAAGGAGGATTCGCATGCTCAGGTAGACGCTTGCTCTCACTGTAATCCATAAAATATGTTGCTAGCTTCAGTAAGTCTGTTCATTTTAGGGAAAGCGGTTCATTTTAGGGAGGTGAGGATCCGGCCCCGAGTGTTTGAGTGCGTTTCATAGGGATGCATGTTCTATCACTTCAGCTCTTAACAGAACCGGCACAGCTCGCTGCTTCTGACAAAGAAATCTCTCCACGTGCCATTTGAAATAGGCCGATATTAGGGACTGTTGCAGACCATCTCCACGCTTGGGAGCGATTGGCAGTCTCCTCTCGGGGGCTAGGAGTGCGGGGATGGAGGAGGTCAGATGGAGCCGCCGTAGCAGAGCCGCGTGAGGCACCGGGCTGGGGAGCGGGGAGCGCTGCGGAGCTGCCAAAAACCAGATTGAGCGTGCTCTTAACCTCCGCGGTGCTCCACCAGACTCTCATAAAAGACATTCACCCTCCCACTAAATGAGTAAATGAGAGGTTGATTCATGACTCAGAAGTGTATTTATTCAAACTTCTATTTATCTGAAGCTGCACAACAACTTTCTGAACTTACGGGAAACCAAGCGATTCAGTTCCCCGTAGTTACAAAAGCACAAGGTGGCAACATACGTGTTTCAATGCGCCTATCTCCTTTAAAATTATAAAAGAAGAGCTTCATGGTTTAAGTTTCCTTACTGGTGGAGTCTACAGTGATTTTCTTTTTGGATGATTATTACTTTTCTGTGCTAGGGCATGTGATGGCATGTATTCTCCAACTAGCCACATGTGTCTTGATTCTTGATTTTTATTTTTTTCTTATTGTCTTGGCTTTAACAAAACAAAGCAAGCTGCTCTTGCTTTGTTTTATTAAAACCAAGATGAAAAAAAAACCACAACCAAACAACCCACCAAAACCTAAAACTGTGTTTAAGTAGATTGGGTTTTGTATCCAGCCTGAAAGAAAACATGGTTCCTATATATCTGCTCAGCTGTTTATTGGGGAAACATATATCAACTCCCTGAGAAATATTTATGTGTTTTCTTTACGTTGACAACATTAGTTCCTGTTACTTTTCATGTGTTAACAGTGACGTGGAAATTGCTAGATCATTTTTATTTAAAGAAAAAAGAATCACTGTAAATAAATTGCTGAAGTGCAACTGTTTATGAGGTACGCCGGGCTACATCTTACAGAGCAACTGCCATATAGTCTTAGGTGCAAACTTGAGATATGTATGTGTGTGTGCGTGCACACGTGCATTTAAAATACACATTTCTATTGCCAGTTACAGCTGAAGTAAGCATCAGCTGGCATTTACTGCTTCTTTTTTTTTTTTTTCTGCCATATAAATACTGTTTTAGTACTTCAGCTTTTCACATCTTTGAGAAAGAGGGACAGCGGTTAAATATAATTTGTATTTACAGATATTTTGGATGTGACTCTTAAAAAGTTCCCACATGTAAAAACCCAAAGAAACCAAGGTATTTGGGATTTTGTAGTCCTGACGTGAATTTTGATACGTGCAGATTGGGCTAGTAGATAGAAATTATCATTTGCAGTTTTTACAGAGCAGCTCATCTGCCTCTCCTTTGGAGGATACCCCTGTTGCAGCTGCAGAAGGACCAAAAGGTGGTCCTTGGTGCTCCGTGCATTCTCTCTGGCTCAGTGTTTCCTTTCCTGCTAGTGTGTCTGTGGGTGTGGATAATTTTGATTCAGCCTCGTTATTACAGATACATAGAAAGCCATTAAAACCTCTTGCTTATCTATGCTTTGAAGTGCTTGGCAGGGTTGAGGTTGAATGGTTCACTGATCTGTGGAGCCGAGTCTGGACCACCATATTGCTCACAGACCTCCGAGACGGGACCTTCCTCGGGCAGAAGATCTGACTTTGTTGCTCGTTGACCCATTATAGAGCTGTCTTGCTACTGTTCTGTTTGCTGGGTGTCCCAGAATAAATCACCAAATCCATCAGCACCTCTGTAAATATTCTCCCCATATATCTCTTCACGTACGGTCTCTGTAGCAAAGGATGTTTCTGTTTTCTCTTATTAACCAGCCACTGGATGATCTTTAAGGTCCCTTCCAACCTAGAAGATTCTGTGATTCTGTGAAATAGTCGCTGTGAATCCTCCTTCCCCCTTCTGTCTCTTCCTCTGAGAGTTATGCTAATAACTGGTTTGCTTCATTGGTCTGGACTGTTGCTGCTCCTTCCAGCCAAAACAAAGGCACAGGATAGAAATGTGAAATGTGTTCACTTGGAAGTGTTTTGTGTAAATGAACTGCTAGTTCAAGGTCAGTTTTTGCCCGTTAGCGCGAAAAAGGCAGTTGAGTTCTCCTACAGCAGGCTGGGAGAGGATTCATAGGGCAGCTCGTGTTGCCGCAGCGTTGCATTCTGCAGGGTCTACCCCGAAAGTCCAAGCACACAAGTCAATGCAGCACACCAAAAGCCAGCGCAGTGTCTGTGGGTGGCATCGCAGAGTGATCTCAGCCACGCTAGACTGTCCCAGCTTGGATGCTGGACCCTTGAGAAATAGGTGGAGTCCATTTAATAGTTTAGAGAGCTAATGCACAGACAACATTAGCTCCTTTTGTTTTGTAGCACTTATAATACCATTACTTTCAGACTCGATGCAGTACAGATGCCGTGGTTAAGCAGAAGAAACACTTTTTTTTTAAGAAATACTTTTTTTTTTAAGAAATACTTTTTTTTTTAAGAAATACTTTTTTTTTAAGACTTCTTCCCTCCTCAGAAGAAAGAGAAAGTGCAATAAGTGAGACAGTAAATAAAAAAGGTATTGTTTAAGTTTGATAGGGAAGGCACGGTCTTATGAGTCAACAGGAGTTTTGTCATGGACTTTAGTGGGAGCAGGGCTTCAGCATGAGGCAGACCAGTGCTTGCCCAGTCATCCTACGCGTGACAGGTGAATGAAATGGGATGAGAAGAGAAATCCAAGAGCTTAAGATTCTTTGGCTTCTCCTGGCATAAGAGTTGGTTGCTCAAGTAGGTCAATGGCTTAGTCATGTTATTACCAAGTATAGGTTGTTGTTCTTTGGTTAAGTGAACTAGTTGCTCGTTAATGGGTTCTCACTAACAAATCACTGTAGACAGGCTATGTAGTAACCTTATCCCCGGGTCTATCTCTGAGTATTCAAGGTCATCCTCAGGTTTCAGTAGGAATGGCATCTTGGAAGCCAGGATCTAAAAACATCCCCAAGGTTCCTCTGATCTCCTGAAGTCCTGGGATCCCATAATGAATCCTTTCATCAGGCTGATCCCCTAATACTTGGTAACTGTATCCTCAGCTGCTTCGGAGTGCTCCTTCACACAGCTTTCTTCTTCACTCACTCTCCCTTTCTCTCTGTCTCTTGCTTTTTTTTTTTTTATAGTAAGAGGCAGACAAGTGGGATAGTCTTGTGTGGTCTCTGAATGGCACATGAACATTTCTTAAAATACAGCTCAGCTGTTTCACCATAGGGATGCTTCCTATTAATCTCTAGGTTTTCAACTTCACTTTTGTTTTTGGGGAAAATGGAATCTTTGGAAATACTATGAAAATACGGAGACCCCAAATCTCTGTATTTTGGATTTTAAAAAGCATTCTCCACGTGGGAAACCTTCTCTGTCTTTTTGTATGTCTCCCATATCCTGACTGTCTTCTCTATATAAGTACTATAGACTTTGAGTTAGTACCAACTGTCTAGTGCAGAAGACACTTGATGCCAAACTAATATCAAGGGTTTGAAGGTAAACTCTCTTCTCTCCGCCCTCTCCTCTGCCCCCTCCAAATCATAGGTATTTAATAAGTCGCTGTGCCCTGAAGGCTGACCGTGCTGCCATTCACCTTGCCCAGAGCTGAGTGGAGTGTCCTTTTGGGCTAAACTGATTTGCAGCTCCATCTCTATCAAGAGATGATGTCAGCCTCTAAATGGAGAGCCAAATTGGCATGGGGCTGTAGGTGCATAGCCAATCTGCTTTCCATATTGTTCTCTTGGCTTCTATACGTGGTGAATAATCTGTTCAAGACAGTCTGAAAACCTCGGTGCAAGCGGGATGCACTTTTCACATTTGCATAGGCCTCGTGCCCAGTGAGGAGCCTGTATGTGTGAGAGGAAGAAAAGATAGAGAGATCTCACAGAAAACAGTTCTGAGATTTCATTTATTTATATGATATTTCTCGAAACCATGACTGAAGACTGTGATTTTTCCACTGACATACGCGTGCAATTTTTCCTGAGATGCAGGAACCGAATCTGTCAGCCTCCTGATGAGCATTACAGAGAGAAAGACACCCAGGATAATTTAATTAGACCCTAAGAAATAACCCAAACTGAAGGACATTTTCTGGTTGTCAGGGACTAAATTCATCTTTTTAACAGGCAAAACCACCAGCCTGATTCAGAGACTCCCCTGCTCTCTCTGATCACCTCTGAATTGCTTTTCCTCTGTGATGCTGAGAGTTCCTGACCCTTCCTAGAGATTTGCTTCAAGATCCTCAGCTGTCAGATCACCTATGGAAGTGAGGAAAAAAGTGACCTTGTGCTATAGTCCGAGGTGCCATAAAGAATGATCGAGGTCCAAAGAGTAATTTAGAGCTGCTTCAAGATGTCTAAATTACCCTGACCTGCATTAACCATTGAGGAATGGATGCGATAATAAATGATGATATAGTTACTTGGGAATGGCTGATTCTTTCTCATTTTCTATACAGTTCCCAGCTCTGGAAGAAAGTGTAATGCTGCTTTGGCAAGTTATGGGATAATTTGTAGATTTTCACCATTTTTGGGGTTCTTTTCTTTTTTTTTTTTTACCCCTGCGGGGCGGGGAAATGCACAGCAGTCTGCCTTGGACAAAGCGGAGTTGAAGGAAGGGAAAGGTAGAGGAAGGAATAAAAATGGGTAAGTGGAAAGATGTATCTTCCTCCCTTCTCAGGGCTGAGCTGTCACTGTTGCAAGCCAGGGCTGATGGCCTGTGACCCTGAAGGTTTCTCATTATGGGTTGATCCCGTGTTGTGCTGCTTGAGAGGCACGGATGCTGGGCACGGATGCTGGCTGAGCGCAGCAACACGGGGTCTGTTCTTAGCTCTGGTAACAGTTCCCGGTCTGACCTTTGCCAAACTCCTGCGCCATTTCAAGTGCAACTTTCTCATCTGAGAATGGCAGAAATAAGACCCTCTTTAAAATATTTTTCTATCTTCGAATCCAGAGCTGTTGTAGAAGGAGCAAACTGGCATTTGCTACCCTTATGAGATTCTTTCTCTTCTGAGTAAAGCAATAGCTTTATGCGACCAGAGCTGAGTGTGCCCCTTTACTGGGTACATAACAGTTAGGCAGCTTGCCTACTCACAATGTAATAGTTGCAATTATTAATAATTATACGTAAAATAGTTCGTTAAGCCTCTATTTTACCAAACCTAATATATTAACTAACTAAAAATTCTGTTAGGTGATCCATCTGCTAATTGCCAAAATCAGAATTCACTCTCCATCTGCTCAGAAGCATACACAAACCAAGGCACTTAAGTCATCAAAGAATAACTGATCCGAACATTAATGATAGATGCGGCTTTATAAACTGCACTGGTCTATCGTGAGTAGTAGAATCGTATAAAATAAATGCCATTAATTTGTGCCAGGAAAAAATGCTACACAAAATGTTTCAGATATTGTTGTTCTTATTATAAACATCTTTTTAATCCCCGATGAAAGTTATTTACATTTTATGTTATGTTGGTTGTGTGATTTAAAAAAATGGAGCTCCCTGAGCTTTATTTTCAGGATTCCATTGGTGGCACTGCAGTTTAGAGTTCTGGTATCTGGGCAATTGACATGACTGTTTTAAAATGTTTGGTATAAATATAGTGTATGGAGTAAGTCAACCTATTATTCACCTCTGCAGTATAAATATAAGTGGCACCCATAATGTAGTGTGTGCTCAATCTTCCATGTGTAGATTTGTCTCAAAGTGTTAAACTTGAACTTATGGAAGCTAGCAGATAGCTTTGAAAGTGGATTTACTGATAGATTTAGCAATGAACACTTTTTAAAAGTTTAGTAGGTAGTAGGCATTGGGTCTAATTCACTAGTATTTTGTGAAGGAACTGAGCAGCAGTTGGAGAGGATGGAGTGAAATGCACAGAAGGTCAAAGCTTGTGGTGTTTAACACCATTTTTAAAGCCGAATGCTCTTTATACAGTGTAAAGGGGGGTGCATTTGGGAGGAGAGAGCCCAAAACTAAACTTCTGGGTTTTAGCAGTAAAGAAAAGAAAATAAATTATCCTACTGACACTAAAAAAAAATTCTTGGAAATGGAAATAGCAGGGGTTTATCTTTCCATATATGTCACTCCTTCAGATCCTTTTCAGGGATGTATACTTTATAAGGTCCGTTTGTCCTGCCTGGTCTCTAAATGCTTATTTAGAATGAGCAGAAGTCTGCTGAGCGTTGAATGTACCATGTAGAAGCTGCAAGGTGACTCCCCAGCAGCTTGCAGGCATTGATGGACTATGGTTTTTAACTTCTTGAGTCAAAATTTTGAAAGTGATTGGCATGTGTGAAATTAAATCAGCAAAAGCTTACAAGCTTATTGAATCATGGCACAGGCAACAGCAAAATGATCTTCTGCAAGTCTGATGTTTTGACAACAATTAATATCCTACCGAAAGCAGGGAAGAGAAAGAGGCTTTCTTTCTAAACAAATAGAGCTCAGCTATAGGTTAAGGTCTGAATTAGATCTAGCTCACAGAGCAATCAGAAATAGGAAATAAATTAATGTCCTCAAAGGGTAGACTTGTTTTGGTCTTTTTTTTTTTCCCTTGAGAACTACCCATCATTAACCTTTGCTGTTGGAGATATCGTAGCTTACATGACACAAAGTAGTTTGCCCCTGTCTGTGCACACCGGTCATTTGTGCTTGGCACTGGCATATTTCTGAGTCTTAGCCATTGTTTGGACACATGAGAAAAATCGATTGGGAGAGAATTGAAGGAAATAAATAGGGTAGAATTTGGAGACAAGTTCATGGGCACTTCAAGTAAACATATTATCTTGTTTTTTTAGGTTAAACTATCATTCATCAATAATAAACTGAGGCATTAATTCCTTAAAGTTTAAACAGGATGACTTGTGATTACTTTTAATATAATTTTTGTAATAGACTCAAAAGGATAAATTTCTATGCCCAACAAAAGGGAGCTGGTAAACACTGGAGAAAATGATTTATTATTCTTTGTTTCTGCATGAGTCATGCTGTACATACATGTTTATAATAGAGAAGATGCCCAGCACATCTGTTAAAAATACTTGGAAATGCAATTCATATACTCAGGAGTATTTCGGAAGTAAATAAAAATTATTTTTCTTTGAATAGTTCATTAACGAGTAAAGATGAAGCATACTTTTACCATGGTAATTTATTTCCTAAATGGACTTGGATATGTCTAAGGCAGAGGCCATATTTCAGCATGAAAACTTCAGGACAGAACCTCTCCACATATACAGAACAGATAAAGAAAATAAACACCCTTCCTTCTCTTCTGTAATGTGGTCTTTCAAAAATATTAGTTCAAGAAAAATTACTTTTAAAGACTGTTTTGATGAGCGCCTAACTAAACTAGCTACTGTTTGTTTTAATGACATTTTATTAAAATATATAGTTCTGTTGGAATTGTTCAGCTTGGTTCATACTCATTCCACTAATTAATCTTCATCATAAGGAGTTTCTCGCTCTTTGACCCAGCTCTATCTGCTAACATCAAACTTTAAATGTGAAATGGCAGGCTTAATAATGGAATCTCAAGAAAATACTATTTCTGCCAGGAAAAATCTCTCATTATTTTAAATCGAAATGGTGCTGAACAGAAACAAAAAAATGCAAATGTGCAGGACAGGTTTTGCTTAAATGTAGGTCTCAGATTTTGAAGGCTATCTTAAAATACTATCATGACATTGTTAGAAGGTAGCCAGTGAACTACTTTTCTTCGGCATTTGCTTGCTCATCTCCTTGCAGTGTAAGTGAAATAGAGAACACATCTATTCTCATACAAAGGAGTTTATTTTCATTGATTCTTTTCTTATCTATATATGAGAATATTTTATCCTACAGCTTAATTGATAGCTGACCTTTTCTCCATCTGCTCTAAACCAGGGAAGTACAGTGTTTCTCTTGTAATTACATTTCTGCCACAAGGTATTTTTCTTCTTTTCGGAGATCAAAACCATTATTGACAGCAGGATGCAGTCTTTTCAGTATTTTAATCAAGAAGCCCACTATGTTTGTCTGATGCTTTAGCCTGCCAACTGGAGTTTAATAGTCTACTGGAGCATTAGCAGCAACTGATCGTTGTTCGGAAGATCTAACTAGCCCTAGGTTATAGCAACTTGACAGACGGGACATTAGCTGAGGGCAACAACTCTTCATTAATTGTTTATGCAGATGACCCCGTGGTGGAAAGGTGGGCATTTTCTCTTTTGCCTTGGGCAGTGTAAACCAGCCTGAAAAAGCCATTGCAATTACAGGATGTTAATGAGGAAGCAAAGAGAGAGCGAGTGGCACGGAGAGCCCTGCTGCAAGCCCAGCAACAGCAAGGGTTTATTCTTGTTCCCACAGCAGCCAATGCTCAAATCCCTATTGATTTGAAGAGGAGAGGGAGTCGTGCTCCTGGCTGAGATCCAGCGCGATAACTTCCCGTCTCTCATATAAGCTGCTGTCAGGGCATGATGGAATGATGTTCTGTCCCGCATGGGGCTGACGTTGTGAAGGACTGTTTTTTCTCTGGTTGCTCTTGCTACAGACACCGGGATCACTAAAGATGCAAGGACGAGCGGAGCGTTTCTCTGCCCTATAGGCTTTGCTCAGAGAGTTGAGAACTGAGAATGTCACAGGTTGTGAGGTGCAAAGGCTGGGATCAGTAATGGGTTGGGGTTTTCACCTGCTGGAGGAGATGCCATATACAATAACTTGAAATCCTCTAGTATTCACAGTCATAGTGGCCAGATAGCCTGAAGGGAGCACTTGCCATAGCAAGCAGAGTGGACCGAGAGACCTGAATCTCACCATTGGGGAATCTTTTAAGGAAGAGGGAGGACGATTATCAGGAAGAAAACAGAGAGATGGAGAATGAAATCACCACGGGGTCAGGGTGACAACCCTGTTGGCAGAACAGAAATGAGTGTAAAAACTACTTTCCATGTTGTGAAAAATGAGTGCTTAATTGCTTTAGTTTTATTATATCAAATCAGAAGAGCAAAGATCTGTTGCCTGTTCTGAGCCCTCTTTAGTATAAAGGTGACAAGAACAGTTAACTTCTGCTCTTTTAGGTAGCGTAAATCTAACAGTGTTCCTTTCTGTAAGCAAAATCAGATTTGTTTATGTCAGAGTCTGGTTTTGCACTGGAAAAGGTGATACCATGCAATTCTGAGAACATGTTTTCAGGAAGCAAATAAATGTAGTCAGCTAAAACTCATGGCAGGAAGAGTCTGGGGAATGAGATTGCTAACTGCGTATTATTTATTTTTAATGTGTAAAATTACAAAATGGTTGCAGATAGCTTAGCTGCAATTTTTAAAAGATTTTTTTTCTCTGTTCCTGAAAGATTTCAGATCGATAGCCAGAGATTAAAGTTCCCTAGATAAATCACTGGCACCTCCCTGATGTGGTCTTGTCCTAATGCACATTGTGCTACGTCCAGAAGGGCCACCCAGGCAGGAGAGCTTTGTGCTCTTGCAGTTCTCCTTTTCTTTGACAGGACTTTGAACTGTGATGATCCATGCCACTACTTTATCTATTTATATAAGCAGTTCCTTTCCTGGATCCAGATAGGTATTCCTGAGCACTTGCACTCCCTTCAGTGTGTCAACTCTCTTGTGTACCTGTGGAACCTGAATCTCCAATCTGGAGGAGGAGACCTCGTTTTAGCAATAAAACGTGGGCTTTGCTAAGGACAGTATGGTTGTGTTTGGATGAACTGGCTGTTAAAATCAAAACTGGGGGCTGAACGAGCTGCTAAATGTCACCTCTAGGAAATGGTTTGCTTTTCTCAGGAGCCTCTTTGCCTACACTCTGTCCTTAGGTGATGAATCCTTCCTTGGGAAGAGGGCAATCCCCCTTGGCCCATCCCCTGCCCTGTGCTCTCCAGCATTGCCACTGTCATCGGCCAGCATTCAATGGACAGCACGCTGACAGATAAAAAAGTGGTACATTTAAGAAAATACTTAGATAACCAGTAAGATGGGTACTGAACACTCATTGTACAAAGGCTGAAACTGGAATAAGACAAAGCATTTAATGAGTAAACAAGGTCTTGCTGTTGAGGATGTAATGTAAGTACTCTTCTCATCCTTCAGAAAAGGGCATTTTCCTGCTGCAAGAGGTATCTCCCCCATTTCCCCTCAAAAGCATTTATTTGTTTGATAAATTTTATTAACTAAAACCAAACATTTGTCTTACACCTGCCTACCAAGACCAGATCTCTACATTCCTGAAGCAGGGATAAGACTTTTCTTTTGTTTGCTTTTTTTTTGATTCTGTGCTGAACCTATCAGGTGGTGGCTGGCTACATGGTATCTTGGGTTGTGTATCTTGAAAAAAAACGGGCTGAGAGGGAAGGCCAATTCCCCGTGCATAATCCAGAAATACCAAAGTGAGACGTTCAACCTGCTCATATCAATCCTTCTGTCTGCGCTTAGCTGGAAGCACAGCTAATCTGGGCCGGGGTAGGCAAGGGGAGGTGGCTAATAATTGCCGGCTAGCCTGTGCCTGCGGTAAATTACTGTCAGACAGGAGCAGTGAGAAAGCACAGGGGACTGGTGACTCAGCCATGTGTGTCTGAGTCACAACGCCTCCCGAGTCTGCTCCGCCAACGTCATTTCAGTGCAGGGTTTTAGGGTGGTTTGTTGGGGTTTTTTTTCTACAGCCCTTTTTCAGAGCGGTGCCTGGAACCAGCTCTAGCGCAAGTTGCCTCCTAATGCTTTCTTTTATCCGGTTTCTACGTGAGTGAGCTGTGTAAGGAGGGGTGAAGATGTTTTTCCTTAGCATGGCAGTCATAATACGACTGATTTAGATATGACTGCTTCGTACTGCAGGCTGAGGTTAAGTGCAGTTGACTGGTTCAGTCAAACAGAGATGCAGGAATTAATATAAATGGGCATCATAAATCAGACGTATCCTAATCTCTCCTCTTTAAGGAGATAGTACATATGAGACCTGTTCTCTGCCACAATAGTCTCTAAACTGTGGTCCTTAGAGAGCTGGGGAGTGGGCTTAGAGTCACCGGACCAAAATCCCAGGTATACTGCTGTGCTAAGTGTTTATTATTTTCTGCAGCTTGAAGAGCTTGTATGAGAGAGCGGGAAGCGCTGTGCACAAGATACGAGTAGGATGTAGGCCTGTCTAGGCTCTGGCTTTTCTTTCTTTTCTGGTTGTATTTCTAATTGAACCCTTTCTGTTCAAGAAAAGTACCTAGGTGGTTATAAAAAGCACCTGGAAACAAGGATCCTGTGTATCTTCATTCAGCGACAGCAACTGCAGAAAAGGGGAAACCTATAGATGCTGCTAGTGACACAGTTAAAATACCTGCAAAATCCCTATGTTTTCTCTGTCCACAGTGGTAACAGAATACTGCAAAATCACGTGCGGGCGGATTGGGTGTTTTTTGTCAGGTAATGAGGAAAGATGTTATGGCTCACGTGTGTTAATGCTTGCATGTCCTTCGACCTTTTGCATAGACAGCCCCCTCCAGCATCATTAGCAGTGCATCTGGGCAGTGCAGCCTGGGGACTTCCCCGTGACCGGCACACGATTGTGTGGCACGTGGAATGTGGGTTTGAGGATACCAGGAGTAACTGTGTTATAATCCCCGTTCCTTCATACTTCAACTTTAAATCACAATACATAGATACTGAACTCTGTAACATCTCTTGAAGCCCTGGGCAGGGTTAGGGTGACAAGGAATGGGATCATTTTTGTCCATTCCCCCAGTTCCTATAACCAGCGGTTTTGCACAGGCTCCTCCTCCGTTGGGATGGGATGATGGAATAGTTCTACAATGCTGGCAGGGCAGGAATCTAGAACAAACCCCTGATCTCCTGGTTTCATTTCATTATTTCATTACAAATTCTTTATGTTTCTGCTGTCTGGGCTAAGGCAACAGCTTCTGCTGTTGCTTCTTATGTGGGTTTGCCTTACGTGACTAAACAGGCTGTAAAGCTGGCAACTGTCAGAATAATCTTTCCATTAAACTGATGGTCCTTTTTAATGTAGTCTCTTTTCTTTTAATGGTAGATAGTATAGCACTGCAATGGAAAGCAAATTATTTTTTCTTTTTAGTTTAATCTTCTTAGGGAGAGAGGTAATCCTCTGCTAATTTCCTCCATCAGAGCAAGCATATGTCTCAATCACATTTGTAGCTGGAGCAGAACAGCACTCAGCACTCAAATTATGCTAATAACCATTTAGATTACTTCTTCTCTGGCATTTATTCATATTGGGGATCCAGCAAGTAACTCTTTCCACTGTGTGAATTTATGTGTTAAATCCACATTATTTTCATTAATACCTCTGCAAGCTTTGGCATGCAACTGTCCGGTTCCTTGGCTTCCTGTCAAGTGATCGTGAAACAGCGCTGCAGTCCTACCCCAACGCATCTCAACCCTGAAACCTTGCTTCTTACCCTTTCCTACTTTGACCTGGCAGGGACGAATATGAGAGGGACTGTCAATGTTGCCTCAAGCAGGGAGCAGATTTGATTTAAAATGTTATGCAAGTAGATGAGCTTCAAGTCATGTGGTTATGGCATTCATGTGAGACACCATAGTTATGTTATCCAAACTGTTAAAATAATGCTGAGGATGGACTACACTACGTATACAGATGCATATAGAAAGGAAGGAGAAACCTTGTTATAATCTGTGGTCTGTAGTCTTGATTCCCATGTGTGCTGAATACTAGTTTTGGAGCCCTATGCTTTCGTACAATACAAACTTTTACAGTTTCATTTGTTCTGTGTCTAAACTGAAAATTTATCTGTTCTGCCTGGTTTTCTTATCATATGGAAGTACGAACACTATTGCATGCGTGTATCTCTAATACAGTATTTTAAGAGTGATTGAGGCTAAGTCAATAGGATTGTCACTCACGTTTTGATGTACCTTTCCCTTTCTTGTCAGCTTTCCCCTCTGAGCAATTCTTGATGGATTTTTTCTGCTGCTGAAATGCAAAGCCGAGTAGTAGCTGTGAGAGTGACACTAAATACAAATTTTTCTGCAGCATCTCCTTCACAATGCAGAACAACAGATATCAGTCATTTGTAATGATGTTCTTTGGATGAAAGACCTCCTTTTGCATCAAGGTACACATGAATTGCTGAATTCAGATATGATGGTTGTAAGGATCAGTTGTCATAATCCAGACGTTTTATTTTTTTGAAGCTGATAGATCTTGAAAAATCTGACCTGAGTGTTTCATGCAACTGTCTACACCTCGCAAAGCGGTGACTAGAATTTAAGGAGGATTTTCCTTTACTCAGACTAGGTTTCCAAGAGGTACAGTGGAGTTTGTTGCAAGTTCTCTGTGGAGTGAAAGGTTCCTCAGTGTAGATCTGTGTTCAGACCTAAATTGAGGTCCGTATTTGTGCACGTATACTTCAGGCCCTTGGCATTTATGCTTGCAACAGAAATGGGGTGTCTGCTTTGGCCAGAAGCTGGAGACTAGGTGTGAGCAGAGAAAAACATGCAATAATGATACGTCACCACCAAAGTTAATAGGAGGGTTGCCTGTGAAAGCAAGACAAGAATAAGTCTTTGCAAATATATATTTTTTTAACCTCTGTTTCATCTTTACTGCCTCATCTTTTTCAGAATCAACCATTTGAAATCTTCATTGAATAATAGTTCGTTGGCTTTTTTCATTCTTAAATTTGAAGTTAATTGAAAGAGTTGAAAATAGTTGGGTTGCTCTTCTGCAAATAATCATTGCTTAGCTTTCTGTTTCCCACATAATATTCAAAGCCAAATCTTCAGCAATATTAGGAAGTATTTTCTTAATTATGGTATGAAGAAAGCATTTGATATACTTGGTTGTTAGTGTGGCTAAGCTGTGAAACCATTATGTGTTTCCTACCATTGGAGCAAAGCTTCCTCTAAGACCTAAGATCAACAAAACACTTAAGCTGCTGCTTATGAAATGAAATCCCATCCCAAGGCATTTTTTTTTAATACCACTTTTAATCATCTTCTCTGTGATTCTCCGTTACTGTTTTATTTAGGCTGCTTGGGAATGAAGGAAAACAAAAAAAAACTTTGTTGACGATGTTGTTCAGAGATGGAAAAAATCTTTGAGGAGAAGCACACCAATAGTTTCCAGTTTCATACCAGGGGTGCAAGGTTTAGATGAATGGATGTTAAAATACGGAGATAATGTACTGTACCAATTACTCTGTTCATTTTATTGTGTTTTTTTTTTTCCAAATGTGCCATTGAGCCAGTCCACTAATAATTTCATCAATGGTCTTCTCTGTCTCTCAGACACTAACCTAATTCTTAAAAAAAATGTTTATGAATAGGAAAATTTGAATGAGGGATGCATTGTCAGAGCTGATTTATGTTGCTTTGGTGTTGATTCAGAATGCGTAGATATTCAGCAGAAATTATCTTTCTCTTCCATTTACGTAGACACAAGGAATCACCTTCTCACATTCTTGTGCGTTAACAAATGATATCCGTTAGTTTTATTAATGTCATTACCAAGGTAGCTGAAGGCTCTGTTTAATAGGAGGGGTAGTGAGATATGACCATGGATCTGAAGAACTTTGAAGATTTACTGGCCAGAAGTGAGTAGGGAAGCAAATTAGAGAAATGGCTTGTCTAAAATCACAGGTGACTGACAGAATTCAGGTTCCTGACTCACAATGTCTGCTCAGGGCACCATCTATTTTGGACAGACATGTATTTGCATCTGCATACACACTCAATCTATGCTAATGCGCAATCCTCTTCTTACAAATTGTTCTCTTTCTGAATAATATAAGGATTATCCCATCCTTAAGAGGATGACTGAAATACCCAACGATCTGGTAGGGGGTGCCAATTAAAAGTTTTAATGCTGTAACAGCTGTTGTCTCCTTGTAAATGATTTCTCCTAATTTTGGGATTTTCTGTTAGCACATAAAATGCTTTGTTAATAATTGTGAAAGTCCTCAAGGAATTCTGTGCATTAAACTTTAATAATTGAAAAGTGCGGAGGAATAGCTGAAATAAAAATGACTGCGTTATGGAGCAACTTTTAAAATGTGCCATGTCTACTAAAGATATCATAAATTCCCATGATACAGCATCTATTTTCTTGTGGGGTTTTTGTATCTTCCGGAGCGATCAGCTCTCAAATCCTTGAAACAAGTTAGCTAGGACAGGTTATTTGGAAAATTAAAGCTCCCCTTGAAATCTCTGCGTCTAGTAAGACATTGTTACCTTCTAGTACAGGTCTACTAGCTTCAGCAAAAACTACAGCTGTTTACATTATCTGAAAACTTGTCCCACTGTATGTGTAAGACTATCTTTCATATACTATTCAACTGGTGTCTTGAGCAGTTTCCTTTCAAGTCTTCTTTCTTCCCATTCCTTAGACTCCTCACATCAGGTAAAATTTGACACGGTGCTGGAAAACGCAGCCTAGGTGAGTGAGTAGCCTGTAGATGATATAAAATATCCAACTAAGAGGCTGACTGGAGGTAAAAGAATTCCATATTGTAAGCTACGTACGAGGAATATTAAAAAGCCAAAATTTACCAATGATTCAGATGACCAGCTTTCCCTAAATGTGTTTCTTAAAGTAGGCATTTAGCCAACTTCAATATTTGCAGGGGCTATAGAGGCTTATGATAATGATAACAATAATAATAATTATTAGTAGTAGCAATAATATAGTAAATAATAGTAGCAATAATAAGAATGATAATTAACAATATATGCTACCATGAATAAGGTAACCAGGACAACAACAGGGTATTTAAAGAAATAACAAAATCAGATGTAATAAATGAAATCCTGCGTATTCCAGGCTAGTGTTGCCTGTGGCCAGCGTAGGACTTTTGCGGGGCTGATCCCTCTATTAGCAGCCACCAGCCTCATCCTGTAATATTGCTGTTCTCTTTGGGTCTTGCTAGCAAGGACGGCGATGAATTTTTTTTCCTCCCAGGTTTGTTCACCTTGTATTTCAGAGAAGTTGGTGGCACTAGCTGTTGTCCTAGATCGTGCACCTCTGAGTTGTTGCCGAGGGAGCTCAGTGTATTGCGTTGTTCAGCAGCTTCGCTGTGTTTTTAATTTAGAGGAGTTGAACGGTGCATACCTTTTCCCTTACAGCACTCATTTGTATACTGCATCATCCCTGTGTCTATGCTAGTCGCATACATTATGCATATAGTACATGCTGTCAAATCACTGCAAGGCCCAGGGGTAACCTCTCTCAGGTTCATGAGCAGATTTAAAACCATTTGTGCTTGCACAGGAGAGGTTTCTCTGTCAAGATCGGTGCCTGAGTGGATCTCCATCCTTAGCCCTGGGCAGCTTTGCCCGCAGCGGGGGACTGAACAGGAGGAGCAGCCTGGGTTTCCCCAACCAAGAGGGTCAATGGCGTGGGGCGCTGCTGTTTTGCCTTTCTGCTCCCTCAGCAGAAGGCAGCTCGACAGATCTGCTGCTGCGTTGCCCAAAGATGCAGTGCGTGATGGAGCTGCAGTGGGCTGGAGCCACACGCTTCCCTCTTCTCATCAAAAACAGGCACTTGAGAATCTGCACTGGTAGAGGTCATCCATAGCAGCAGTTTTCCACTTAAACATGTGGGGAATCTCATCTCTTCAGAAGCAGTGTTTCGGGCTTCGTGAAATTCAGTTGCATGACAGGTTTCCAGTTCTGCATTAGAATCATAGAATCATAGAGTTGTCCAGGTTGGAAGAGACCTTTCAGATCATCTAGTCCAACCATCAACCTCACTCTGATCAAAACCATCACTAAACCATGTCTCTAAGCACTAGGTCAACCCGGCTTTTCAATCCCTCCAGGGATGGGGCCTCAACCACTGCCCTGGGCAGCCCAGTCCAATGTGCAATAACCCTTTCCCTGGAAACATTTTTCCTAATCTCCAATCTGAACCTCCCCTGGGGCAACTTGAGGCCATTTCCTCTTGTCCCATCGCCTGGGACTTGGGAGAAGAGACCGACCCCCCCTGGCTACACCCTCCTTTCAGGGAGTTGGAGAGAGCGAGAAGGTCTCCCCTCAGCCTCCTTTTCTCCAGGCTGAACACCCCCAGCTCCCTCAACCTCTCCTCACAAGACTTGTGCTCCAGACCCCCAACCTTCTCTGGACTCACTCCAGCCCCTAAATGTCTTTTTGTGGTAAAGGGCCCAAAACTGGACACAGAAGCACACGTTTAGGAGTGTACTTTCTTGTCGGGGCTACACAAAAGAAAGAGAGGTGTCTCCTAGAGCGAAATGCCTCGTAAAGATAGACTAGTCCGAATTGAGAGGACATCCACAGTTTCTTAGCCTGATATAGGGGATATTTGTTTGGGCTGATCTCTTTGGTTTGAGCAATAATCTTCCTTCCTTTTTTCAAATGGCATTTAATTGCACACTTCAAAAGCTTTTCCTTTGAAAAAAAAAAGTTAAAAAATAACTTGATGAAGTAGAATTTATTGGACTTCTTTTTTATCGTTAGAACAAAAACGGCACAACAGTGTAATTATGAGTTAATTATTCTAATAACTTTCACTTTCATTTTTATTTTTAATCTTGATTTCTTTTTCTGTGCTGAAGAATAGGAGACAATCCAAACAATGAATTAATTAATTACTCTAAGCTCCTTGATCTCTTCCTTGTTCTTTCCGCCCCCTCTTCTCAGATCATTAGAACTATGAGATAATCAGGGGAAGATTTCATTTGCTAACTCCTTCCTTTCTCCCAGCTCCTCCAATATTTTTTTGGCCCTTCTAAATCCCATTTTATCTCTCTCTTTTATGCACAACTTATTTGTTTTCCATTTTCTGTGGTGTTATTTAAATTACTTCAAGAGCAGATAGAAAAGGAAGGGGAGTAAAAAAGACCCCTACTCATTATTAGTTTCTCAGTAGGTGAATTTCTGCTGGTTTTGCTGTAGCCTGTTGAAGTCAGTGGAGCTGTACTGAAATGTTCTTGGGGCTCTCCTGTCTCCATTAGAGTTGTCAGAGGCATCACTGTGTTTTTCCATTTGGAGCTGCTGCACTGGCAATACGGTGTTTTGTTAGTACTCACTGCAAAAAAAAAAGAAATAAAATCCGTGCCCCCCACATGGTTCATAATTAGCAGCACTCCTTCTTCCTACCTGCTGCAGCTTCCACCCTCGGCTTCCACTCCCTGGAAACTGGGAATTAAACCTGGTGATGGAGAGGGAATTATCTGCTGCCTGCAGCTTTGCAGTGTGGGTTTATTCAGATACATCAGATTAAAACTTCCCTTTCCTGAGAGGCAGCAGCGGGGAATTGTTGCTGGTGCTGCGTAGGACCCCAGCGTCCAAACAGGATCTGGAGTGTGAGAGGGTTGCTGCGATGAAGATCTCCCCATGCAAATAAACCAGACCAGTGAAGAGCTACCAAGCTGGTGAGGGGTCTGGAGAACAAGTCCTATGAGGAGAGGCTGAGGGAACTGGACATGTTTAGTTTGGAGAAGAGGAGGCTGAGGGGAGACCTCATTGCCCTCTACAACTACCTGAAAGGAGGTTGGAGAGAGGTGGGGGTTGGCCTCTTCTCCCAAGTGATTAAAGCTGTCATTATTGGGCAAGATGCTGTCATTATGGACAAGAGGAAATGGTCTGAAGTTGGGGCAGGGGAGGTTGAGATTAGATATTGGGAAGAATGACTTTCCTGAGAGAGTGGTCAGGCCCTGGAACAGCCTGCCCAGGGAGGTGGTGGAGTCACCATCCCTGGAGGTATTTAAGAAACATGTGGATGTGGCACTTCAGGGCACGCTCTAGTGCCTGAGATTGTTGGGGTTGGTTTTTTGTGTGTGTGTGTGTGTGTATGGTTGGACTCGGGGATCTCAGAGGTCCTTTCCAACCATGACGATTCTGTGTGATTCTGTGAGCGACAGAAGAAAAAGAAAGAAGGCTACATTTGCATTGCCTTCTGCAGGCAGATATAAGCATGCTCTGCCTGTGCTCCGAGTGGGCTAGAAGCCCACATATTTTTGTTTCAATGGACCTTTGATGTTTGCAGGGCTGACTGTAGCTTCGTGCTTCTGTTTCATAAATAGCTTACAGTCAGGGGCTTGGAGTTGCTTGGGCAGAGCAAGCTCATGCTCGCCTCCACGGTGGGGGCCTGAACACCACAGAGGCGTGAAGATACCCAGGGTAGCAGCAGCATCAGGGCCAGAGCTCTTTGGACGCACAATTCATTTGTCTTGTTTCTGCCATGAACAACATAAATAGGCACTGAAGTTTATCATTCACTGTTTTGACATGCTATTGTCTGTTGGTACTTGTACCTTGAAACCACTTGAAAAATCACAGCTCCTGATCCCTCTGCCACCACAATTTCATAAATGCTTTAAGCTGGAACGAACTATGATCCCCACTAAAGACATACTTTCCTCTCATAGGCAGACATTCATTCTTGACTTCACGTTTCTCCCTGCTTTCACTGGCACATTTACGCAGCAAGTTGAATCAGAGACCCATTCACATCAGAAACCGTCCAGCAAAAATGGTTAGGTTGGCTTCTTTTGGCAGCAGCTCTCACGCCATCTCAAAGCGTGCATGAAAATATGGTTATAGTTTTGCTAACTAGGGTGATGATTAAAGATCCAGTAAGTCTTGCATTTCCTTTTAGCCTGTGCTCTTTTACTGGGTGCACTGAAATATGTGTCTTTAATGTAATAAGTTATACTCCTGTAAGCTACTTAATACATGTAGTAGTACTTAATGATGCAGAAATTCAGAGCCCGTTACAGTCAAAGACAGTTTGGGCATTAACTTCAGCGAAGCTAGGATTTCACATGGAATTTCAGTGTTAATGAAAAACAGATGAGAATTATAACTATAAATTCTGCTAGTAAATGGTGAAATCTGCAAATCCTACTCAGCAGTTACTGTAATATATTTTTTGCCTGAGTAAGATTTGCAAGATTTTACTTAAAAGAGATGCATATTAGTTTGCAGTGGTGTTGTATATTTTCATGGTCTTACGAAGCTGTCATCGTACAGCAGTGTTTTTTTCAGCTCTTTAAATTGTTCTTAGCATCTTTCTCATTTTTCCTCTTTGAGCCTATGGGAATGTTTTTCTCTTTCCTTTCTCTGCTCTTTTTTGCTTTTTCCCCTCTTTCTTATCCTCATCCTCTTCCTAATCTTGTCCTCTCCCCTCTTGTCCTGCTGCTCAGAGACGAGGCATACCTGTATGCTAAGCCCACTGCCATTTCCAATATCTGCATAACTGTATTAACTCTGAGAGGTGTGTTTTTAAGGTACAGTTCTGATGTGTTCTGTGAACAGCTACACCTAAACAAATCACTTTGACATAGGTATTTTTTAACCATTGGCTTGTCAACGTTTCTGTCTGCTCATAATTACAGGTTCAGTCCTGCAAAAGGCTGAGCATCTCCTCCCAGTTGTTGAGCATTACCAAATCCCATTGGTGTTGAAGAAGAGGCGTAGAATATCTGAAAGTCGCCCAAAATGCCCTTCCACTCCTAATCGGGGTGATGTATGAAATGGCGTGCTTATCATAGAATCATTGAATTGTGTAGGTTGGAAGGGACCTTTCAGATCATCTAGTCCAACCATCAACCTCACTCTGATCAAAACCATCACTAAACCATGTCTCTAAGCACTAGGTCAACCCGGCTTTTCAATCCCTCCAGGGATGGGGCCTCAACCACTGCCCTGGGCAGCCCAGTCCAATGTGCAATAACCCTTTCCATGGAAACATTTTTCCTCATCTCCAATCTGAACCTCCCCTGGGGCAACTTGAGGCCATTTCCTCTTGTCCCATCGCCTGGCCCTGGGGAGAAGAGACCGACCCCCCCTGGCTACACCCTCCTTTCAGGGAGTTGGAGAGAGCCAGAAGGTCTCCCCTCAGCCTCCTTTGCTCTAGGCTGAACAACCCCAAACTCTAGTCAACCCTAGTAGATCCGTCAAATTTATAGTGCACCTGTGTTTTGTATTTATTTGTCTTAAAAATTAGTCTATGAACTTCAGGGTACTGTTTGTAGGAAATTAAAATGGCAGGTGATTTTTGGATACGTTTGACTTGAGTCTTATAGTATGTATTGAATAATGAGGTACATATTTTCTTCTCCACTTCTGCTTTATATTCTTCCAACATACTTCACTGGCATACTTCTTCAGCTTCCCAATCTGGCTGTACGGTGAGTAAACAGCCAGCAATAAACACTGAAAAAAGGCTGTGATTGCTGCTTACACAAGTTACATCCAACCAAAGATTGATTTTAAAGTGAAAAAGAGTCTGCTAAGATGACAGATAACTACAGTTTGGCTTCTGAGCCCTTGAGTGCTTCCCAGTGCTTTGTGGCAAATTTGGAAGTGCAACAAGGCTGTGAAGCCTCCTCAGTAGTGTCATGGGGACAAGGGGGTCAAGGGACTAAGGGTCTCACTTTGTGGGTGGGAAAGGGGATGCAAGGACATTGGAATGTCATAGCAAGATTAAAATCACGGAAGGCAAGTCTTAGGGTCAGAAACTTTTGTCTGCTGCTTGGGTAAATTAACGTAGACCAATTCCTCCTCTTAATGAAAATGACTTAATGCATATAATCAAAAAGGTAAAACAAATCAACCAGCCAAACAGATATTCAGAGAAATGATAGAAAATACATCTTTCTCTTCTCTTTTTGTATGTTTACATTGCTTTGCTATAATGATACCAGCTGCTTAATTTTAGGTGAATAACGGTCTTTTATTTGCAAAGGTTTTTCTTGAACCTATTCCAGTTCAGGAAGAACATGTTCTTACGCTTCTGGTAAAAAAATTCTCAAACCCAAGACTTACGTATGTGGACAATCTGTCTGTCAATATGCACCAGATGTGTTGACCATAAAGTTGATTTAGTATTCTGCACCCATATTTCCTCATGAGGCAGCCTAATGAGAAAGGAAAATAGATAAAGGAAATGTCAAGGAGAATTGCAGTGAAAATTTAGATTGTTTTGCAGGCAGGTAAATAGAAACGGGGATAAAAAGCAGAAACTTTCATTCTGCTGCAATTGCTTCCGCTGTACAATACCAGACACTTTTAAAAACAGAACCTGGGAAGGAAAAACACCCTTCGTTATAGAAACCTGGCTGCTTCCATCAAATCTTACATATTCTTACACTATGCCTGGCAGGAGAGGTAATCACAAACATGACTGGTAGCAAATATATGTTATTATCAAGTATCTTCTAGTTAATTTGTGGTGGGCATCTGTGGGAACTTGCATAGTTTTAAAGAACCTATTTTTGGAGCAAAATTCTGTATTTTGGAAAAACAAACACTGTAGGAAATAGTCCTAGCTTCAGTGATGAAAAAAAATATATTAGTGTCGCAGGGTCCTGAATGCTGACTGATGCTCAAGTTCCTTTATCAATCACCATTCAAATGAAATTGTATACTCAGGATGTGCTGATGAAATTATTTCTTGCCCCAAAATCATCTAATGTAATGGGTCACTTACTCTTTCTGAGTAACACCTTTCTTCTTTTCTTCCTAGTTTCAAACTAGTTATTTGAAATAACGTATTTCACCTTTTATTATAGGAAGATAGTGCAGAGCAAAGGAGAGAGACATGAACGAGGATGCAGGAGAACTGGTGTCTGTGTTAAGCTCTCCCACTGGTCTTGACCAAGTCAGGTGGTCTTTTTTCTCTTCTTCCTGTTTCCAAGGTAGTGACAATGATACTGGCCTCCTTCAATAAAGTGCCTTGATATCTGGTTGCTGAAGATACGCATCATGCGAAAGTCAGGCATTTCACCAGCTATGAAAGGAAAACAGTCAGCTCCTGCTGTGTTCAGTCCCTTCTCCCTCTGACTTGGGCTTATGAAGTTAGATAAAAATAAGCGCCAGTAGCAGGCAACCAGTTGCCTCCTTCATGCATAGCTACATAGATAATCTCAATCAGATGGGAACAAAGAACAGATGTTCCCTAAACATATGTGCAAACAAAAAATTGCAAGTGTGAATGTTCATGAGCAATGACTAAATCAGGAGAAATGAACAAAGTATGATTTCAGGATGCAAGCAAGTATTTGTGAGGCCTGATTTAGAAATTTTTGGCTAGCTTTAAAAATGGCACAGTTAAGAAAATGAAAGGATTTAGGGATTTATTTATTTTTAACTCTGGGCCATGAGGACATTTATCTAAGTGCCTTCAGTCTTTTCTGAACAAGAGTAAGATGGCTAAATGGAGATTGTGCCAAGACACGCATCTGTTTGCATCTAGGCTTCTCTCCACATGGTTGGATTTGTAATGTAGTCAAAGGATTGACTTTCCAGATTCTTTCAGTGCTAAATTATTTTTCTCGTGCTTCAGTTTCAGTCACCTTACAGCCTTCCAGGACTTTCATTTTTCCCAAAGCGAGTATTAAAATGACTTATTAAAAACTCAACTGTTCTACTATCATTATATTTTCCTTCCTCCGAAGGATCTGGCTACCTTTGATTCAAACTTTCTCTTAACCCACTTTTAAATTATTATATCATAATGCCATTGATTTCAGGGCAGATCTACAAAATCCTGCAGAAGAGAATTAGGTTGAAATCAAATCTCTAAATGTAAATATGTTTTTCCACTACCTGAAAGTCTATTCATTACCAATATTTCAAGTAGGAGATAAGTTGTTAAGCTTGGATTAAATGTCTTGAATCACTTCATGCTGCCTTCTTTTGTTGTTGCATGGGATGAAGAAACAATGGTGAGCTTTCGTAAAATACAAAGATACAAAGAAGATACAAGATACAAAATAGACACAAGGCTGAAAAAGGTATTTCTCTGTAAACTCAATTATGTTTTCACTGCTAAGATGTTGATCTTATCCATGCTTTTGGAATTTCAGAGATTTTGTGGTGGTTTTGTTCTAAATATGCCAAAGCAAACCAGGAAGATGTTATTTTGTCCCAGAAAATATGACTCTTACTTTTTAAAAGATTTTGGGGGCATGTGTGAGAAGTGTATGTTAAAATACGTATAGTTCTCTACATCCTTTCATGCAATTATACTTTTCCCATTTGGTTGAAGAAATCCCAGATACCATGCAAAAGAGAAACATTTACCAGGGTTTTTCTTTCATGTACACATACTTAAAAGATATTTCACTCTTGAGGAAATACCCATGTGATATATTTTGTACACCATCCAGTAGCAAATTTGTCTTAGTGAAAATTATTCTCTTCTACTTAAGAAACCTTCATATTTATGTATGAAGGATGCTTCATAAGGTCAAAGATATGAGTTCTATTTTTCATCCTAACTTGAGCAAAGGCAAAAGCTGTAAAATATCTGTGAGCTTGCATGGCACCTGATCAGCTCTGATTTACAAGGATGTTCATGTTGCTGTTATTGAATTAATATATTTGGACTAGTCTGCTTTAATTTAGATGTGTTCCAGACCAGTTAACTGGAAGAGCTAAATAGGTGTTTAGTGTTTAATAGATATGATTATTAGTTTTATTTAACTTATTAGTGGAGCTGGGTAGAAAATGTTTTTCCTCAGCCTTTGAAGTTTTTGGGATTTAAGAAACTTGTTCCTATGCCATGTGAGGAAAAGATACGTAGTCTGTTGGGATTTTCATGTATGTATGTGTTTCTGCATACGCACACAGTCCTTGTAAGTAAAGAAAGTAAAATTCTTGCTGCGTAGCCTGCTGGTGAGGGTGCTTAGTGAGAAATCACAGAATCACAGAATGCTATGGGGTTGGAAGGGACCTCTGGAGATCATCTAGTCCAACCCCCTGCCAGAGCAGGTCCACCCAGAGCAGGTTGCACAGGAACGTGTCCAGGCGGAGTCTGGATGTCTCCAGAGTTTTGAAATGCCTCCAGAGACGGAGACTCCACCACCTCTCTGGGCAGAATTTAGGTAATTTTTATATCTGCAATACTAAGTGCTGTGGGATGGGTTGTGTCTCTCCTGTGTGCCCAGTAGGTCTGCGCTGTATGAGGGCCTCCACCTGAGAAACACTTACTCAGAGTCATGCTGTGAAAAGTTTCATTTCTGTGAATCAGTGAATCACAGAGAAAGCATATGGTTGAAAAACTCTCAATCATTTCCATTTACTCATTCGTTTTGGTGATAGTTTTCTTCCTGTGTCTTCCCTTCTGTATTCGCTCTCTTCTTGGAGCATATTTTGCAAAGATGGTTGCTTTCAGAGAAATCTGTTGAAATTTTAACAACAGGGGTTCTTCAAACATCTGGCACAACATCTGGACTTGTAGTCCTGAGAATAACTAGCAGCCTCCCTCTTGTCTTCCTCATTCATACTTAAAAATCAAAACGGGTATCTGGTGGTTTTTCTGCTACCTCTGATAGTACATAACACACAAGAGACTCCTCAGGAAAGGAGCCCTCTTGGAGAAGGTGGGCACACAGCTCTCAAAGATGGACACTGCAGTTGGCAAGCAGACCTTGGGATATCGGGAGCTGCCTCTGCAGCAGCTCAGTTTTCTGCCCTCGCTTGGCTTCCCCCTTGCTTTTTCTTATTCCAGCTGCTTTTTCCTGTCCCCGCAATTGCGATTGGCTCATGTCCACATTCGGCTGCTTTTTCACCACCAAGCTGCCTCTGATTCTTTAAAGCAACTTCAAGCTCCTGTTTCTCTGTGTTTTCTTCCAGCTTCTCATGCTGTGCAGCTACAGGACATGGACAGGAAGGTCCCGGTTGCCAGATGTGTCTAAAGCAGGGTTTGTCCCAACAAACTTTTTTACTGGTTGAGCTGAACCCAGCTATGCTTTTTGTTTCCAGCCACATCAACTCCTCTGGCTAGGCAGGGTTTTGCACGGTGTGCTTTAATGAACTCACTGAAAGTGTCAGGCTGGTTCATCATATCTAATTTAGCTAACTTTGCAGTCATTATTCCTCAGCAGACAGTGCCATGCTGTCCTAAACTGATGATGGCTGCTTTTCCAGGCCAAATGTTCAAATCTACTTAGGTGAACCAAGCAAAACCCATTTCTAAGCAGCTTTTATCTCTTATCTTGCCAACAAATGTTTCCAGAAGACACTTGCATATAGCTTGTGCGTTACCAGCTCGTGCGGCTTAATGGAGGGACACACTTCTGTGTGTGGGATTTTTGCACTTGTTTTATCTGAGAAAGGTGTTTAGATGCAGAGCACCAGGAGAAAGACTGAGCATGTTAGTTTTATGGACCACCCTGCTGTAGAAGCTGAAGTCCATGATGTTAGCTAGCTGTCTTGAAACCACCCTTAAATCACATTAATGAAAAGCTGGTAGAAATATGTATTTATTTAGTGGGTGAGAGAGGCTCTAAAGTTACTGAGGTTTATAAAGGCACAAAAGATTCAAACAGCTAATTTTATTTTTTTCTTTTAAGAAGAGCTCTAACGTTTCATCTCACACCCCACTGACAAAACATTAGATGTTTACAAGCTCAAGGATCTTGTTCTTAAGAACCTTTACTGCACTCATGGGAGAGGTGTTTGCGTTGGGGACACATGCTTATTTCCAACCTTCTTCTCAATTCTTAACCCCCCTCCCTTGTTTGGAAAAGCTAAAGGCAAAGTAAGGGCAGTCATAGTATGCACTTAACTAAACTGCTAGCGAGGTGGGATGGGGGATAACACAGCCCTGCCCGCCTGGTGAAGCAATGAACAAGTCCCAGTGAGGAGCCTCTCCACACCCCAAGCGTTGTATTTCGCCTCAGTCTGGGAACTGAGAGCCAGCTCCTGGGTTTATGTTCAAGGCTAACTCATACTCGTGGTACCGTAACGCTGCCCATTTGACAAATTTGTGGATAAAGAGAGTCACACGTTCTCCTCTACAGACGGGAAAGGCAAAATTCAGAAAGCTTCTGTGGAGATCTTTGAAAAATGTGCATCTTCTGAAAACATCTCGGCTGTGGTGCCAACGAAATACTTTGATGCTAGTTAGGCACGGGTGTCTTCTGGCCACTGCTTATTCTGGTGCCCGTTGCTCCCTTGTGCTTTCACCATCTTGACATTTGCTTGTAAACTGTTAAGTTTAATGCTAAGCTGTTTTTGGGGATGGCAACATTCCCACTGCCATTTTTGCACGGTTCACAGCCATGGCAGTTCTAGGTGCTAACACAGTGATAGGTGTAGACTTATTTTTTTCCTGACACAGCAGATCTAGACCAAGACCCCCACCTGTTTTATTATGTTCTAACTCTCTCCTGCTGCTATCTGTGTTGGAATCAGTGATTTAAAGGTTTACGATTTCAATGTTTTTTTAGATACCTGACCTCACCTGCCCCCAACAGCCTCAAGTCCCATATTTTTTTGAAGTCACTTGGTCTCTTTCAATGAGTATGTCATCGCTCGGTGGAGATACAGTGTGTAGATTAAGCACATTAACATAACATCTGCTATCAATAGCTGACACATCTTGCTGTCGTAGGATGGATTGCAGTGCGTATGGCTGGTGTTTACTGCTGAATAGATAAGAGGAAAGAAAGGGATGAATGGACAGAAAATTGTGAGCTCTCCAGCTCTCAAAACTAGCGATTTTGAAATCAGTAATTCTACTGTCTTCTTCTCTCTTCTAAAACGCCTACAGACAACAACAGTGACAAAAGTATATAGTGACTCGCCATTGTTAATAAAGCTTCACGAATGCATGTGTTATGAAAATGAGTAAATTAATAAAGGAGCTGCCTTAGTTAACGCAGAAGAAGTGTGACTCAAATGCTGCTCTCTCTTGACCTCCCCTAGTCCCCTTGACTCTGTGCTTTAAATATCCAAGGACCTTTCTGTACTCCACATTGTGCTTTAAGAAGAAGTAAGCTGTGTTGGGCTTTGTCAGGCCAAAAGCCACAGCCAGTGCCAGGCCCCCTTTGTCAGGCTGGGCCCCACAAGGCTTGTCTTTCTCCTCCTTGGAAAGACCAGAGATGATCTCTAGTGTCTTATTTTTTGTTAGCTTCGCCATGCCCACCTGCTCTGCCACCACTTTCTTTGGTGCCACCAGCATGCTGCAGTGCGGTAGCTTTGCCCTGGGGCTTGGCAACAGGCTGAGAACATCTCCAGCCATACATTGCCAGGGGCCAGAGCCAATGAACAACTTGTGGCATATGTATATGGTGGCTGTCAGTGATTCCAGCATGTGCACCTCACATCTGCATCCCTCAGCCATGGGCGCAGTCTTCTCCTTCATGATCTTGCCTCATGCCTCAGAGTCTGCAGTTCTCATACGGCTCTTCTTAAGTAGTCCTGGGTAGGAAAAACCACAGACTCCACAAATGACCCTTCATATAGTGTTTTCAGGGTCTTTGAGAAAAAATAACAGACAAATGTTGCCTGTTGTCACTGTTGCTGTTTTAGCCACGTGTTCCTTTAATGCCCTCTAATAATAATCAATAAGTTCTAGTTATTCCTAAGAGAGAAGCAGTATGAAAAAAAGGGTGAAAATACCATTGTTTGCTAGTGCAGAATTCATCACTGGAACTGTAAACATGGATTGATTATTTCTCTTTTTGTTAAATGTGAGGCTACTTCAGGTTTTCTAGTGAACAGGTTGTACTTTCTTTCCTCTTGGCTGCATGTTGTGTGTGCTTGTCTTAAGCACCTTTAAGAAAAACTTACTTTTGTTTAGCTTATCATATCTACCTCATGAGCATAGAATCACAGAGTCATAGAATTGTCCAGGTTGGAAGGGACCTCTAAGATCATCCAATCCAACCATCAACCTCACTCTGATCAAAACCATCACTAAACCATGTCTCTAAGCACTAGGTCAACCCGGCTTTTCAATCCCTCCAGGGATGGGGCCTCAACCACTGCCCTGGGCAGCCCAGTCCGATGTGCAATAATCCTTTCCATGGAAACATTTTTCCTAATCTCCAATCTGAACCTCCCCTGATGCAACTTGAGGCCATTTCCTCTTGTCCCATCGCCTGGGACTTGGGAGAAGAGACCGACCCCCCCTGGCTACACCCTCCTTTCAGGGAGTTGGAGAGAGCCAGAAGGTCTCCCCTCAGCCTCCTTTTCTCCAGGCTGAACACCCCCAGCTCCCTCAGCCTCTCCTCACAAGACTTGTGCTCCAGACCCCTCAACAGCTTCGTTGCCCTTCTCTGGACCCGCTCCAGCCCCTCAATGTCTTTTTTGTGGGAAAGGGCCCAGAACTGGACACAGCCCTCGAGGTGGGGCCTCACCAGTGCCCAGTCCAGGGGGACCATCACCTCCTGAGTCCTACTCCCCACACTGTTCCTGACACAGGCCAGGATGCTGGTGGCCTTCTTGGCCACCTGGGCCATATGACGACCTCTGTTCTAGAGGAACCTGATCCTGGTGCTGAGTCCATCAGAACCAGTAGAAATTACTAATGGGTTAGGTTACATCTTTCTCTTGTCTAGGGAAGTCACCATATCGGGACAAAACTGAACATGTGCTGTAATGCTCTCCCAAACTGGAGCTGAAATCAGTCACCCTGCACTTTACCTGTGCTTAGGCCACTCACTGCCATACTACTGGAGTTTCTGCATGCCTGAAGAGGAGAAGTTGAGGTGACTGTGCAAAGGATAGGCAGCATTGAAGAGCAGAATGAGCTGAGGAGGCAAAGTGAGACGTCAGGTGGGGATGATGGAGGTAGGCTTTCACATCCACCTCTAGAGGGGTCTTCAGGCAACTAAACATACGCCAGTGCTTAATGACTTTGCAGAAATGGCTCAAGAAGAAAATTGGTGGAGAGTGGAGGAGAGAAAGGAAATGCTTGGGCAACGTATTACGGCCATGCTACAGCTCTGTTGCTCGGTCAGGAGAGTGTCTACCTGAAATTTCTTGTTATAGGTAGCCAGGCTTGAATGACGTTTTTGATTGTAAATTATGTTTTCAAACCAGGTTAAGCCAGACCGAAGCACTTTGATACATGTTAATGATTGCTGTGGAGAACAGTCATCTTGTAAGGCCTCCAATTCAGGCTACATATAAAAAAGCAAATGGGTTTCTATATTATTATTCTACTGTTTTTAAGCTAGAATTGGCAATGTTGATTCCCAGATTTGCAGCCGTGAGGGTTGCCAGTGCTGACTAGGAGACCTTCAACCCTAAAAGCACATGTATGGAACTAATCAGGTAGGAAACAGTATGTGCAAGCTGTGTTCTGTGCTCCTGGCAGAAACCAAAGAGGATGTCTTCAAAGTGCAATTAGCACAGCATGTACATTGTGCCTCCTGGACTATTAAATACTGTGTTCCATGAGAGCCAGGTCAAGCTTATCTACTGTTGTTGTCATTGTCGCAGTAAAACCGATCTCCCTCTGTCTGGATGTGCTGGGGAAATTTGAAGGTTTAGGCATTATTAGTGCTGCTTTTATATTTTATTTTTTTTTTGTCTGGAAGTAGGATTGTGATTTGATGTTTGTGTAGCATTTTGTATTCAAATCTGCGTAGAACATCAGACCAGACAGTCCCTTAAGTTGTGTTTCCCTCGACTATTTACGCGGGCATTTCGTTTCTCAGGGACAGTATAACATATATGATTAGGGCGTAGCACTAAGTCTTACTCCGTGCAACATACAGCTGTTTAATCAGCACTGGAATTTTACATCCTTATAGATGCAAAAGCAATTCTTATTTTAATTAGGAGTTTCTCTGGATACTTAGAAGGGCTTTTGACAAAGGCTGTGTCTTTTGGCGCCTTTGATCTGTTTTTTCATGTTACTGTTTCACCTATGGAGCGGACATCATCTCGGCTTAAACATTGTGAGGATGTCTGAGGTATCTCCAGGGAAACATTTTGAGAAAGTTAGAGTTGTTGAAAAGAAATCTGAAGCAAATGGATAACAAAACAGGAGAAAAGGAACAGAGTGAAGAAAGGAGATAGGAGCAGGGTAAAAGTTTGGAAGACGGGTGAAATACATCGAAAGACTGAGGGTAAAACTCAACAAAAAAAAATGTAGAGGAAAAATAGAAAAATGTAAAAAAAAATAGCAAAATAAAAAAAAAGATTAAAAGTGGAAAAGAGGAATGAATGAAACATGAGAAGGAAAGCATATAAATGGATTGTTGGCAAAGGAAAAAGAGGAAAACAAGAAGTGGGTGGATATGTAAATTAATTTGGAGAGAGATTGTGTCCTTAACATTGTCACATGGGCATTACATGAGTTTTGCTGACCACTTAAAAGTGAGCAAGGGGAAAAAAAAAAAGGAAGGTAAGTTCTATACTTTGGACAACGAAGATGTATGAATATTCAGGAGTCATAAACCATAGGTAAATCTCGGTGGTTCAGAACCGACATCAGATTTTGGCTATAGGCTTGTAATATATCTTTATCTGAAGTAGAAAACAGATATACTGTGACTGGTGCCGGAACCCTGTGTTTTGTTTTGGTGGAGAGAATACACATCTCATGCTGCTCTACTAATGAGTCAATATTTATAGTCTCAGTTTGGCCTTTCTTTAATAAATTCTACAAAGGGAACGAAATTTAAAATCAGTATTGTTTTTGAGTTCGAGAAGATTTTCATTTCTTCAAAGGTCTACCTTAAATTTAAGTTATGCAGGCTTTACCTAGACTCTTTGAACCCTCAAAATTAAACTAGAAAGAGTCCAAAATCAATGTATTTAGCTGAAAATTCTCATGTTAGGGTAGATCAGGGCTGGAGAATATCTCAAGGCATTCATATTTTCTGTACCGTTTTTAAGCTGCTTTGAATGCGAGTTTGACACAGCCCAGTGTGTGAAATTCCCTTCAACACAGGACAGTGATTTTTCCCCCAAAAAAACTTACGGCACAAATCTAAGGGTGAGTCTAGCAAAGATATGCAGCTACTAAGAATAAACAGGTTCTTTCATGAGGGAGAAAATGTTTACATTTTAAAAGTTGAGACTTGGTGTTAAACTTTTGAAGGTATCTTGACTTAGAAGTGCTGAGAGGCCTGCTGTATTTATTGATTTGAAATTGCTTATTCTTAAATCACTCAGTTTATTTAAAAGTTTTAATATGTGGCTATGATCTGAACTTCAGTCTTCTGCTGTGTAAAATTTAGGCCCGAATTTATTACCAGGTCTGCAGACTTTACTCTTGGTATATAAAAGCATATGAAAAATCTTACAGTATTTATGCTTTTAAAGAGTTAATTGAGACAAACTAACAATGCTTGTCTAGTAAACAAGAACTGTTATCCCTTCTTAGAAAAGTCAAATTTGGGGTTCTGCTAGTTGGTGGTAGACAAAAGATGCAAAAATGTTTATTTTTAAAAATGCAAGAAGTCCTATTTTCCTAAGCACACAAAGAGTGGAATGGGGTATATTTCTTTGCCAACATCTGTTAGATGTAATTCTGCCCACGTGGTGATATTTCCAGACTGTTCTTCAGAGCTATGCTCCTTTTCCAGCCCATTACCTTCACTTTATTTCTAGTTTGTTCTTTCCTGCGGCTTCTGCTCCTCACATAAGTAAGTACCTCTACTAAAAATAATTGTCCTAGAACCTTTTTGTACGTGTGCCTGGTATGTACTTCTCTGTTGGCCAGAACCTCATGTTTTGGAAGCTGCAAATCGTTCCCATCTTTTTGCTCCATGGAAGAATTTCTTGTGTTTGTTCCTTTCCAAATGAAGAACACTTGTTAAATCACTAGCTTTCAATAGAATTTTAGCAAATCGTGACAGTACAATGAAGATCACTGTTATGCATTACTTGGTCATTTTGAAATGAATTCTCTATGACTGTTTATTACCAGTTTTCCAATAGCTTCTCTCAAGTCCTTCTAGTAAAGTAATGAGAAAGGAAGGGCTGAGCTTTATACTGAAGTCATGACTGCTCTGGTTGCGAGCAGCGTCAGATCAAGAATCGCTTCCTATATGTCTCTAAACAAGTTGCTGAATTCTTTAATACTTTAGTTCACAAGATAAAAATGGAAACAGTAATTTTCTCCTGTTATTTACATTGGGCTTTTAAAGAGCTTACTCTTTCCCATAAATATTTGGGCAGGGTAAGCCCTGGTTTATCTTCAGTTATCTTTTACCCGAGCGTATTTATTGCACACATTTCAAGGCCATTCTTTTCCTGCTACTACACAGTAGTTGTCCTCCTCTCAGGAAAATCTTAGGGTGGTGGCAGGTGACGTTTGGATGTTTCTGAAGTTGAGTTAATCACAGAGCAGTTCAGATGCATAGATGACTCTCCTGAGATTATTTGATCTACCTGCAGTTGACATAGAAGCAGGCTCCCTCATGAAGTAATCTCTCCTGCTTCAGACCTAGGTAGAAATGCCACAAAACCAGCCTGTCACTGATGTGCGATGATTTCAGTTATTGGTGCTGGTGGGATTCAGTGGGAATGTTTAAGTGCAATATACCACTAAAATAAATAAAACATTAATTTGCCTTAATTCAGTGTTCCTCTCTCTCTACCTGCCTTAGGACAGGGTTAATGTTTTGGTTCTTTTCCTTTCAGAACTGCAGTGCATTTTAATTAGCGTTGGGAATACTTCTGCAGCAAATGTGTACTTCATGGCCACCTAAACTTTAATGCTTTTATGCTTTTACTTCTATTATAGAATAACTGTTCCTATTAGGAAATGGAAAAGAGCTCTATAATATACCTGTGCAAGGTCCTTAGTTTATCTGGATTTCAAAACTGTTTTCTTTAGATTTCTGCAGCTTTTTAAATTCCTCCACACACTGGTGGTCAAGCAACACTTCTTTTTCTTCAATAGACCTTAACAGTTCATGCTTTTGAATACAAGTGGTTGATCATGTACCTCAATTACAAGAGCAAATTGAAGGCAGTTGTACTATTCGTCAAAATAAATCGCATCTTAGTTAACTAATGAAAAAGTCGACAGACAGAAGAATAATATCACAGCAGGTTTAGTAAACACAGGGGCAAAATTCTTAGCTGGTGTAAATCAGCATGGCCTTCATCTCTTCAACTGAGTTGTGCTGGAAGATACCGGATAATGATCTGACCTTTTTTTTGGTAAATGAGTGAAGAATTATGTGCGCTAATTTTCCTTTGGGAAATTAGGGGACAATATTCATTGATGCTTGATATTTAGATGTTGCTTTTTAATCTTTCCTTTCAGATAAAACAAAGAATCGTGTTGCTCATATAAAGGGAGACTTTGGCTTCTGTTCTGGAGAATGTGATTTGCAGTTCCCATTTTCCAAGCCAGTTTGATATGCTTACCTAAAGAGATAAAATGTCTGGGATCAGGAAGTTCAGTCATTGGGTGAAGTAAAGAACTGTGATGCTGCGGATATAGTATTTTGAGAGCTAGCTAGATAAGAGATTAAAGGCCAAAGTTATTCAGCGTACAAGAGAAAACACATTTCACACGTAAGGATAATGATTTTCTTATAAGGGAGGAGTGCAATAGCTGTTCTCGGTGCAGTGCTGGCTCACATAAACTAGAACGTTTTCTCCAAACACTACTTGGGTCTCTTGTTTTATTGTTTTGTTTGTAGAGAATCCCTCCAGTGCTGCAGGTGCGTTCCACTTGTACAAAGTCCCCGTCCCTCCAAACCTCATCAGTAAACAGAGGTCAGAGGAAGGAAGTGACAACATGGATTTTCTATAGGAATCAATACATTTTTGCTATGAAGACAGCAGGGCAGAAAATGGATTTTGAAGCAGAGAGAAAGAACAGAGGGCAGAGGCAGCTTCAAGATAAATTAGTAAAGGTCAGCTGATGCAGAGGGGGACTGCAGAAGGATGCCACAAGGTGACTCTTAAAGGTTGTGATAAAAGGGCAGAAGAAGCTCAAAAGTGGGGCAGAATAGAGGTAATGCAAAGGGCAAGTTTCCTGTTGAAGTGTAGTATCTACATGGCTTTAAAAAGACCTTCAATGCATTTGGCTATAACAGTATGCACCAGCACTTGCTATTATTTGGGGGGGGGGGGGAAAGGCTAAATGCTAGAGAATTGGGAAACGCTGGATTTCTGGGAGCTGTGTTGCTTTGAGTCTGTTCCCATGTGCTTTCATGCTGGCTATGGTATGACGTAAGGGCCCCGTAAAAAAAAAGGAAAAAGTAAATCACATGAAATACTGAAAGAAAGCAACACAGTACACATAGAGGTGGATGGACATTTTCAGTGAAAGGAAGTAGCCTAAACCACCCTTGAATGGAGAAATACAGAGTTAAAAAAGGAAGGAATTACTTTAGGGGTCTTGCTAAGGGTTTCTTTGACCCAGGATTCTGTCTCCATACATACTGATGTATAGAATAATCCCATCCCATGCATATTCTTCCAGTTTCTATCAGTCTGCATGATAAAGTGGGCAAAACATGAACTAGATGCTTTCTTTAAAAAAAGCCTAAAATGTACACAAGTGTAGCTACTTTGTAAGAGTTAACAAGCGGGAAGACTGAGGAAGAAGAGGCTGAAGTACCTTCCATTCAGCTTTCAGTTCATATATATATATGACCTTGAGTTTAAGCAATAGACATCTTTACAAAAGGTATGCTTGGCTGCTTTGGGCACTCTTTCTCAAGAGCTTCTGATTTCAGTGCTTGCTATTGTCAGTGACTAGCTGTCAATACCTGGCGAACAAATGTTCAAGTGATTTTTCAGTCTATTTATAGATGGTTTGTAACATGAGAAATAGGTGACATTATCAGGTTGTTTACAATGAAAATCATCTAGGAGAAATATGAATTTAAGGGACCTTATCAGCTCAAGCAAAATCATAGACCAAGTCTCAAAGACACTTCTTTTTAAGATCTTCTGCATGACAAACTATGTATTTGCAAATGAGTATTTGAATAATTTCAAAGATTGTTCCTGTGCAAGTGCTGCATATCGTGAAAGTTTGTATAAGGGAAAACTAGCAAATTCATTTAATTATCCTTTTCCCCTTGCTTTGTGCATCATAACGCTTTGCTTTGTTTATGGCACTTTTTCTTTCGCACAAAGGGGAAATATTTTAAACACTGGCAATAACTGAGGTTTGTGTGAAGAGTAGCCCTGATGGTGTCTGGCCATCTTGAAAGCTCCTGTTGGTTATAGGGCTTCTCCACTCCTGAAGCAGAAACAATACCCTGGGACGTAGACAATCAATCACACAGCATGAATAATGAGCAAACACTCAAAGCAACCGTCACGTTTGCATAAACCGTTCATTCAGTACATTTGAATAACCACCAAATTAATGAAAATCAAAAGGAGTCCATGGATCATTTGCCAACAGGAACGAGGGCTAAAACTGTTGAATAGATGGCTTGCTGAAAAAAATTTACATGGCTCTGTCTTTTTAGGAGGAAAAAGAGGAGGTTGGTTGGAGTGAAAATTACAAGGAGATGATCCTCTTCTTGCCCACCCCTGTAGTTCCTCCGCATCACTCTGTTCCTTCCCGCGAGTCTTGTTTTCAAGGAAAAAAATAGAATCTAGGAACCCCACTTTGCAACAAAGTAGGAGAAAAAGCAAGTAGGTAAAAAGATGGGTTTAATTGCCTTTTTGCAGGTGGAGAACCAGATGTAAGCATTACCAAGAAATATTGGTTTCCAGAGATGCCTGCAGTAATCGGGGGTTTTTTATGGTACACTACATGCCTGGCAAAATCAGTAATGTGATGGTCTCTTTAGATCCATTCAAAACAGGACAGTTTTGAAGGAAACTCAGAAAGATGCGTAATTTTATTTTGTCTGTTCAGTTTCTCTTATCTTTCTCCTCCCTGTTTCAGAAGGTGCTGACAAGCCTCTGCCAGGAGTCTATATTCAATTTCTAGAAAGTAAACTCTTCAAGTGTCACACCTGCAGGCAAAACCTAAAATCAACAAATTGCTTATCAGGAGGTACTTTTCACTTTGCTGCTCCTGCCACTACTCAGGCTTCCCATTTCTTGGAAATCCTTGTCAGTTCTTGGTCGGTCTCTTCTCCCAAGTCCCAGGCGATGGGACAAGAGGAAATGGCCTCAAGTTGTGCCAGGGGAGGTTCAGATTGGAGATTAGGAAAAATGTTTCCACGGAAAGGGTTATTGCACATTGGACTGGGCTGCCCAGGGCAGTGGTTGAGGCCCCATCCCTGGAGGGATTGAAAAGCCGGGTTGACCTAGTGCTTAGAGACATGGTTTAGTGATGGTTTTGATCAGAGTGAGGTTGATGGTTGGACTAGATGATCTGAAAGGTCCCTTCCAACCTGGACAATTCTATGATTCTATGAATGAACCGGGTCTGTCCCTTTGCATGCTCACAGTAAGGGCCTTACGTCCAGAGCCATCACCGCTCTGCCTGGCTTGTGTGGTTACTGTTGTTTCTGCACCTAAATCTCTGCAGGGTAAGCCCCCGAAATCATGAACTCCTCTTTCCAAGGAAAAAATATGGATGCAAACCCCACCTTTTCATATGTTTTCGGTATTATTTTAACCATCTGATTGGTTTAACCAGCCATCTGATGTAACGTTCAGTTCCAGCAACCCAGAAAGCAAACGGCGTAAGATGTCGTGCAGGTTTCTCATTTTCAGCTTGAAGTGCACAGATCACTTTTACTTCCTCTGTAGCCAAATGTAGGCCAAGTGATCTACCTGTTCCTTTTCTTGCCTTAATTCCTTCGCATTCTGAGAGCAAAACTTGTACCATCTAAATGCCAAATGCTAATGACTGCTTTTTGGGAAAAGTGTATCTTAAATTAATCCCCACAAAAATCATCTGTATTATATTTTAAAAGTAACACAGTCATATAAAACAAGCTGCTCGTAGATATAAAGCAGGTGAGTTTCATGATTGAAGTTGCTAGTAACATAAGGTTGTTGGCATCTGGAAATTTGATTGTTATTATGCTTTTTATATGTTAAACTAGATCACAAATAAGCTATTTATTTATGTCTCTTTGCTGCTTGTTCCGAAAAAAACCCCTTGCTGCGATACCTACCAGATGTCTGTCTCAGTCCCGTATGACTTTATTTCTCATACCTGCATTTGTCGTGGCTTATTGCTTGCCTGACTGCTGCTTCCTGTTGCTTTCTTATGCAGTTTTAGACTTTTTTTGTCGTATTCTTTGTTCTCACAGCTGCTCCTCAGTCATCTCAAAAGATATGACTTGTAGCTGGTGCCTCTCTTAACGTTCGTGTCCTATGCCTCCGATAGCAGAGGTTTCGCCTACCTTCCGCGGATGTGCAGGCACATCCAAAGGTCCAAAGCTGTTCTGATTGTAAAGCTTTAGGTCACCATAAGTGAGCAGTCATTATCATGTATATATATATCTTCTTTCTCCGCAGCAGAGGATTCCATCAGTACATCTTCTTTTTGCCTCCCAGAACTCACAAGTGTTTCAAATCAGCAAAGCACAAATGAGAACAGTGTGGTAGGAATCAACAGGGGAGGAGTACTGGTAAACCAAATAAATGTAAATGAGTCACAAGGGGAATGGCAGCTCCAGGGAAGATTCCAGTTACCTGAGATCATACCCACTTTGTCCTCACAAAGTCTCCCTCCCTCCTGCAGAAGACTGGGTTCACAGCTCTGCTCTGTCTTCTCTCCACTAGCTCGGTAGAGTTGTCCATGGCCTGCTGACCTCTCTTAGCATATTCTTGATGTCTGTCCAACGGACCTTAATTAATGCTGCCTTTCTTGCTTACTTTTCAAACTGCAGAACCCCTGCTGTCTTTGCCTTTTAGGAACCAGCACTTTTCTTTGCTATCCAGGTTTGTTTGCATTTCCTAATATATCCATCAGCTGTGCTTTTTGTGGTGCCAGTTTAACATGCCCTGACGCTCTTGTGCTTGTGAGTGGATCAACTGGATTTGGCAGCGAACCCCGAGATTCCTCAGTGTCTTCCTTGGCTTCTGGAGGTCAGGCAAGCTCGGCTTCCTACTTTCTTATCAGACCCATCAGTGTGCTTTTAATGTCACTCCTTCACCACTGGTAACTTGCCTGGTTTAACCTTCTCAGGTTTAATGTGCACGCTGAAAGAAAGAAAACGCTTTTGGTTTTCAAGCTAATGTGTTATATAATAACATACATGTTAAAATACATTGCTCTGTCAGACTATAGTCTTTGACTTTCAGCCTCCCATATACTCCTCACATTTAAATTCAGTTCTCAAGCTGTAAGTCGCTGTGACAAAGTTTGATGTCTGTATGAAAATTCAAAGAGCCCATACCAGTGTTAAGGCTCTGTTGAACAGCACGTAGGACCAAAGCCTTAGGGCACCACTGTCATCAAGAAAGGACTGTCCTGCTACTTCATATAAAAATAAATGGGTCAGGATATCGTGAAGAATTGATCAGAAATCCAGAACAATGTTAAGAATTTCAATGCTTCTCCAGGTTGCTTTGAGATAGAGCCAGCTCCACACCACACCTGCTCTTATTCCAACCTAGGTGCTCCTTCTTTTGACCAGTTCAGTGCATTTCTCCATATTCTTGGAAGCTGCACAGTAGATAAAATCATCTAGCTGTATGTGCTGTCTCCCTAGCTAGATACTTGTCTGCATCTTTTACAACCATCTGCTGCCTTCTCAGCCATGTAACGGAGCGGAACATCAGCAAAAATCAAATGTCTGAGCTAGAGATTTCAGCTTCATTCTAAGCTCATTGAATAGTTTTATAATTAGTGATTTTTTTCAGTTTAACACCATGAGAGCTGAAGGGCATGATATCACATAGACTTCATTCTGCCCCCACCCCGAAAAGTGGTAGCACTTCTAAATATTTGTGACATCATCACACAGTTTATCAAATCCAAAGGTATTGCCAGCTTTTAATTTAGAGAACAGCTCACTCATGTTTCACTTGTAGTCAGAAGTGGGTTGTATTTTAACATTGGAATCCAAAGTATATGGAATGGGTAGACTGTGAAATTTAAGCTTCTCCTGTGTCTCCTCAGATTCTTCCATTTTTGCTATTTTGTACTTATTTCTTAAATGGATAAATAGATTGTGCTTTTGAGCAACCAATCAATGCAATTCAACAGGAAATAATAGGAAAGCAGTTCCCGACCGTTAGTTCCCATTTTTCACATCTGTAGTTGGGTTCGTCAGAGTAAAATCTCCAGGCTTGAATGATAGGCTATTAAGGGCATGAGATAGGTACTTACCAATGACTCAACCTACTCTCGTTTAATCAAGAAAAACAGTTGTTTGCTCCAATAAGACTGCAGCAAGGAGAAAATGAAACTTAGCCAAAACCAAAGAGAAAAAATATCTTTATAGCTTACTGGCATCCAAACTATTGCAAATCCTTGCAACTCTACAGTTTAGAATAAGAGATGGGGATCTACTGCTCCTTCTCTTGGATGCATTTCTTTTTTATCTCCTAGAAGCTGGAAGGTATGGTTAGGTATGTTGACGTAGGTGGACAGCAGCTGTTGAATGTTGTCCTCTGAACATAGGCAGCCATAGGAGGCCCATGATTGTTTTCCCTGTAACCACAACAGCAGAGCTGTTACAACCATGTGGAGGACAGGAATACGCTTTTCCTACCCTGTGGGGTTCATCTAGCTTCTTCCCAGTTTATTTTTCCTAAATAGCCCGGGATTGTGAGAAGTAGAGACTTTCCAAGCAGAAGACAATGATGGATCAAGCCGGGGAAGAGCATCACTGAAAGGTTTAATAATCTTGTGGGTTTATGCTCTACTTCACTTCGGGGCACAAGAAGAGCATTCTAGTCCAGCTGTGTTTTGGTAGGTGGAAGAAGTGTAAGCACAATGTTTTGAGGGAATGTGTGGTTGTGCTTTTATTTGTCTGCTTGCCTAATTTTACATCAATATCGCTTGAATGCCTTCATCTGCAATCAGATGCTTTAAATGAACAGAGCAAAGGATGTCCGCTGTCCATTTGTCTAAATGTCTAAAGCAGAAAAATTACATTAGAAAAAATACCTGGATCACATCCACATTACAGATGAAGAATTTAGACGTAGCAGTTGTTGAGTTCCATTGGCAAAAGGCCACCCATGGCCGGTGACTACACTGACAAGACAACTCCATGAGAAGCAGCAGCAGAGAGAGATACTACATGTATAACAAAATAGGGGGTAGGAGCTTAACAGCGTTGCTGACCAAGATTGAAATTACTATAACACTACCACGTCACAAATATTGTATAAAAGTATAAAATCAGCAAAACTGAGCCCATGGGAAAGAGTAAAGAGGGGTCAGCTGTTTTTTAGGGAGAGGTTGGGGGTGGTAATGGAGAGCCTGGGAGGGAGCAAATCATGTGTTCAGAGATGATCGGGCTACACTTGAAACAGTTTTAGTGCTTGTGAATATTATATAGTTGTGATTAGTCAGGTGTTGATGTTACTGGTCACTAATCCTTGGCTTTTGTGACAGCAACTGTGGCGATTCTGCCAATACAGAGAAGTCTGTGTTTTGTCAGATCAGCAGTCACTGCCTCAGACTGCATTTTACCTGGAGAAAGTTTATTTCTGAATCCTCTAGGTTCTTCTTAGAAAGGTTAAGCTGTTGCATATCGATCTCTGTTTTATTTTTGAGGGCTGATACTTTCTACAGGTCTGACATTAGGAACTGCAACGTGTTTTGTACAGCAGAGCAGGGGTTTCAGAAATATGCTTCAGGGTGCCTTGTCCAGTAAGAGAGAGAATGATCCGTCCTGCTACCTCTGTCACTTTTAGGTTTTCTGAAGTTTAGCATGTCCTCTTGATGTTGAGTGTGACCTTCCTTTGGCACAGACGCTCTCTCCACGCTTTAAAGACGAATGCCTGTTCTTTTGGAAGTGGCTGCTGTGCAGTGCAAAGACCTCTGAAGTCCCTTTGCAATCCATTAAGAGATTGGTTTATTTACAGTCTGCTATTGATTATTACTTAATCTTATATTCTTTCCTTCAAGGAAAGAAAAAAAAAAGAAATAATCTTTGTGGAGTTTCTGGTTTGTTCTGTGGCCAGAGAGAACACTGTGATGTAGCTGACTGAAGAGGCTTTTCAGCTTTGAAGTGCATTTGTTTTCATTTTCTAGCAGAGTTACACACCAAAAAGATTTATTTTGAGCTAAAGTGTAGTGGAAATTGCTAGACTGATGTCCCAGGGACAAATTTCTCTGTTTACCTGTAGGATGGGTACAACCAAGGCAGCTCTGGCACATGTTGTTCCCCAGATCTCCTTTCCTATTTTGAAAGAAGAGCTTTCTGGTGGGAAAGCATTCTTGAGCACCCCTAGTCTGTTTAGGCAATCAGAGAAATGACCACTAACTGCTGTCGTTGGGTGCTCGCCACTGAAATCGTATGTGGTTCCCACACTGATATTGCTTGAACATTTTTGATTGCAGCTGATGGTAGAGTAGATGTAAGGAACACGTTCTACTGGGCCATGCACAGAAGCAGCCATTTCATCCTGCTTCTCCCACTGTGCTGAACAGCCACGGAATAGCAAAGATGTACGCCAGCTCCACGGTGGACCAAACCTGCACCTGGGGTCGGGCTAGATGGCCTTGAAGGTCCCTTCCGACCCAGATGATTCTATGATTCTATGGATGATTTAGGGAGTAATAAGAGCCCCCAGATAGGACAGAAATTTCTATTTACAGCAGAGGGAGAAAATCTCCCCAGACAACAAAGATTAGTTCACGAGGAGGATGCCAATTTTCTGGGCTTTTGCATACTAACCCCTGTGCTCTACCCACTGCAGGGGCTCCTCGCAGGCTTACTCTTCACCCTGCTCTCTCTTGGTTTGCTCTCGTGTCCCCTGACCACCCGGTGTGTGAGAAGTTCTACGTACTGGGGACAAAGCTGAGAGACGCATATGCTGCCGAGTCACTGAGTAGGTGAACTGCTGGGTGGGTGTTGGTAGGTGAAGCTCAACGGATGAGGGTTCAAGTTCATGCTGCAGCCCTTTTCCTCCTGGGAAGAACTTCTTTGGCTCTCTTCTCAATCCAGCCAGCCATCAATTTGTATGAAACTTTCAGGAACATAATTATCTTTAAGATTTCTGCTGCTCTGTCAAATCTGCTTCAAGTTAGCTAAGAGGTCCAAAGGTCCAGCAGAAGAAAATGGACTGATGAGCAGACAGAGATTGTTGAAGTTTTTGTTCCTTAAAAAACAGGCTTTAAAATAAAATGGAGGGGGGAGGGGAAGAGGGGGAAACTAACAGTACAGATTTAATTACTGGTAATTTTCCTGTCCAAAATTCTTTTTGAGCTGCACTTCATATTTAATTATGACAAGAAATTAGTGAAAAGAAATAGTTTTCAATATTTCCTGTAGATTTTGTGCAAAGATTGTGATCAAACCATCTATTCTATGGCCTGAGAAAGATAAAAGCAAATCTGAACAGCTTGATGCAGTATTTCAATCTCATAAATATGAAAAACAAATCATTACCCGTAATTATGAAGTACAATAAAGAATAACAACTATTTCTATTTCTATAGTTGGGGTTTTGTTTTTCTTTATTTTGTGTGTTGTGGGTTTTTGTTTTTATTTTTTTACATAAGTGGTGGTTTTAAAGGGCTTTTAATTACATACTTGTAATGTACACTAAGAAAGCTGGCAGCTCCCTTGCATCTAGCAGCATCCCACATAGAGCCACAAAGTTTTAAAGGAGCTTTTCCTGCCTCCCTCCCTCTCTTTCTTGTTTCCTTCCGTTCTCTTGAAGAGCCAAATTTGGTAGACCTTCTGTCTGACATTCCTGGAGACTTAAATTCTTTGTTTCCTGACTGAGGGGCAAATTATCCCATCTCTTCTTTCCCCCCTGCCCCATCTCTTAGCTGAGCAGATGGAAAACTCAGAATTGCTGTGTGCTGTCCCAGCCCAGCTCCTTCCCACCAGCTAACACGGGTTACTGGTGACAAAGGCTGCAGCTGAACAGGACGGTCTTGAAAAGACCGTCCCATATCGTCAGCCCTGCACTACCCATACGTGTATGTAAGGAAGCAATGCAAGTTTTCTGACCAGAAGCTGTAAAAAATATACACCAGCAAAATAGCAAAACAGAGTTCGGAATATTTCCCCAATCCTGACTAAGGCCTTAACTCCCACTGGTTGTGTTTCAGTTTTATATCCCTGAGGTCACAGGATTCTGCCCGTGTAAAGTAGAAGAGAATTGGCCCTGTAGCTCTCATCGGCAGGTAAAGGATAAAATGGGTTGTTGATCAAGATGTTTGAGCAGCCAAGACACCCATTTCCTCTTTAGCCCACACATTAATCCTTGATTATCTTTCAGGATAGAATATTAACAAGCAAAAAGCCTCAAGACATTTGCTTAGGAAAATTCTTCCAAAACCTAAATCTGCTTTTCTCTGCAGGGATATTAAACATAACTTTCAGCAAAAGCTCGACAGTGTTTATTCTTTTAGGCAGAATTTACAATCCCTCTCTGTTAGTTAGCCGCTATTACACCGCACGTAGCAGGCTGGGACCAGCAGGGCTCTTGTGATGTGGTCAGTGAAACCTTCTGCGACATCAGGAATTAAGTGCCCATCTGTGAGTTAGGAGTGTATTTACTGCAATGGAACGAGGAGCTGAAGATAGGCCTTTCCGGTTCGTGGTTTTTTGGCTGGAGAGCATGAACTCCGGATGATTTGCTAGAAAAGGAACCACCTGGCTGTTGAGCCCATTCCCTTCTCCCCCTTTCCTCTCACCATCCACAGCACCTGTGCTTCCAGCTGTGCGAGTGGGACATGGTGCCAGCCAAACCAGCCAGGGTTCTGCAGAGGTCAGCATTACCTTTGTTGGCATTGCATATCTCTCTCTTTTTTTAAATCTTTTTTTCTAGAGAGGGGGTGGGGACTGTTTTGTGAACTTGCTTTGCAAGTCTCCACTTTTCTTACAGCAGAGAAGTTTCCGAGCAGATCTCTCTGGACGGAATCATTTCACTCATTAGTTTAGCCAGACATTTTCACAGCCATCTTTTCACCGATGGCCCTGTGTAAGCCTGGATGTGCCTGACCTCTCCAAGCCCCTCGTGTTTAACGTGAAAGTTCCCAGGTTGTGACTATGACCAAGCGTTGATTTGGGATGGCAGGATCATGGGGGGCTTGGTATGGGAGGCAGCCCCTGAGTGCATAACGAGTTAAAGCTGGTCCCACTTAGCTGGAGCTAAGTGTGCACAGCTGATCTTTTAGGAGAAAGGATGAGTCCTGATGTTTTGAGGCTGCAACTCATTTGTAGGGTAGTGGTGGAGGACAGCAACAATGTTGTGCATCTCTCCTTGACTTACAGCCAGGAAACTCCACAGGAATGCGAGCACCTACTCTGTGAATCTGGCAGCCAGGTAAATCCCAGGCAGACAGGCTGCACTGCAGCTTATTAATACACAAATGTAGAGGTTATAAGCCTGATTTAACTACTTGTGATGTTTCTGTTCTGCCCTGTATTCAACTTTTCTTCTTGGGTACTCCTTAACGTCTTTTTATGCAGTCTATGTGGTTTTGAATCTTATTCCTAGATATTTAATTAACTCTGTGTACTGAACAAGGAGATGGGGGAGAGGGAAAATCGGGAGTGTAAATATAGGTGGACTTGCAGACTACCTTAAGGCGCCTAAAATAATGCTATGCTTAAAGTATCTTGCCTAGCACGGGTTACCTCTTATATCCACTAATTGTGTATGAATGCCACACAAGCCTAGGGATGTCTAAAATGATGGTAGATGCTTGAATCTAGACACGTGGATCCCACTGCGGAGGTTTGTTTTTCTGTTCTGGATTTCACTTCAGAGGTCTTAAGTTACTGACTGTGGGATCGGTGGGCAGGTCTGCGTGCTTTTCTTGGCTATAGCCTTTACTACTATTAGCAGGTGCTGCTGCTAATAAGGGTACCATATCACATTCATCGGGCATACTCTAGAGAATGAATTTCTCAATTAATAAAAATATCCACTTATAGGCCCAAAAAATAATAATCTGATGAAAATGTCCTGCCCTGGTGCCTCCAGCAGATACTTGTTTCATGATCTCATTTATGTCTCTAGTCAAGTCTCCCTATTAGAACAACTTCTGTCATGAGGTTCTTGGAGAAAAAAGGTGGTTTCTTTTATCCTATGTGGGTCCCTGACCCAAGGAGGGGCTACTGTGTTAGGCAGAGGGGTTTCTAATAACCGCTGTGAAAAGCACAGTGACTGGAAAAAAAAAATATTCAAGATGTTGGAGAAAGCAAAGAGAATTCATGCAAACTTTGAAGTCAGTTGAAAATTAGAGGGTGTGATTGAAGGCCTTTTTTTTTTTTTTTTTAACTTATTCCATATGTATCACTGTGATTTATTTTAAAAAATGTTTTATGAAACAAATTTTCAGGGGTTGTGAATAACAATAAGTGAAATAGGGGGTTTCATTGAGGCGAATGTTTGTAGTGCTGCTTTATTGTGTTGATGCTGCACCATTTAAGCATTACCTTTCAATTTAATTTTAGTAGAAATTAACTTCATGCAAGTGGCTTTAAAGCTAATAATCCTAAAAGAATTAAGATTAGAAAGTAATGCTATCAGTGACAAAGCTCATTAATGGCTTTTTATCACTGCAAACTGGTGAACTATAACGAGGATAATTGACGTAAATGGAATATACCGTTCCTTCAGCCAGGTATCCTTTACTCTACTTTACATTAATTACTTCAAGGTTTTGTTCTGGTCAAATAAAATTTGGACGGCTTGTCCACCTCTTTTCTGAAAGGCTGAGCAAATGTCAGATGTGCTGCTTTGAGAAGTCAGAAAGGGTAAATCTGCAGCAGGCAAGATAAGGATGGGCAGAGGAGGTAAATACAGAGGCTGGAACAATTGCTGCTGCTGATCATTTTCAGCTGGCTGGGGGAACAGTCAGGCAGCATATTCCCACAGAAAAAGGAACCTGTTTTTCCAGAAGGAAAGGTGCTTGGGTTGGAAATTATACTCCTATTTTGTAGTGGATCAACTCAGGTTCGCTAGGGGAATAGGGATTTTTTTATATATGTTTTTTTTTAAAAGCCTCCATATGATGTATGTGACTATTTTAAAGTTGTTTGAAGGTCCGGTGAAGGCTGGTCTGCTCCAGGCTTTTCTGTGAAAGCACCTGAACAAAACAGATGTTTTTTGATTGTGAAGCTTAAAAGCCCTTACCGGAGGGATAGCCTTCTCTAGTAATTTCACATACAGAAAATAAAGTGTAACACGCATCAGCATGCTTCGGTATCTTTATTAAAGCCCTTACGAGACCCTCTCGGGGGGCCTGTAAGCACTAGGTAAAGACCCTTGGCCTAAAGAAGAAGCATTCAAGTAAGAGAACTCTGGTCTCTCTCTGCTGGGAAATACCAGTTTATGACACAGAGGCAGGTTTTTGGACTGCACCCCGTTTTCCTGCCAGCTCTTCTTGAAATTGCTCTGTTACAGCTCAGAGTGCAGCAAACCTGCCTCCTGTAACTGCTGCTGTGTTGTCTTCGCTTTCCTTATGTTTACCAGCTCCGTGAGGCAAGAAGAGCTTCTCTCTTTTGACTAGTTGAAGTGTTGGTCGTTGGTAGCTGGAAAACGGAACCGAATTCAGAAGGAAGCAAACCAAAGTATTGGAGCAACTTTTTCTGCCCTCCTCTGCCTCTCCAGACTGGATTTAGTTGAGCTAAGTCCGTCTTCCCGCCTGGATTTGTGCCCCACTGGACAAGCAGAAGGGATGCTATGGGGTTGAGGTTTTGAAGGCATAAGAGTAAAAGGTCATATACTACTGCTCAGTGGCAAAAAGTGGGAGAAAAGAGTTTTTTAGCAGTTTGAGAGGCTTGTACAATACACTTATTTTTTTTACATATATACCCACTACAAAAAATAAAAAAAAATTAAGCTGGGGGGAAGGGCAAGTTCTGATAAAAGTTTTCTGTCTGATAAACATCTTCTGAAAGTGAGCACAAGCTTTTCCTTTCTTCTGCTCCCCTCAGAGGGTCTGTTTCTTCCCTGTCCTGCACCTCATTCACCGAGCAGCTCCTGCACCTGGCAGAGAAATCAATTCTAAGCCAACAGGTTTCAGGGGGGTTGGTGCCATGATCTATGTGTTTTTCAGCAATTCAAATGGAAAGAGCTCCTTTGCCCATCCTAAAAGTCTGCCGCATCAGTGCAGTACCTCAGTGAGCACTCTAGTACTCGGGACATGTCCAACTAAATGGAATGAAATAGGTACTTAAAGATTCATATAATGCATTAACCATTTTTGTAACTTAATTCAAGGCATGATATATACAGCTGACATCAAAAGCCTTTCATAGCTGCTCTTTAATTTCAGTTTCAGTAATTAGTATAGATCCAATTAGAAGGGAGCTGATACACGTTAAAAAGAATTAACAATACCCCTAATTTCCATGTTGAAGTAATTGCTGCGATTATAGACTTCTTGATTTTAATCAGATATTCTCAAAAATGACAGCGGATGGGGATTCATAATACTCAGCTGATGCTACAAGGGATCACTCTCTCTGTCTCTCGTGCCTTTTAAAAAATAAATTCTATCTTACAACCGTAGAACAAAAGCTTCTTCCGTGCGCTATGTATGTTTTTTTCTGGCACAGTAATGCTTACCTGAGCAGCCAAGTCTGCTGCCGGGGGGGGGTTTGCAGTAGCTGGCCCTGAGCCCCAGCTGTGGTAGGTAAGAGATTGGTCAGGCTTCCTTCGGTCCTCTCCGATGCGGTTTACGGGGGCCGGGTGGCACTAACTCCAGACAGGGGGTCTTGGTTCAAAGCGTTTTGTCTTCATGGTATCGAAAGGGATGTTGGCACAACTTAAACTGGATAAAACTTCATGACGTTTATGTCACCGACTGCAGTGACTTGGCGAGGGGGAAATGCCCCTCTTTCAATAAGTGGTAACGTAGCTGGTGTCAGAAATATATGGTAAACTGAACTGGGTGAGAGCCTGACAGTGATGCAGGATTCCTTTGTGTCCTCTACCTAAGGCTGCATGCCAGAAATTCTTCCGTCTTCAGGGTGGCTCTTATTTCTGTGGCTCGTGCTGGTTTAAGAGGGAAGAAAGAATTGTGTGTAGATGCAACACACAGGGAATGAACCCACTCGCAAAGGTTTTCCTCTCATCCGTCCACCCTTATGGTAAAATCTGAGTCTGCTGCTTCTGTGATGTCTGTGTTACTGTCCTTTATACAGCCATTAGGAGTTGGTATTGCAAGGAAGAGTGTGTCACATGAATAATTGCATGTGACTAGGCTCGCCTTCTTGATAGGGGTAACATCTAAGGCTGTGATGCGAGGTCTCTCCAGTTTGACTCGCTTTTCTGATGTCTTGGAGTTGGTCTTCAGCTTCAGTACGTGTGGGAGAAGGTGGGGTATGTGGCATCTCAGGTAGAGACACCAGAGAATATTATATTCTTTGGGAGCAATAAAGCCAGGCAGCTTAACTGGACGAATAAACCTATTTAGAGAAATTGAAAGTGTACTGTTCTGTTGTCACTGAAGACAAGTTCCCCAAACGGTCTCACCTTTCAGTAAGCGCTTGACTGACGCACAAGCTCAAAATGAGAGCTATTGATGGTGTCTGGCCATAACATCTGTAATGCAATATGGGATAAATCTATCTGAATCTGTATTGGAGGATACCTTGCATGCAGCTGAGCTGTTACTCTAAAGCATATATTAGTCACAGAATTTTAATCAAGTGGCTTGAATTAGAAAATCTCATCAACAAGGATGCAATCCTTAAATTGAAAGCGATATTGCGTGCTGCTGAATGGATGTACTTTTGTGTTCAGATCTGGCACCGTTAACAAATAGCTTTTAAATGTGCTGGGTTTATTCCAGTTATGAAGCTTATGTGGGTTCTCTCTGGTATGTGCTTACTTCGACTCGGCAGGTGCCGTACCCTACAATTGATACTGCCTGTACCAGGGCAGGGAGTGTTCCCGCTTCTTTCTGTTCCCGTGTTGTTGAAGAGGAGAGAAACTAAGATAAAGAAGCCCTCGTTTATTATATGAGATGGTGGAGAGATGGCCTGACTTGTGTCTTTGTCAAGAGCCAGCCCTGAAACTGTGTTAAAACATGGGTAGAACAGAGGGTAGTGGATATACATGGATATAGTATCAGTAGGAAAGCAAGCTGGGGAAGCGGCAGCTGCATTCTGCAGTAGTGTTGGGAAAGGAAGTATTAAGACTTTTTTTCTTTTCCATTTAATAATACTAATGCATGATTCTATGTCTCTGTTTGGTACTTGGGAGCCATGGTATTTCTATATCTAATATGTTTGCTGTACTAGACAGATGTAACTTGATCATTTCCAGTGTTGTATCGGGCATGCATGAGGAGAGAGAGGATATTAAGCTAAGTATTTTTTGAGCAGGTTTTTGGGTGGGTTCAAAACTGCTTCACTGTAATTTAAACCATTTACGTAGAATATATTAAAATTAAATCTGGGTGGGGTATTCTTGCAAATCTTTGAAGAAGCAAGAACATTTGAGTGTTAATATCCTTGGGGGGGGTTATTTGGCTTTTTGGCAGATTCTTTTAATTTGTATTCCAATACCCTATTTAGAAATGTAGTAATCAGTACTAGTTTGGAGATGCTTCTTTATGCTAAACAAATATTTGAAAAGAGTTAATAAATTATTAATTCATGTTTAGATGCATGAAAGCTTAATCAATTGTTGCTGTTAAAGGTTTGCATCTCAGGTCTTGTTTATAGTATGACTTACAAATGTCTATTCACAACGTGCACCAATGATCTCCTGTCCCTCCTGATATTGTGACTGTACTGTGTGGTAGATCCTCTCTTACAACTGTATCAACTACTTAAAACATGCCCTACATAGGTGAGTTTCTTTAGCCATCAAGCTTCAGTAACTGCTCCTGTTCAACATCAGTCCTTCCACCCTCACTATATTAATATTTGCGGTAACCCAAGAGAGCGGGAGGGGAAAAAACAACAAACAGTGACAGATGAAAACCCAAGACCACAGATGAAAAAAGCAGCATTAAAATTTGGCTCAGCCAGAAAGGCTGGGAAGATTGGAGAGAAAAGTCTGGCTATGGATCTACTGAAATCGGTCTTACACGCGTTAAGAATTTAAGAACATTACCCTCTTGTCAATCCATTTCATACCTAACTCCCTTCCTTGGGCATCTCTTACAGCGTTGAGCTGTGGGAGGCATTGCCTGTGCATCCTGTCTCAGATTCGCTCTATCAAAATAGCATATCCAAAGTTTTTCAGGCTCACCAGAGACAAAACCTATACTTAGTAGAAGCTGAAGTCACAGTTTACAGTAAAATTCAAGGCCAGAGTTTAAAAGTTGGAAACAAAAGGTAATAGGTAACATGAGGTATCTTCGTCTTAGTCCAATTCTTTACAGGGTCGTGCCTGTCTAGTTGTATAGCCTCTCTGGAAATCAGACTCTAGAAGCTGCAGGTGGCTCTCGTGTACACAAATACCCGGATTCAGATTAGCTTTAGGTGTTTATCTTCAGGACTTCTATAAGGATCATTGTCCTGGCCTCTCTCCGGACAAAGAGAGGGAACGGAGACAAAAATGGGATGAGCCCAGGCCTAACAGATCTGTCAGGTCAATCTGGGCCAACCTATTCAACTTGAAATTATCCTGATCACTAGACTGTTAATATTTGTGCAGTTGATGTGGTGATAATGTCTTCTCTTCCTCCTCAAATGGAGAGGAAAGCAAGACCTTTGTCGTAGAAGTTTCCTGATGACTTTTTATTTTTTTCCTTCTTTTCTCTCCCCTGCTCAGCAAATAGAGCAGAGACTGTAGATGGCATTTGTTTCAGGACTGTGCCTTCGAAATGATGATACATGGTTTAATTTCGCTATTATGCAAAGTCTCATTGAATCCCAGAGAGATTACTCATGGTAGGGAAGTGCAGGACAATAAATGCTTGGAGCATCGGGGGTTGTCTCTGTTCTGTAGTCTGAAGCATTGTCGTTACGTTGTTCGTTACCGATAACTGGTCTGCCTCAAAAGTTTTTCGCCTGCCTTCTACGTGTCGCGCTTCTATGCAAGACCTAATTGCTGTGCTTTTCTCTGCTGATGCGTGGGGGTTCTGGACATAAAGTCGTGCTGTATTAAATGACGGTTGGACAAGATGATCTTTAAGGTCCCTTCCAACCTAGAAGATTCCGTGATTCTGTGAAATGCTCTTACCAAGCCAATCGGTATTGGGATGGTGTTGCGCAATAAGCAGTTGAGCTTCACCGCTGCGCCCAAGCGAGCAGCTCAGTTCAAACCTAGCAGGCTCCAGCTTTTCCTTGCTCCCAGCAAATGTTCTAGTGCAAGTTCCCCTCCTGTACCTGCTGGGCGAACTCTATCATTCATTAACTACTCTCGTCAGCTTTCTTGGTCTTTGCCATATATTCTTTATCTACACGGCGTCCCGCCTCACTCGGGCACTGTCACGCAATGTGTCTTCAAGGTGGAAAGAAGATGTTTTCTCCTAGTGGAAATCTCTCTGCTCTTTCCTCAGTGAAGAGAAACGAGGGTCAGCTTTAAATATGAGTACTAAAATGTGTTTTCTCAGGCTTAGTTCTGTGTTCAAAGGCAATGAAGAAAAATATGACCAGCTGGTCTCTAAAGAGGCAAATTATTTCCAATGATGATAATCAACAGCTGGGAGGTAAAAAGACTGATTTCTTTTGGGCGCAGTGATATTAGATATTACAGCAGCAATAACATGTTGTTGTTTGTTTGTGGGGTTTTTGTTTGGTTGGGTTTTTGTGTTTATTTGTGGCTTTTTTTAATGACTATTTTTAATGAGTATTTTAATCCTTTCTCTGAATCAAATGTATCTAGGTGCAGGTTTAGTGTTCCAGTTCAGATCACTGTAATGATGATGCAGATACCGATCTTCCTCATTTCAACTTTTGAAGGGGGGAAAATACAAGTAGATCAGAATTCTTGGATTTTGGTGACTTCCTCTAGAGATTTTTGTTTAATGTCGGCTTTTTCTGTTGATTTGGTTTTGGTTTTTTGGTGGGGATTTTGTTGGTGTTGGGTTTTTATTTTATTTTATTGTAGATTAGCTGTGGAATACGCTTCCTTTGCTGTTAGTGACACTCTAACTATCAGATATATGGTGCAATTATTGAAATATCCTATAGATAAAACAGAATAATTTCACAGAGCCAAGAAAGCAGTAATTGCTCATGCAGACGAATTGCCAGCTAAGAAGAATTTCTTATGAGTATTTTCAATTTTTAATGTTATGTAAATTATTCCTACACTAACATAAACAGGAAAGCAGGCTATGATTTTCAGTCCTCTTTTGAATAACGTTTGTTCACATTTCTTTCATTCATTCTGCATTTTTATTGTACCACCCAATAACAGTTTCCCTCGCTTTACCACCCCATTCATCCATTAACGCATAGATAATGACCTCATTGCATTGCTGCAAAATACACTTATCGCTGGGATTCATTATTCTGTCATGGCAAGGCTATTTTTAGCCCAGACTCCAGCTGGCAACTGAGAAGAAACATAGGAAAGGAAATTGCCTCAGGTGCTATTAGTGCTATCTAGTTGCCTGTAGTGTCTACCGTTTAATGTGAAGTGCCCTGGAGTGCATGGCTCCAAAAATAATTTTATTTCTTTAGCCTAAGAAGCAATACACCAGTCTAGGGTGGAAAAAAAACTAAAATAAAAATAAAAAATGAATACGTGGCCCTGCTTTGAGGGGGAGCACTTCAAAGGTCATCAATAAGGACAGGTAGCAAAATATACAGCAGCCGGAGTTGTGATCAGATTTGTTCCCTTTGCGTTGTGCACCTTGCTAGGTACAAGCTTGCCTCAAATTAGTGTCTCCAGATGGTTGGCAGATGTTTATTTAGGCATTTTTTTCTTGGGATTGCCAGCTAAAGTTTACATTTTGGATTTTGCACAGCATTCAAATTTGGATTTTTTTTTATTTTTTTTTTTAAGGACTTGCCTGAAAAAACCTGTGGCTTTTTTTCCGATCTGTGGAAAAGAATCTGGAGACGTTTTCTACCTTGGCCTGAGTGTAAGGTTTCAAATGGGTCCCATTGGTTGTACTATTTCCTTAAGAAAATATTTCAAGAGGCACTAACTCTTGAAGTAGAAAACTTGCAGCTGTGACCTGCCGTCAGTCAGAAGAGAGTGAAACTGGCTGCCCTCTGCCTGGCAGCCTTCCCGTGGGGAATGGGAGTTTAAAGGCCGCTTCACAGATTTATGCATCAAAATTCACCAGTTTCAATAGAGAAGCTAAATGAGCGTGAAACATGAAGTACACTGGATTTAGGGAAATATTTTGGAGTGTGGACAGTCTTTCATTGCTCCAGCGTGTAGCCTGGCTCGCCTCAGTCTGGGGCTTCTCCTGTGGGAGCAGACTTGCATGTTTAGGGTCTTCTAATTGAGAATTTAACGTTTCTATTCTGATTCTTTACATTGCTGAAAACATCAATAAAATCGAGTTTAAGACAAATTTAAAATCTCTATTAGAAGAAGTACCTAATCTCCCCCCACGTTAACCTGTAGTGTATAGTTTTCCTTTAGAATACTCATTAAGACTCGTTATTTTACTACAGTTCAAACACCCTTTATGAAAGTCCGCTTTAAATGGAAGATATATGCCGGAAACCTTTATAGTACAGCTGTGTATATCAAAACTAATTCTCCTTTCAGCCTTAGCAGAGGCTGAGGGGTGGGGGGGAAAGTCAGGAACTGTGTAACAGAGCAAGCTTGGACCCATGTGCAAACTTGTCACCAGGACCTGCAAACCACGCCGATGCCGGCCAGGGACTGCAACCTGATAGTGGTCATATCCTTATTTTAGTTTCTGCATGTCACAGCCTGGTCCGATAGGGTTATGCCTCGTAGCTGAGTAACAACCCCACCCTGGTCTTCCTCAACGCCAGACTGAGGTGGTGAGAGCTCTTTCACTGCAGTTTTATGGGTTTTCAAGAGAGTCTTCATGGAAATTAGCTGGTTGATTCTTGGATGAAATTCACCTCTAGATCTTCTTTATTTAGCGTAAGTGGCTATCGTGCTTCCGCGATCCGCATGACTAACTTGATAGATGCAGCAGACAACCTGCAATAGGAGATACCTTCCTCCGGGAAGAAAACTTTATACCAACATAAAATGATTTCAAGCCGTGCTGTTTAATAAGGGAGAAGGATAAGCTTTTACAAAACGCAGCTTTGTGCTGCTGAGAGGCATGGCACCCAAGAAATTAAAAAGTACGTTTATTAGGGAAAGGAAGAAAGGGAACTGCAAATTATTTCTGAAAATTGTGATAGCAGTAGGGTCCATTTGTAAAGGCCGTTGCCAACACTTGTACGTTGAGTTAAATAGAACTCCATGCTTTGCCTCAGGCATCATTACTTCCCAACTACTCTAAAATGACTATAATATTCTCCATTATATCCTTAATTAAGCATCACAGGACAAAGAAGCTTTGCAAACAAAGAACGTTTCTGTGTGAATTGATGTGGAGGAGGGAACTGTTGTGCATGGCATCTCTTCATTGTTCTGGTAAAGCGTGATGGAAAAAACCCCACCTTTCAATATTTTTGTAATACTTTTAATCAAATTATGTCTTATGAACCTGTGACTGGATAATGGCTTGGTAGTGACTGTTGAACACTAAGGCGATTATGAAAAAACAAAGTTTAAGGAGATAATATAAAGTGATTGCTGTATGTGTAAATCCGTTGTCGTTATTCCAGGGATACTAAATAATCTGCTTTAAACTAGTAAACTCTCTGTTTCTGGATTTTGAAGCTACTAGAAACTAATTTGGCAGCAGTTGGAGAGAGGGACAAATGAATTTTAAAATTTAGAGCATTTAAGAATGGCAAAATATTAACCCAGTAAAGAAAACATGAATTAAAGTGATGAATAGAAATAGTCTGATTAGGTTGGAAAAACACCCTTTTCGTTTAGACGCTTCAAAACTAGTATATTAATTAAAAAAAGTAATCTCGTCAAGCTAAAAATATCATAGCATGGTTTGGGTTGGAAGGGACCTTGAAGATCATCCAGTTCCAACCCCCCTGCCCTGGGCAGGGACACCTCCCACCAGACCAGGTTGCTCAAAGCCCCATCCAGCCTGGCCTTGAACCCCTCCAGGGATGGGGCAGCCACAGCTTCTCTGGGCAACCTGTTCCAGTGTCTCACCACCCTCACAGCAAAGAATTTCTTCCTGACACCTAATCTAAATCTCCCCTCTTTCAGTTTAAAACCGTTACCCCTTGTCCTGTCACTCCACTTCTTGATAAAGAGTTCTCCCCATCTTTCCTGTAGGCCCCTTTCAGGTACTGGAAGGCCAGTTGGTTTCCACGTAGCTGGAATATATTGGTTTCCAAGTAGGTAAAATGCCACAATCTTCAGAAGCTCTCCTCTAAAGGAGACTGGTTGCGCTCCTGCAGCTGTGCACAGAAGCTGGGTGGTGGACGTGGCAGTAACACCTCGAGATGACAGCCCAGTTGGTTCCTTGGTTTGTCAGACAAGAACCTCGTGCCCAGGAAGAGGGGCAGCCTGTGCTGAAGAGCTCGTGGAGTCACGGGATGGGAGAGGCAAGGGACTAAGAAATGCATTTGAATGTGAGAAAGTATAAAAGCAAAGGGGAAATAACAGCAGTTCCTTAACCTGGAGTGGATGAAACTCATCTGGAAAGAGAAAAACATCTTAATTTGCAACTGCAGTCCTGTGGTCCAAAGGACCCTTGGCATAGGAACTGTTAGGATATTTCTGGAACGAGTCAGGAGCTAGTTGAAGAAATAGAGGCTGCTGAAAAACAGTGGAAACCCAGCAAACCCCAGAGCAATTTCTCCTTCATTTGGAGGTTCAAATATTTTTTAGAAATTTGAATAGAAGGGAGAAAAACAGCTGCAGAGTGCTTCAGGGATTACATGCTAGTCCTTAAGAAAACATTCAGTGGCCTTTGCTAATTCAGACCGGGGATGTATTATTGAAAAGCGTGGTGACAAAAAAAGGCAATTGCAGTAAACGGTTATATTTAACTGTTAGATTTCAACTAGTTGAGTGGAGTATGACTGATCAAACCCCAACATTTCTCAGGCCTTTGTTTTTCTCCAAGAGGACTAGAGCTGCTTTACGTTATTTCTTTGGTTTAAAGTGGGTAAAATGGAGATACTTGAAGACCGTGTTGTATTTAAGCACTTGAGGTGAAGGTGGGGTGGCCTTGGGGTGCGGCTGGTGCACAGGGTGTCTGTATTCATCCCGGGCTGCCATGAAGTGGTAGTCGAGAGAAAAGGAGGCAGAACAACTCTGGGACTCTTGTAAGGGCTTATATGAGAGGAAAAACTAGCTGGTTTAATTCATGGGAACTCAGGAATTATGTATGTTGCAAAGTCCAGGCTGGTTCTAAATACAGAGGTGAAATAAATGATGCAAGATTAATTTTCACTGACTATAACTTCCTGGTTTGACCCAAGAATTAAGCTAGAAATGGCTGTAGGTCAATGATAGTTTTCTAGCTCGTTTCTAGCGATACGTGTAAATATATGGCACAAACCCTTATGAAAACGGGCATCTTTAATTCTGAGGCAGAACAACTTGTTCCGCATCACTTTTCTAGCGTTAGCAGCTGATATCTTTATTACAAAGGAGGTCTTTTGCACTGTGATGATCTGCAATTTATATTATGTTGGTTAGCTCTGACTGGACTTGTGCGTCACATGAGGTTTTTTTCCCCCCTCTCAAAACAGATGAAAATAACTCTTTGACTGCCCGTGAGCTTGTGCCAGAATGAGCTTCCTGTGGTGCCTGCTTCAATGCATCCCAATGGAGTTTTCTCCACTGCTTGCTTAAAACGATTAGCAGGCAGGTTTTCAGAATTAATATATTTGCTGGCATCACTGAGGAAAAACAAGCGCAACGTGCGGCTACAATGAACTGCCTCTCTAATTTCCGTGGCTGTTCTGTCCATGCATCTACGTTTCCAAATATTCAGAGCGCGTAACGTAGCTATTGTGCTTGTTTGATTTCATCACCTAGCTGTTTGTGCAGTATGGCCATGTTTCAGGAACCCAGTAACTCGGATCACAAAGAATAAATATAATATGTTTTTTCTTCCTCCTTTTTTTTTTCATTTTCCTCCAGTTCATTGCAGATCCCCTGCATGTGAATCTCCCTGGTTCTTCCTCGCTGCAGCAAACGTCAGACGAGCAAGTCACTGTCTGCTTTTCTTTCCTGGCATTTCTAGCGTTTCCGTTCTTCCCCCTCTTTTGAATGATATCCTGAAGTACTATACCTGAGTGTTTAATATCTAATTATTTCCTTCAGAAAGTTGTCCACAACAACTCGTCCTGATTTGGAATTTATTTAGGCCATTCTGTTTGAGGGCAGGCTAGGATTGAAAGGTCAGAGTTGAGCACAGGTCATCCTGCAGACACTTCTCATTTCAAATAATTTCCAGTATACTTCGGTGTAGTTTAGAAATCTTTTCCCTTTAATAAACCCTCTGCTTTTTTGCCCTTTTTTTTCTTTTTTTGTCTTACCATTGCTTTTCAAATTGCCTACATTTGTCATGCGCGAAAATGGTGATGCAGCGTTTACTGGAGGGGTGGGATTTTTTGTTTTGGGCTTGAGGCTTTTTTCATCAGGGTTAAAATATTTGAAAGTACTACCAAAAATAAAAAAAAAAAAAAAGAAAATAGGTACGCCCATAATATTAAATTTTGCAAGTCTTAGTGACGGGTGAGGTTACTTATTGTTGTGTGCAACTGTGGGATGAGGAGAACTGTCATATCAGTGCCTAATGTACTGAATAATGTACCTTCTACATAAAGTGCATTTGCTTTGTTCCTATAGTGACAGATGCAAGGAATTAATTTCTCTTAGCAAGAAATGTTCATTGAAGATAAGGGCTGAAATAAACACTGACACACGCCTGTGAAACGCCCTGAAACTGTTTCTTGGTGACAAATTACTGCTGAGGTATATAGACCCTTCCACAAAAGTGACACCTATTGAATTTATTAGACAGATTATATAGAGGGGACTGAATCAGTTTTTTGTCCTATTTGTAGAGCTGACATTTACCAGCTTCTAATGAATTGGATATAGGCTGCTGAAAACAAAAGTCAGATGGTTATGAAATCTCTTGGACCAACCGCCGCGGATCACGCAGCCACCGACAGGGTTTGTGCCGTGGCGTTTTTGTGTGGAGGTGGACAGCCCCGGAGTTTGAGGCTCAGGTCGTTGATCTTTTCGAGGGAAACGATGCGAGAGCTGCCATCAGAGCTGTGAGACCTCAGTGAAAACACGCAAAGGGTTTGCACTTTGCACAAACTGAGGCTGGATGCTCTGACCGGGTTGCAGCGAAGGAGGAACTTGAAGAGCTGAAAATCATCCATTGGAGCTAGTGGGAAATTTGATCTTTTTATTATTATTATTTTTACCAAGCAAAGGAGCCAATGCAGTCAGTGGTGTTTAAGCAAGCATTTCACATTCAGCTTTTTGTGAAGGAATATATGCTGCCATAAACTTCCTTTGTGGGTGTTTATCTCTGAAGATGTTTGTTAAAACACTACCTTTGGTCACAAGTCAGCCTGAATGTGGGCTAATCTTAAATTCTGTCTCCGATGTACACGTAGTCAGAAAAGACTTTACATGGCACTTCTTATCAGTGCTTTGCAAAGGCGATTAACATCGTGAGTTCCATTTCACAGAGAGAAACTGAAATGCAGAAAAGTGTCTTAGGTTACAGTCATTTCCCCCCTCCCCAACTCCTTGACAGAATCAGCAACACAACCAAACCTGTTGATCACAACCCTGCCTTGCTTTCTGCAGTCCGATTTGTATAGCTGCCGCTCATTTTACTCCCCTCATCTTGTTATTTTGGGATTTGAGTCCAGGTTGGTGTGGCACGGGGGACAAAGGCTGCATCTCCTGTGTCACCGGTCACTCAAGAGTGCGGGAGCGTGGCAGGCCACGTGCCTGGGTGTGCAAAGGCACCGCTTCAGTCCTGTGCTTAAAATGCAAGCCAGCAAGCTCCTAATTAAAAGGTTCCTTTATAATTTGCAAAAGCAGAAGCATAAAGAATTTCCCTGCTGTACCTCCATCTGAATTATTATCAATGATCTTTTAAAAGGTAAACAGAGAAGTAATCCTCCCTCAAGGTATTCTGAATGAGAGGAGAGCGAAGTGTCCTTCGGCAGCTTAGGATCAAAGCACGCAGGAGACAAACAACTTCTGCTGAAGGCGGATTTGTGAAGGTCTCTCTGCTCTGTCCTCAACAACTTTGTGGGTTTTTTCCCTTCAATAATCCCTCTGTAAGAGGTATCATACTGACAGCCAGGTGTGAATGTTGTATGGAATAAACAACAACAACAAGACCCTGCTACCAAACGCATGCTATAGGTGTGTAGTATCGCACAAAATGGCTAATGGTAGTTGTTTCTTGAGGGTTAAACTGACCCCTGCCCAGAATGCCTTATAAATCCAATGCACCACTTTGATCCTGCTCTCCTCCCGGTTCTATTGGACCCGAATACGTGGGTGACTTTGCCCCCAGGGCAGGCGTGGAAGGAGATGCAGTCAATAAAACATCACAAAGAAGTATTAAGCAGCACTTTGTTTCTGTTTTCTTCACAGGGCCACCTCTGCAAATAAATAATCTGCCGGCTTTGGCTCAGCTTGCTGGCATGGAAAGGTTTATCTCGCTTGCGGGCTTCTTCACGAGTTCCCCACAAGGCATAAATGGGGCAAATATATCTGAGTAGCAGGTCCCAGAGGCTTTGGGTCTGTCTGGCCTGATGTATGTGGAGACAACCCAAGGCTATCCTGTTTCCACAGTGAAGCCCTCTGTTAAAGGAAGCTCTCCATCACATTAGCCAAAGAAGAGAAACACGTAATTCTGATCTCTGCTTCATGCCCCCAGTCTTCCCTTCTCTAGCATCGGGGATCAGCTAGGATGTGGTACTCTTCGCCAGTCCTCTTTTCTCTCTTTCCCTACTCTGGAATATCACCTGTATCAGGGAGTGGCAGAAACCTTTCTCCGTTTGGCATAAAAGCTTTCTGAACCCCAGGCTTCTCTGCCTCGGAGGGAGTGTGGGGCTGCAGTGGATCTAACCATGCAATCTGCGCCTTTGCAGTTCAGCAAGATTGTGCACGTAGGATGCAACGTGCAAAAGGGGCTCATAGTTGCTAGGCTGAAATTTTCGAAGCGCTTTGGACCTAGGAAAAGATTGCGTCAATATTCTGCCGTATGTGTAATTTTAGGGTGGTTTTTTTTTTTTCTCCCCAGTGATTTAAATTAATTTGAATCAAATCATTAGGCCCCAGACTGGTACTGAACATAATGACTCATCCCTAAATTAATATTGTCTACCCTGAACTACTCCTGTCTAAATCGCTGGGAGATGCAGGCTTCTCACAAAATCAGCTCCATTCAAATGAGTTCTGCAACAGTTCATTAGGTAGCGATGTAATTGATACGTCTGGGTCAGCAAATGTTTCCCTGCTCTGACTTAAAATGGATGAAGTGGGGGGTAACTAAACAGGTGTTTTGTAAACTTGTGACGTTTCCATGAGGAGGGGAGAAAAAAAAAAAGGGGGTAAAAGAAGCTAAGTAGAGCTCGGATGAGGAGAAAAGGCAGCGTATCATACTGCAGGAATTTCCAGCTCCAGCCTCACTTCTTCCTGGTACAGTGTGCATTTCTTTAAATTCTGTCTTATAAATGATGTGCTTAACACGTATAGCACTTGAAAGGGGCTATGCTAAAGGAATCTGGCATGAAGAATAAATGTGCATAGTTAGACTGAGTTCAGTGGTCCAGGTGAAACCTTTGCGTACCTGAACTCGGTCGTTTTAGGTGCCTGCTGTACATTGGAGCTCTGGCATCCCTGCATCACTGGGCCAGGCCAGGGTTTCAATCACAGCTCTGTGAGAGGAGAGACTGGCGGTCGGAGCATCCCGCAAATGCTTTTCTGTGGCTATAGACGGTCTGCAGACTATGCACGAGGCAATTTATCTTCCGAAGGTCTTAAAGAGTATTGCCCTAATGAAACAAATGGATAATTATTAACTTCTCATCGGCTGAGCATCAAACCTTTTGGGTTGGTTTTAATTGTTTGGAATTTTTTTTGCTGATTTCTTTATATTTTTTTTTTTCCAAAGTCAACTTTGGACGGTGGCTATTTTTATGTCTCCCCAAGCCTGTCGGTAAATGAGCTTCTCTCCTGTACACCTGTGTTGACAGGGTATGGCATTTTAGACTTAAGTAATCCTGGACTCCTTAGGGGAAGAAGCTGTCAGTCGTCCCCTATAATGAATGGTAGGTTTATGGGACGAGGCACTGCCTGTAGTATTAAGCAGCAAGGAAAGCGTGGCTGTCCTAGATTGTAAAGTGCTGGCTTCTGGTTATGGGAGCTGCGATAATGAATAACTGAGTGAGACCACTTGACAACTGCTCCGTTTTATAAAATATGATACTATTTTTGCTCAATTTCTGTGTTTTCATGAACAGCTACAACTTGCCTTCTTCCAAATGAGAGAGAGGAAGTGGTGACGGAAAAAGAAATAATATAATTATTTCCTTCTCTCTTCCTTTTGCTGGTTTAAGGCGATTACCGAGCTACTGAATCCTTTAGTCTCTTCCAAAGAGTCTCGTAGTGAATTCATATGACCAGTCTTGCTGGCATCAGTTCCTTGTGGAACCTGAATACACTGGATGCAGCACATTTGTTTCATCGCGTCGTTCCGTTTGGAGGAAGTGAAGGAGTAACACTAAAAAGGAGTGACTGAGCTGACGGAAGTGACATTCGAGGCGGCAGTTTGGAGAGGCTTGGAATAATTCAAGTATAATGAATATGAATCGTATCCATATCAGCAGATTTGATATTTGGAAGCCAGTTTACTGAAACTCTTACCGAGTTCCGTTTCTGTAGCTTCTGGGTTGTTGGTGATCGTGCAGTCCCCAGAGCATCTGAGGATGGGCTTATGGACCTCTTTTCATCTGGCTGCCCTTCCCTAACTGCTCACCATTGCTGCTGTCCTCCTTAGGGTATTGAAGCAGAAACATCTTACCGTACCAAGGCACAGTCGCTGGATTATTAGTAACAGTTATTTTTATAATTATTTATTATATTTATTTTACAGATGGAATCTGTAAGGATCCTAAATCCTTCCAAAACATTCAAAGTAGTTTTTATGCTTTTGATTCTACTTTTTCCTGTTTTCCTCCGTGTGTCTGGGCTAAAACACTGGATGGGATGGGTCTTGCGGTTGATCTGTTGGTTTTTTTTCCCAGATCGGATATATTGCAGAACTCAAAATGATCAGAGAAAAGTTAAAGGAACATTTTAAAATATTCAATAAAAAGTTGCTAAACCTAGAAAACAAGCAATTACTTTTTTCCTTTGTTCATTGTCTAATAGGAATTTCTAAACTATATGTGGCTGGACAAATTGTCGGGTATTTCAGAATAAACTCACCGATTAAATTTTTAAACAAAACACTAAACAAATTCATTAGTGAAATATTTTACTTTGATTCTATAAAAGCTGTTGTTCAATCATGTAATTTTCTCCTTTGGCAGATTTTCAAAGTTTTCAAAATATCGATTGTTCTGTAATTTCAGTCCCCACAGCTGTGGCATAGAGTTAATTTCCTTATGAGTGAAGCCAATCTGCATAATCGAGATCTGAAACAATGGTATTTTTTTCCTGCTTTTCCCGCTGAGCGTCTGCCTAAAGTAATTCTTGCGCTATCATAAAGTACTTGCAGGAATGTAGAGCATAATCTGCAGCAGAGGATTTCCACATAATATTATAGTGAATGATTTAATGCTCTCGCAAGCTGATTGTATGCATAAACGTATGTACTTCTAGTGTGGCTGGATAAATAGTTTTTAGCGTTCCCATCTTCCAGAGCGCCCTTCTTCACGTGTAGACTTCTCCTCTGCTTGAAATCTGATGCACCCTTCATTTCCCACAGATGGCCCACAGAAGAATGCCACTTTCCCAGAGGTGAGGAAAGAATTATATTTATCCAGATGCCCACGGAAAGTCTGTCTTAGAGTATGTCAAAAAATGATAGGCTAGAGAGCTGAGAGGCCCATGCAGTGAGTCCCTGCAAGGTCTCAAACACCTCGGCCGGTGAGAGCAAAGTAGTAACTGGGCAAGAAAAACAGTAACAATAAAATAACTTGGATAATAAATATTCCTGCATGTGTTAAGTTGCCGTGCAACGTCAATGGGGACCAGTGAGACTGAAAAAGCGCGAGCGAGTTTCTGGGGTGCTGACGGTTGTAGGGCAGTCTCTTTTTCAGCAGAGGTCCAAAAATCAAATGGCTTCCCATGCTCAAGCCCACAGGCTTTGCTGACTGAAAGATTTCATGCCAAGGCTGCCTTTCTTTTGTAAGGACTTAATCACCACCATCCAAGGAGCTCACCACTAGTTCAAGGTTGGTTCCTGTTCAGTGTCAAGGGAGAAGATACTTAGCAGATAAACTTTTTGTCCATCATTTACTCTATGGTCAAAATTGAGATCTGTGCCTGAGTGTGGCATTGAATTTAGGAACTGAATATCTCTCAGGTCCTAAAAAATAGAAGACAGCTTAGCTTCCTCTCATGTGTATGTCTGCCTAGCGTCACGCTCTAATGACCTCTGCAGGGCTGACTGGAGTTACTCAGCTGTATTATCAACCACCATTTTGAACTGCTCCCCATACCCTTTTACGTTCTCTTTAAATAGTGGAGGTATTTAACAGAAAAGACTTTCGGGTTTCTCTTTCAGGCCGAGATTTGCCCGGCAGTATTTAGGACAGAACACATTTGTTGTAACCTGCGTCAGGGAGCAGCTGCTCCGTGAGGGCTGGGTGCCCATCGTGCCTTTCATTGCTGCCCGTGCTCTGGCATGGATGGCTTGGGATGGTAGAACCTGGCAGCCAAGTGGGTCCTGATTTTTTTAGATAATCATGAAGAGAGAGGTTCATCACGGTTTTGCCGAATGCTGTGGGGTTGGAAGGGGCTGCTGGAGATCATCTAGTCCAACCCCCTGCCAGAGAAGGTCCACCCAGAGCAGGTTGCCCAGGAACGTGTCCAGGCGGGTTTGGAATGTCTCCAGGAGACTCCACCACCTCTCTGGGCAGCCTCTTCCAGGGCTCTGCCACCCTCAAAGTGAAGAAGTTCCTCCTCATGTTTAGATGGAACTTCCTATGTACAAGTTTGTGCCCGTTCCCTCTTGTCCTGTCCCTGGGCACCACTGAGAAAAGACTGGCCCCATCCTCCTGACACCCACCCTTGAAGTATTTATAGGTGTTGATCAGATCCCCCCTCAGCCTTCTCTTCTCCAGACTAAAAAGACCCAAGTCTCTCAGCCTTTCCTCATAAGAGAGATGCTCCAGGCTCCTCATCATCTTTGTAGCCCTAGCCTTTGTTTCCACTTGGCCATGTTTTAAAGGACCTCTATGACCCATTCACCCGTTGCTGAATACCACTATTAAGAATTAGAATTTAGTCGATATATGAATGGTAGGAGATATACACACTTATATGCCTGTGTATGCATACATATCCTCATATATACATGAAAGCCTTGACGGATGTGAGCCGTAGGTGTTAGCGATGGTTGTAGCACGTTGATGGGAGAGCATTACAAGTTGTGCTGAGCCGTGTGACTGATCTGCATTTCGATCCCACAACAAGCCACCGCAGCCGAGCCGCTGTTTTCAAAGCTGTAGTTAAGAGGAACAAAAAACTGCATCTAATTGGCATTGCACATGGCAAGCCAAATCTCCAAAGCAAAAGAACTCCAAAGAGCTTGATTCTATAAGGGAAAGCCACCGGCTTTTTCAGGGGGGAAAAAGCAAATAACTTGGAAAAATGTGTAATCTCTGTTTAGGAACACAAGTTGGAGGTAGCTTGCACCCCGGTTACCTGAGCAGAGGGTGCTTGAAAACTGAATGTGAGCTGACCCTGCTCCTTCAGAGCCCAGTGCTACTCTTCCCACACACCAACAGCTTCCACTTCAGAAAACAGAAGCTGTTTGAGTTCAGGAAGTGCTGAACTTAAAATTAAAACATACATTCGTAAGCCTGAGAGCTTTACAGAATCAAAGTTTTATCTTTCCTACCGTACAGCTTGAGGAAGCTGAGGCACAAAGAATAAGCCCTATTTAAGGTCTCATGAGGAGTCCGTGATAGAGCCAAGAGTAGAATTCAGCTCCTTATCATGAGCCTCTACGACCTGGATTATAACTTCCCAAAATACAGTTTTGGGAAGAAGTATACCCTGACCCAGTTTCTTCCATTTGTTGTTTATTGTTGAATTATTTTAACTAAGAAACAGGTATGGTTTTATTTGTTTTTTCTTTCACAAAGATTGAGACATACTTATTTAATTTAAAAAAACAAGCAAAACCACCTTATACCTATTATTACGCTTTTAAAATACACATCAAATCTGAGGATCTCTTTTTAGTTTTCAGTTGCCTACATTTTTCTTAGTCTAACTTCACTGCAGGGTATTCTATTTGGTTTTATTGAAGTTTAGGCTTCTGCTTGATGAAGCTGTGCTGCTTCCTTTCCGAGTTATTTTAATATATTATTTTAATTTTCCCTAAATAATTGAATTGTTTTGCACAGAGAAATACCATTTCATTGTTTCACGTCCGTGGAGATTTTTAAAAAACTTCTATCATAACTAAGATGCAGAAGCGACTAGATAAAACAGTGTTAGTTACAGATGATAAAAGTTGAAGTCTGTCTCTCTTTTTTTTTCCCCAAGCCTAATGTGGTTGCAGCACTACTCATTAATTTCAGAGTGCCGGTGAATTTAAATATTGAATGCCATTATTTTATCCGTGTCTCCTGCTGCTCTCTGCCGTCCCCCTTCTTGAGGAAGCAACAAGAATCCGATAGTGCCGCCATCTTCAGGGACACGATGTGTTCCGCTCAGCCAGACACAGTAGCCGCTCCTGCGAACAAACAAGCCAACAAGCGTGGCTAAAAGACTTGAGAATGAATTTGCCACTCGGGAAAACATTCTCTGTCCTCCTTATGCTATCTTTTTTTTTCAAGGCGGTGACTCTAAGTGGTCTTTCAAGGTTCTCTTTCTCTTATCATTGCTTTGTGATTTTATTGACTGGATCTGTCACGTTCACAGGCAACGCTAAAGGGCTTAGCATCTGGGTTGTCGAGCATTGGACTGGGCTGCCCGGGGAAGTGGTTGAGGCCCCATCCCTGGAGGTGTTCAAAAGCTGGGTTGACCTAGTGCTGAGAGACATGGCTTAGTGATGGTTTTGATCAGAGTTAGGTTGATGGTTGGACTAGCTGATCTGAGAGGTCCCTTCCAACCTAGATGATTCTTTTCTATTCTATCTCCTGAAAGGCCAGGAAACCTTCTGGAGGCTTTACTTCTGATGGAGAGCTGATGTGGAGATACAATGCTTGGAATAGAAAGTAAAGCCTCTCCTATAAGGGCAAGGAGGGGATGGCTGTTCACTCCCTTTCATGATGAGTTCGTGGCCGGGTTCCTGCCTGCTGCCCTAACCCTCCAACACAGGCACGGGCATCCTGTGACAGTGTCTTTAACCTCATCTGTAGAAACCTGCGCCTTGACTGAATGTCCATATACCTCCTGGTCTTTATGTGTGCTTTCTTAACATTTGTGTGTGAGTCTTAAACTGATACTCAAGCGTTTTAAGCGCTAAGCAGATTTGCCGCTGCGTAGGGCATTGCTGATTTAAAAGAAGTGTATGGCAAAGCTTTAGACCTACCCAGCTAAAGGTTGACCCTCAGCGCTGTTTCTTGGCCTCTGTGAGCTGCATGCTTTTTGGGAAGTGGTGTGTTCCAGATGTCACTGGTGATTTTGCACATCCGCCCTGTCAGCCCTGGAGCAGGGTTTTGTCTTGCGAGTATAACCTCAAAGATTGTAGAGAATCTTAGGCTATAGAGACAGATACAAAAACCTGTTAAACGGGGATGGTACAGTAGATCTTGGTGCCATGTTTGCTTCGCTAAACATGAGTGCCCATGCATGCAGATCATCAGCTCAGGAGTTCATTCCTTGTGGAAGAGCCTGCCCTAGGGCTCACCAAGTCACAGAACCTTCTCCTCCAGCTCCTCCTGGTCCTGCCCACACCGGCCATCCACAGCACCAGGAGGAGCAGCCCGAGAGGGAGACCTTGAGCATCTCGAGCTCCTTCCCCACCCCATGCATATTACCACTGGACAGGGCCCACCAGCTCCCCGGAGACCAGCATGGGACATGCCAGGGTGCTGTCCTCACCATCATCCACGTGGGCCCTCTCCATCCATTTTCCAACCCTAGACCCTTTCCCTTTCCTCGTTAGTTCTCCAGTCTTTTTCCACTAGCCTTTCCTCATCCCAGGAGGGCTTTGGGGTTGGTTAGGAGGGAGTGAGACCCTCGAAGGGCCACGGAAAAGGATCTCTGCAGATTGCCAGGGAGTAAAACCTTCGGTCTCATGAAAATCACAGCTGAATAACAAGTGTGTTCTCTGCATGAGGATGAATTTTCCATCTCTTCTCCTTTCCTATCCCCTACCTGTGATACAGAATGCTCAGCTCTGCTTTTCAGTGCCGCTGTAGGACTGTCAGGACTCTTTTTTTTATTATCCATAGCCTTCTCTCTACCTCTCTCCCCGCATCCCTGGGAGCTTCAGACCACCACTCTACCGCTGCGGCTCCGAGCTGTGCCGTTTCCCTCCCTCTCCGCCGGCTGAGAAGGCAAATTAACGACTCCCGCAGCCTCCGGGTGCAGGAGGATGGGCAGAGCTGCCGGCGGAGTTTGCCTTCAGCTCTCGGGGCTGAAGTGGTTGACAGATGTTTGGAGGATTTCTTGTCTCTGGACCAGCGCTTCGTCTGTTCCGAGCTATTCAAAACACAAACAGTGGGTTGGCAGGAGTGAAACACGCTCAGAACCGGGATGTCAAAACAGAGATATATTTTTAAAAAGACAAGTGTCAGGAAAAAAAAAAAAAAGGTGTTCATGCAGTTTATAGCAAGATGTATTTAAATAGTTGAGATTTTCTTCTTTTAACCCCTCGGGCTCCCACCTGACATGCTATTCTGCTATATCTAGCGTGGTTTTCACGCATAAATGTTATCGAGGGCATTTTGGGCCCCGAGTCACTGCTCTGCTGACTGATGGATCGGCCACATTTCCAAGGTGTTTGACGTACTAGCTAACAACGTGATTTGGAACTATCCTGTGAAGTGTGCTGTTGTAAAATTGGAGTGAGATCCCGCAAATGCAGTGAGTGAGAGCCTTGAGCGGAGTGGTGGAGGGAGCGTTTAGTGAGAAATTAAATTACTCCAGAAAACAGAAAGGAGTTGGGGAGAGAGAGGGAGGGAGAGGATGGCAGAAGTAAATGAAGGCTTGGATTTAGAGGAGAAGAGGGGTAGTTCTGCATATTTCAAAATCGTAATCAGTATAGGATAGAAGAGATTCAGGGTCCTGTAGCAGACACAGCTTGCCTGCAGCCTCCTTTGGCTGCATGTGCAAAGTAAGGCAGGGGTGATACGAAAATGAATGGTGATACCAAAATGAATCATCATCAGCGCCCTCTGAAAGGGCTGTGCGACTTTGGCTGAGTTACTGCAGGCAGGCTGGGTGCTAGTAACTCCACTCGCAGGTGGAAGAGTCAGTATTCCTCTGGGAGATCTTTGGAAAAGAATCCTAAAAAAAGTTCAAGAGAAAATATAGGAAGCAGGTGTTTAAATAAGCAATGGAAACAAAGTCCAAAAGCAGAGGATAAACGTGAGGTGATTTCAATGACATTTAGGCTTTCTCTTCTTTTTTGAGTGTGGTGATCAGTTGGAAAAACAAAACAAAAAAGCAATGTTCCCAGAATGTTGAAAGTCGTCATGTCCAATTCCAACATCAGTTGGTCAGCATAAGAGCTGTTTCTATTAGAATAAGGGTAGCACAGGACAAGCACATCGTCCTGTTACTGCTCTTCGCTGGTAAATCGGCAGAGTGCTGTTTAGCTGGCTTTCATCAGTTGCAGAAATAATTCTTCCTTCAGCTATTGATGCTGTTCATGTGGTTATCACCCACATCGTTGTCTGCTCTGGTTCTAATCCCTGTCATCAGGACAAAGTCATGCAGTAATATTATCTTATCTCATGATAGTCTTTGACCTGCAAATTAATCTGTTGCTATGCTTTATTTTGAGAACGCTTTTGGTGACAGTGGATTCTTGCCGTGTTGTCACTGCTCATCGTCATGACAATTTGCTTGGTAGGAACACTCAGTGTTTTAGGAGCTTTCTGTTCTCACAGCAAATAGTACTGATGCTCTGGCATTTTCCATTTCTGTTGAGATCTGATGTGAAACTGAAGGCTCCAAGTGTACATGCGTGGTGGATTTATGAATTCTGGTTCTAAGCTTGCAGCCCTTTTATTACATTTAGAACAGTCTGGACCATGACTGAGTGTCTGCTCCTTTTTCTTTCCAACAGATGGATGGCTGGGTGACCAGGGACAGGGTTAAAAGTGATGGGACTGCTCCTTTTTACATTAGCATAACTTGGCTGATTTCAGCCTAGATGAACTCAACTAATGTTAATCTCAATGAAGAACTGACATTGTCCTGAGGAAAATCTGCCTGCATTCAGTGGATGTTATGTATTTCTTTTACCTTCTTTTTTTTTTTTATGTTAATGTAAGCAGATTTTATGAATTCTTACCATCCATAAAGAGAGCACTTAGCCAGGGAAGATGGTGGGTTTTTTAAAAAATTTTTAATGACATGAAAGTGCTGATACTTACACATGTTAGATTCATACTGAAAGTCAGTTTTGATCTGTTTGTCTGCATTTGGGGGTGGACAATACTTAAACGTTCATACTAAAGTCTTAAAATACTTTGCAAACTATTGTAGCCAAGGGCATAGCTGTGCCTACCCAACTCGTGTGAGGATCGGTGAGTGGATGTGGAGAGGGAAAGGACAGTAAAAGATAAAAAAGCATTTCTGGGCCGCATCAAAAGAAGCGTGGCCAGAAGTTCGAGGGAGGTGATTCTACCTCTCTATTCTGCTCTGGTGAGACCCCACCTGGAGTATTGTGTCCAGCTCTGGGGACCTCAGCACAGGAAAGACATGGATTTGTTGGAGCTGTGGAGGGCCATAGAGGTGATCAGAGGGATGAAACTCCAAGTTCAGCCTGGAGAAGAAAAGGCTCCGGGGAGACCTTATAATGGCCTTCCAGTACCTGAAGGGGCCTACAGGAGAGATGGGGAGGGACTCTTTGTCAGGGAGTGGAGCAATAGGACAAGGGGTAATGGTTTTAAACTGAAAGAGGGAGATTTAGATGAGATACCTGGAAGAAATTCTTTCCTGTGAGGGTGGTGAGGCACTGGAACAGGTTGCCCAGAGAAGCTGTGGCTGCCCCATCCCTGGAGGGGTTCAAGGCCAGGCTGGATGGGGCTTTGAGCAACCTGGTCTGGTGGGAGGTGTCCCTGCCCATGGCAGGGGGTTTGGAACTGGATGATCTTTAAGGTCCCTTCCAACTGTAACCATTCTATGATTCTATAATTGGATCCAAGCAATGATAACACCTCTATTCTCGTTAGCCCCCAGGTTTAAGGTGTAATTGCTTTTTGTCATTGGAGGCATTTTGGCTTGTTGTGTTGTATACCCAATGGAGAGGTGGTCTCTAACTGGTGGTGTTGCCAGTCTGCTGGGTGATCCTGGAGGCATCCTGCTGCTTTTGGCTGTTCCAGCTTGTGTTGCTCAACAAGCTGAAGCCTTGACCTGAGTCTGATTGTGGAATATGAGACCATAATCCTGGGCACGGACTTTTAATGTGGGAAATTAAAAGATGTTCTTACTGCGAGAAGATACTTGGGAGAGCCCAGATACGTATCCCCTGCTCTGCCACGGGGGTATTTTTCAATTTCTGTCTTGGTGGCCAGCAGTACCGAGCTGAAATGTCACTGTCCACACTTAAAAAGCATTCTGAATTTTCTGTTCCCTTTCCATTCATCTTTCTTTTAGGAACACTTTATTTTAAATCGATTTTGTTATTAGTGGATCTGCTCAGAGGCAGTGCATCTGTTACATATATTGAGAACCTGACTCCTGACTTTAGCGGGAGCAAGTGACAATGTTTTAAATTAAGCTGTCCTCCCTGCAACTATCCTTCTTCCCTCTATCTCCCCACCTAGCCATAAATAACCAGGCAGCAGAAGGCAGGTAGTGTTATAAATTGTCAGGCTACACAATTGCCTCATGTTCTGCATTCTGTTCTCTTTCCCCATTATCATCCATTTTAAACTAAAAGTTCATCCGTTTGTGGTTCTGCCGTAAGAGTATGTCAAATAAATTGATACTGTAGTGTTTAAAAAGTATTAAAGAATACAAATACATACCAATACATTGATAATGTTCAGCAACTAAAAGACCTACTACTAACTGGGCACTAGTGCTATATTACTGTCATTTAAAGACCAAGGGGAGTGAAGTATAATATGGGGAAGAGTGATTATCACTCATAGTCTCTCACTTAAAAAGATGAGTGCTGCTTTCACTCGCCATAGTAGCCCATGATCTATTAGCTCTCTGTTTCCCTTATACAGTAGGTGTTTTAATAAAGAGCTCACTATTTACTTCTGAAACGTCAGTATATCATCCATCCCAGGTCTCTGTGGTTGTTCTACTAAACAATTGCAGCCAGGAATTGTAACAAGGTATGGCCTTCTTGCTTTCCTAAACGCTCAGCCAGGAAGGCATGGCACAGCATCTGCCAGGCAGCCGAGGTGGCTGGCAGGGGCGTCATCCTTGGCTTGTCCCCTCTTGCTTTTGGGTTCGTGCTCCCTCTCCATTTTTTTTATCATGGCATTTCAGACTGCCTCATTCTCTTCCACTCCCCCTTGACCAACGCTTTCTGTATTTCCAGAGGTGCTATAACAAGTGTAATCTCTTCTGCGCTGCAGTTATTTTCTTAAACACGGCTTTGCTGTCGTATAATGTACACGGATTAGGTCCAAGCTATAGAAACACGTTCACACTTGCCTCACAGCCTCAGTGTAGGGAACAAGCTCTAGGTGCAAGTGTGAGTTCCCAGGGGACCGCTCCCCATACCACTCCAGGCCGCCACACACACGTAAAAAGGATAATCCCAGTTGCTCACACCAACCCGAAGTTTCATTTCCATTTATTAAAAGGTGTGAGGGTGTGCTTCCGTTCAACTCGCAGACTTCTTGAAAGAGAGAGACCCCTGCCAGAAAACTTCCCACACTTTTACTGTCCGGACTATGACTGGCATCTTTCACTCGTGTCTCAGTAAGTGTAAGAAGACAAAAAGGGGGTCAGAACCTGCTGTCGATTGTCCACTGTTTGCCTTAAACCAGTCCCTTTCCCTGACACAGCCAATGCACTCGTGAGCCAGCTTGTAGGGGAAGGGGGCTTAGAAGTGGGGAGGGCAAGTTTTTCGGGTTGTTAATCTTGTTTTCTTTAATCACTAGAAGCTTCTAAAATTGTCTAGTCATGCATTCGGAAACAAAAACTTAACTATGCTGCCAGTTTCTCTGTAAATTTGTCTGAATGTTTCCCATTTTGGATAACCTTCAGGCAGAACCCCCCCAGACCACAACCTGGTACCAGTTTTAGACCTGAGCTCCCCTCCCATTGCCATTGAAATTTAGACGGAGGGAGGTGGTTTGCGTAAAAAGCAATGACACAATATGGTCCATGATCCTGTTTTAACGATTCAGGCTGACTTGCCAGATGGGTTTCTACCGCTGAGAGCAGACAATGCAACATTTGTTGTGTCTGATATTTGGAACTCTGGGGATGGAGACCAAAACTGCTGTCATTGAAAGTAGTCCGGCCCTTGGTCAACTTCCCTCCCCGTTTCACTCTTCTGAAAAACCTTTTGAACTGTGTTTTTGACAGTGAGTATTTGTGCATAAATATTTTGTTGTGCAAACTTGATAATGCAAAAAAAAAACCCCAAAAACCAAACCAAAACAAAAAAAAATCTGCTTATACATATTCTAGCCAAGCTTCCAGCGTGTCTTTGGCATTGCACAAAAAGCATGGCACAAATCTAAAAAAATTACATAGAGCTGTTGAGAAAGAAAGCTGTAATACAGTGCTGCTGCTCTACAAACTAATAACATCTGAGAAAGCATGATCAGTTGGGCATCATCATACTCTTCGTGTTTCTCCTTTTTCTTATCCGTTTCAGTGGTTAAAACCTTCAGGAGTTGCTGTCACAAAAACAGTCACTAATAAAACCAGCTTCAGCAGGAGGATGACAATAAACTCTATTATATTTGTGGTGCCAAAATTCCGGGAGAATACAGGACTATTTAAATAGATGCTCTGATTCCATGTAAGGAATCACTGGCCTTGAGATATGAATACCAGAATGACAGGGATGATGTATTCCAGGCTGAAGACTAATCAGGAGATTAATATGTGTTTGGCCACTTCAGAGTTAGTCTTGCTAGTTAAGCTGACTAGTGACAACTATAGATGGGGACAGGGTAACTATTTGTTATCCACTACAACAAATCAATCTATAAATACGCATGATGGAATAAGTGCTGTGAATTGGAGAAATTCTGTTTTTAGAGAGACAAGGATGTTGTCTTCTATCCAAAACTGGAGGCAGTCATGCTAATGAGTGGGAGATGATTGTGATAAATAAGAAATGGGAACTGGAATTAGTAATAGTCTTTGTTTGCTGTGTTTCTTGCTTGCAAGAAGGAAGCTTTCAAAGAGGGGAACTCAATGGTAAAATGTGAGTTAGCCTTGGTAAGTGATGCTAAGGGTGGATCTGGCAGCAGCATGGGATGAGCCTCACACATAATTTTGGGGGCGGAAGGGGAGCTGTGAGTGAAATATAATTATGGCTTGCCTGGCTGGTAATGCTGCCTTGAAGTTGCTCTCCTCCCTGTATTGTGAAGACATTTTCAGTGCAGCTGGAAATGCTGTTGCTAACCAACACGCTAATGTGAACATTAAGAATATAAAACCACTGGTATTTTTAAAGAGAAAATAGAAAGGCTCTTAATCTGGAATATATTTGCACTTGCTGATAGCTTCTGATAGTGATAAACTTGTGGGTAGTATCATTTCACAAATGAGAGGTTAAAAACTCCAAAGGATTCCTCCAAACATGAGCCCACAGTGTTTTTAAGGTTCCTGGCAGTGAAGAGGTCTAGCCCAGCCTTGCCATCCTAAGGTGGGCTTGTTCCTTCCATTGCAGATCTTCCTTTTCTGCTTGTTAGAAATGAGGAGGCAAAAAATAAATTGGAAATGGTATATATTTCAGGAAAATACATCTTGCTTATAAATAGAGGAATTGCAGTACTAGCCATAATGATGTATCTAGTCAAGCATCCTTAATAAGCTCCTGACGCTCTGCTTCATTTGTGCCAGACGGCAGCCCCGACGCAGGCATTGCAGATGAAAGCTGCCCTTCAGAGCTGGACCTCTGACGGCCGGCATTTCGCCTGCCCCTTCTGCCAAATGACGGTGCTGGGCAGGGGCCTGCCTCTGCAGAGGGACTGACTTCTCCCTACCCTGCTAGTCCTCAGTGTCACCTCTCCCCTCTCTGACTCCCAGAGACTCATTCTGCGTTACCAAAAGAGGAATGAAGGAGGAGATTATTGCAGTATACGGATGTCTGAAGAGCAATTGGAGAGATACCTATTCCTTTTTTGTTTTTTTAAAGTGTTGTTTTCAAGACCGTGTTCTTTCAAGAAGAGACAGAAAAAAGTCTCAAGGTTCCCCCGAAATCATCCTTGAAACCACGCGAACATAGTGTTCCGAGAGATTGAGAATTAACCAGGATTGAACTAGATTTGGCTTGAAGTATTTTTTTCTCCCCAGTCATTCAGAATAGCTTCTTTTTGCACTCGTTCCCTTGCATAACGCAGGACAACGTATGTGTAAAAGCAGCCAGAACACACAAAAAATGTGTTCATATAACAACAACATCACCCTCTTTCCTACCAGGCATGTCCTGTTTCTTGTTAATCTCTAATATAGCGCCTCATCCTTTGGCTTTGGTGGCAGCTTGTGTCGGTCAAGCGTTGAGGCCAGCAGGTGACACTGAGCTCCTGTGCCACGCTTGTGCTTCCTGCTCTCTCTGCTCTTCTCTGCTGCCTCTTCTCTTCTTCAGCTGACACAGTTCAACAGGATGGGAGCACCCCTTGGGCTGTGGGGGGGCACATAGGAATGACCCCTTAGCACGCACATAGACCCCTTGCAGGTGCCTGATCTCAGCTCACTAGGACTTCTTAATTCTCCCCCTTGCTTCAGCTGGGGTCTTGCATCATTCAAGGACACTTTTAAATACCGTGCTGAGCTGCCATCTGATGGATTTTTTTGTTTGTTTGTTTATTATTTATTTAGTTGTCTTTTAATTTTTACTTTTTGGGAGCAATCTTTTCTGTTTGGGAGGAAAACAAGCTGTGCTTGAGCACCGCTTTACGTCTCTAAAAATAAAAGTTGGCTTTCTAAGTACGCAGCACCCTCCCTCCTTTCTGCATCTCCATCTACTTCTCCCCCCCCCCCTTCCCTCTCTCCGCTTGCATCTTTCTGCTGGAGAGATGGAGTTGGGGGGGTGGAGGCCATTCTTGGCAAGTACCGAAGATGGATCCTAAGTGGTGCACAAGCGCGCACATAGCAATTTGGCACGCAGCAGGGGCTGGGGGCGGGAGGCATTTTTGGATTTGTCAGCTCATCGGCACAGCTAGGTTCTTGTCAAACAGCAGAAGTTGCACAAGTCCCCGGTGGCTGAGATGCAATCGGGAAAGCTGTGTCGGTCTGGCAAAGCAGAGATGTGAGGCCACAGAACCGTGTCTTCCCCCGTGCTCCGTCACAACCCACAAACCGGGTCACAACCCCATCTTACTTCCTCAACACCCTTTCTCTTTCTTGTCCTGCGTGCCCTAAATTTTATGTCAGTTTTGAGATCTATTCTCTGCCTGCCCATCTTCACTTTCCTGCCTTCACATATGTGCAATTCTATGAAGTGTGATGCTGTGATACTAATTGCTGGGAAATTTTAGAGACCTTATTGTGGTCAGCACAAAGTTGTGCCTGGGAGAGGTTTATGGAGCACAGGGATTCCTGAAAGGAGTTACGTGAGCCACTCCAAAGTGGTACCCAATACAGGGCTAACCCAGGAGTTGCCTTTGCCAATAACGCTGCTGCCATTGATGCAGTATCGATGACCGGTCAAAAAATATATATAAAAAATTAAGTGTATTGCATTTCTGGTTTAGGATCTGAATAGACTCTGCATAGCATGACCTGAATTTCCTCTGATGAGGTGCCTTACACTTTCCTAAACTCCTTTTCTGGCTTAAAATACATTTTCGACTGTGTTTTTGCATGACTCAGAGATGCCTTTTCTATTTGGGCTTGCAAGCAAAAAGCACTGGAGCTTTTTACCTCTGTGCTGTTTGGGAGATGGGCTTTCATCTGAGGGTAAAACATGCAGCGTAGTTTCCAATACGCTTGTCTTCCCTCCATGACTCTGTCAGCTGCTTCAATTCATGCTATATACGTTTATTTAAGATCTCTCAGTAGCTGGCCCGTGTAACTGTGCGATTAGGTTCTTGCCTTGGCTTCTGCTTGTTGCAGGAGATGTTGAATCTTAATGAAGGCAGCATGAGGATGCTGACAGACCCTGCTTTGGTGTCTTCCCAACTGCTACCCCTCGGATACAGTGAGGGGCTGCTTCTCTGAGAGTAGGTGCGTCAAAGTCCCGAGGAGTTATTTTAGAAACCATTAAGCCAATCTGTCACATAAGGCTTGGCCTGGAATTAATTTTGTCCTAACCTGATGATCAATCCAGCCTTCCCCGGACTGGTAGAGACGGCGTAATTGCAGACTTCTGTAGGAGCGGAGCTGGGATGTTGTGGAAATCTTGCTTCAGGACTGGAGCAGTTCGGAGGAGCTACTGCTCAGCCTTGTCTCCCCCAGCACAGCCCCGCGCATCACACCCGCGCCGTTCTGCAGGCTGGATGGGGAGCCGCGTGGATTGCTGTTTTTCAGATGGACTGATATACTGAAAAGACTGAAACAGGACAAAAACTTGATGTTTATTAATAATCAAACATGAGAATAGATCCGTGGGCATTTTTGGTTTTTTGATTCAAATTTTTATTTGGGTACTTAAAGGGTGGCCGACAGAGAGTTCAGAAATAAACCTCTAGTCTAGTGATTAAGGCGTTCTGCCAAGTCAAATTCCTGTTGTGGAAATATGTGACTATTACCTCGTATATACAGACTGGCTGGAAACTTGCGTACTGCTTTTGTTTTACTCCTAAGAATTTATTCTACATATCTACTAAAACAGCAACGGTTTAAAATGGCAGACATCTTCCTCAGAGTGTTCTGTAGCTGTAACTCAGTCAGTGTGGCCTTTTGCTGGGTTCAGTTCCCTTTAGACAGGGAAGGGAGCCTGACTTACATTTTTCATAAGATACTGAGTCACAGATCTAACTACCAGGTATTTTGGGGAAAAAAAAAAAGGAAGAAGAAGTTGTGACCTTGATCAGCCTAATCTTCAATATAAACTACAGTGCCAGCTATTTATTACTGATGTGATGAAGTCCAACAGAGTACACCCAGTTACAGATATTTGGACCAGTTGTAGTGACTTCCACAAGAAGGCAGAAGCCAAGTGTGGCCTTTGAGCGTCCAACTCCTGTGCATCTGATCATATCTGGTTTTGTCCTTTTATATCCTTGGGTGTACGTTTCAAAGTACAGGGCTTGCAGGGGCTGGACTAAAATACGCTTTTCCTCTCATTATCACTACATTAATTCTTGTGAAAGCGCATAGCAAGCTAGGTCGACGACAACATGGGAGACCATACACTCATTAGAAAATCTCTGATACCATTAAAAAAAACGAAAATCAACATATAAGTGAGAAAACTCAATAGTAGGGTAAAATCTCTTGTGGGAATTGCATGAGGGCATATCCAGGTCCAATATTAGCTTCATGCCAGAGTCTGAGCAGCTTGTTTCACGTTGTAAGTGCTTGCGCAATATTGAGTGATGATACCAGCTGTGCTCAGGTTCTTGAATTACAGCTAGATGGTGGCCATAAGGGGACACACCATGCCTGCAGGAATAGTTGGCTTGCTGCTAGACTGAAAAGCAGAGGATTGGAAGCTGAGACCGAAAAAAAAAATAATAATATATATATATGTGTAGTTTCCTGAATCTCTCTATTGTTTATTATAACTCTCTTGGAGAATATGGCTTTGCACGTCAAATTTTTGTTCTGATAGACTTACCTTCTAATGGCATATGCTGGCATGTTGTCCCATATATAATTCAAGCTTAAAGCAGATGGCTAAATCCAATATGCTCTGAGGTGAGATAGTCCCTTACCTGCACTCAAGCTTTGCAACTAGATTTAGTCTTCACCTGATCTTGAATTATTTGCCATGAGAAGTCTAGAGAAGGACACCCATTTCCTGAAATGGATACCCAACACATGCCCCAGCCACAAATATCCCTCACTAAACTGATGTATGGTGCTTTCCTCTTTTAAGGAAAGCTGTAATTTTCTTCCTCCGTAAGCTTAATGCCTTTGACAGAAAGGGAACAAAGCAAAGAGCAATTAAAGTTATTTGTTCGTATAGATGGCTGCACATGGTCACTTACCAGCTTGTGTCACATCAGGACAAAGCAGGCTTCCCGTGTTCCAGTTGGGTACACATTATAAAGGTTGGAAGAAGTGGATCTGAATCCACATTCCTCAAGAGAAATGTTCCTTTCTCCAGTGGGCTGGATTATTTGGCTTTCATCACCTGACATCTTTTCTCTGAAAGGCTATAAAATACAAAGAGAATTTTCCAAATCTACCAGCAGTACTATTTGAAAGATTTAAATGTTAAATATTTGGTTTTAAGATTTAGGTTAAAGACAGATGTTCTGGCTAAACTGAAACCTTTTTTTTTTTTTTAATTTTAAAAAAAAGAAAACACAACAACTGAATGACTCAAATGGTTAGTCAGGGAACGAGCAGAGAGTATTTGGCAATTGCAGTCTGGCGAGCCCATCTTGATTTGGTCGGGTAAACAAACAATCCAGCGAGTAGGGAAGGAGAGAACTTGGCCAGATCTATATATTAGTATCAAAAGATATTATATACTAATAACAAAACTTCCTTGGTTGTGGAAATTAATCAAGTCTCTTTTCCCTCGAGATCAAAGAGGTTACTTGGAGGAAGCAAGGGGAAAGTAGAGATTCAGCTGTGTCACATTTTCTCTCTAATTTAGCTGTCTAGGGAGCCTCCCACGTTTTGCAGAAGTGGAAACATCCATTTTCACTTAATCTTTCTCAGCCTGCAGCAGCTTTCTTCTTCAGAACCCAAGGTCTCTCTGTGTTTACTTCTGGTGTTTGTCCCTTTAATTCTCCTACAGTTTCACAAATGCTTCTGGGGTTATTTTTAAATTTTAGCTTAAAATCACGTATTTTTTTCTTTTTCTTTTTTTTTTTTTTAAAAGGTACCATCTGGTCCCTGACACGGTTTAAAATAACAAACCAGCCAGCACGAAGCCAGCAGTGAGACCTCACACCTTTCACAACTCAGTAGGAGAGTTTCCCTACCTATATTTCTCCACAAACACTGCCACCGTTGGGTTCCCTTCCCTCCAGATAGGTCTCGCAGAAAGCGGGGCCTTGTAGCCCTGGCTTTCCATCCCTTTAATCTTGAACGTAGTAATTTTCTGGGAACAAATTGGCTGCATCAGAGGAGCTTACGGCTAGGACCGAGGAGGATCTGCTGTAAACTGCTCGGTCAGAGAGTTTAGAGTTGGAGCTCCCGATCGTATTTAAGCTGCCCTCTGGTGCTTATCGCTTCTGCAGCGCGCGTCTTCATCCCATCCCCTGGTGCCTGGAGACCCCTGCGATATCCAGGGAACGGAGGAAATCAAGCACTGGAAAAAAAAAATAATTCCTTAAAAAAACCCCAAACATATCAAAAAAGTGGCCTGCTTCTGTGGGCGTTTTATTTTAAGCAGGATGTTAACATGCTGTGTTAGCCTTGCTAAAACCTGGGAGGTTTTCTTGCTTTTGGTTTTTATGAGTCACTTGTAGCTTGTTTTCCCTTCCTGCTGTGTGGGACCACGCTGTGTGCCCTGGTGCTTTCCCAGTAGCCACAAATCAGAGCATGGCACTAAGCAGCGTGGTGGTGCCACCCTCGCCCTCGGCACAGCTGGGGCTCAAGCCTGGCCTTTCTCTCTCCCACCTTTTGGAAGACCTGAGGGCTGTCAGTGCCGAGGTAGCAGAGACAGTAAATACCAATATATCCTTTCCTGCTGGCAACCAAGGATTTTGGAAGGACCAAACCCACTGCTTGGGAGAAAAGGCAGGCTAAGGGGATGAGCAGGAAAGGAGCGTGGGGTGGGAGCAGGTTTCAGGGACTTCTGTGCGGGTTATCCATCCGGTGGGATATTCAGTGTTTGGTGTTTTTTTTTTTCCCTATTCCATTTTTTCCCTTTCAATTATTTCCCTACAGCAGGTCCAGAGAGGGGATTCTGCCACTTTACTCTGCTCTGGTGAGACCTCACCTGGAGTATTGTGTGCAGGTCTGGAGCCCTCAATATAAGAGGGACACGGACCTGATGNGACTAGATGACCTTGAAGGTCCTTTCCAACCCAGATGATTCTATGATTCTATAAGCTGCTCTGTGCCTGGATCAGGCTCCCACCCCTGGCGCCGGCGGTTAATATTAGCCGCGCAGCTGATTGTCCCGGTTGGTGCCCCCGCGACAGGTGCCGCAGGGCTGGAATCCCGCCCGGACCGATGCCGGGCGCTGGCACCCTCTTTCCCATTATATCAGGAAGGGTCGTGTCGTGTGTCTCCCACCCCCCTCCTCCTCCTCTCCCTGTCACTGCGATGTCCCGGCCCCCCTGGTCCCCCCCCGCCGGGGTTGGCCGCAGCTGTCCGTGGGACGTGGAGTGGGGCTGCGGGGGCACCCAGGGAGAAGCAAACCCTGACTCCTCCAGACCTCGAAGACGGGAAGCTCCTGGGTTGGGACCGCTCCTGCCGCCCGGATGGGGTAAGGAGAATGTCTCCGCAGAGCTCCAGGCTGGTGGTTTTGTGGCGCTGCTCTTAGAGGAGGGAAACGGGCACAGGAGAAATTACTAAAAGTCAATTATGGGCACTGTGAAATGAGCAGGTCTGCGTTGCGTGTGCTCATCTGTTGGCCGTGCTTTCTTTACGGGCAGCGCAGCGCTTGGGGTTTGCATTCATTTTAACCGGCGTTCTCTAATTTTAGAATGCTCCTGTGCGAAGTTACTTTCAGTTCCAGCGGTGATTAGGCGGTGGTGACGTGTTTTAATAACAAATATGGGGGAGAGAGAGAGAAATAGAAATCAAATGTGCTGACTGCACTTGCGGGGAGGGGAGAAGTGCTGTTTCTCTGCTCTAGAAGTATGTGATCTGTCTGCTTGGGGGTAAATATCTTAAGGTCTCCCATCTCCTTTGTTTTTTTTTTGTTTTTTTTAGCTGTAATAGCTTCTTTTGGTTAAAAACAACACAATGCCTAGGTGGTGTTTTCTTAGCGCCGAGGCTCGGAGAGAGGAAGGGGGAGCCGAAGGGCTTCACGTGTTCCTGCTCCCCTGATGTGACCCCCACCTTTTTGGAGGAGTGTGTGAGGAGAGATGGGGCTGTGGGGGGCAGATCAGAAGGGACCCCATGCCCTGTGGTGTGACTTCTGCTGAAGGATGTGTGCGGGTGCCTCCAGGCGGGCCCGGGGATGGAGCACGGCAGGTTGGCTCGGGGAGTCGAGCAGGCTCCCTCTGCAGCGTGACAGTCTGCCGTGTGCTGGAAGCCAGGTACTGCTGCTGCTTCCCAAATTAAGGAGGAAAAAAATAAAATACCAAAAACAAATTGAAAAGAGACTCATCTCTGTAATTTCTGCTCCGAATTGGGGCGCTACCAAGAGCGGAAGGTGGGCCTCAGCAGTGCTCCTGGAGAGGGAGGCTGATGCAAAGGACGCTGAAATCAGTGGGGATCCCTCCCTTGACTGTGGTGGGCTTTGGATAGGCGCCGTCCTTGCTGTTTCCACCTATGGGTCGCGATGAAACAATTATTTGGGAATTGTGGAATAAATAAGTGCTATCTGGGCCTAATAAATGCACTATTGAACTGATGAGAAGGTCCAGCTTCACGAGGGTCAGATGTCTCTAGGCACAGTCTAGGTCTAAGTTTCTTCTGGGGGAAGTTTTTTAGTTGAAGCCGTTACCATTTGACCATAGTCTTGACAAGAAAGACAGAAAACGCCTTTTCTCAGTGCTACGTGTGACAGTGGCATGTGTGGCTTTGCCTCAAAGTGCCACCAGAGGCTCTTTGCTGCAGGAACCGTAACATCTAGTGGAGGTTGCGAAATCCTTTCCGGGCAGGTACCTCTTCCTGAGGACACTGTGCTACTGTGACACTATTGCTGTCCTGCTGCTCCTGACCTCCCCACAGCCTGCGCTTGCGCCAGGGACTCGACGTGGTTGGTTGGCAATGAGGACACTATGTCAGCTATGGTAATCCCATACATCTCCTAACGCCCTGACTCATGCCTTTGGCCAAACCTTTCTCCAGCTCCCTTTCTACTTCCCACCGCGCACCCACCCCGGTTTATATTCCTCTTATTTTGATACGTGAGGCAGAATTTGGTGGACCTCAGCCGTGGCTGAGCGGGAGATGGGATGCATGGCATGCAGGGGTGGGCCAGTGATGAGGGCTGGTGTTTTGCTGAAGAGAGATGTGCTGGGGCAAGGGGACAATATGTAGCCATCTCCCTTTGAAAGTCCTTTATTTGTGACTTCAAAAGTGCCTCTCTAAGCAGCTTGCAGAGAAGCCATTTGCAAATTTGATGCCGGTTTTTAAATACGAGATGAAAGTGGATTTCACTGCCGTGAAGCTCAGCAGGAAAGAGTCCCTCAGGAGAAGAGGGGCAGCAGTCTGTGTCCCTGAAGAGCCAAATCTGTTGCCTTGCAAAGGATCTTCAGTCTGGGTGGGAAAGCATAACTAAGCATGTGGATCTGCAGCAGTGCTGGGGACAGGACAGCATGTTATTACGAATTTTTATTTACTTATTTAACCATGATGAGAAAAGTGTTGAGTTACAGTCCTTTGAGAGGAATAAAATGATTCTCCCGCTTTGTTGACAAACCACTGATCTTGCACAGGAGTAGGAGGACGTATCCAAACGAGTTTTGCAATTCACCTTTCGTAACCCAGCAGCTCGTGCGGTCATTGCTGTATCTGCACAATTTATTATTTTTTTTTAATTAAAATTATGTATCAGTTTCATAAGAAACTGACATGATGGGTTTATGGGCTCCTGTATTGCATTATGTAGCACATCATACTTGTAACTTACCCTCCCATTGCTCTCGTAATTTCTTGAACATTTAGCTTGTAATGTCACCGTAACGTATTCTGAGAAAATCCAGTTACCTTTCTAAGTAGTATAGGAATCCCCGCTGCTACTGTAAGCACGTTACCTGGTCAGAGTTATTTTAATTTGGTGTTAAGGAATAGAAGAATATACTCTAATGATGTACACATCTAGCTAGTGAGGAAGACAATCCCTTTTGGCTCCTTCAACTATTACAAACATCTGCCTTTTCTCATGCCCTAGGATTACATATACATGTATGCATTTAATATATGATTTCTATAACATATAGAGCACGAGCTCATAAAATCAGCCCCGTTAGGATCCTGACAGAGCTGCTGGTGGAGCTGGTGATAACCAAGCACACAAGCAAGGTATCCCTGGGTCACACATCAACAATCCCGGTGCTTCTGTGAATTTGGAAAGGAACATTTCTTTCCCTTGCTGGCACGGAGAATCTGCTGATGGCCTGTTCCCTCCTCACCAAGGTCTGGAAACAAAGAGCAAGGGAGAAAGGCTGCTTGGCAGAGAGACTGGGAAGAGAAGGCTGGGACAGATTTTTCTACCAGATGCTCCCCAGAGCAAAGACAGTAAGTTTGTTTACAGCTACAGTTGCGTATTGTTTACAAACTCTCACCTCCTGAAAACCAGAAGACAGGGGAGAAATTATTTGAAACACAGAAAAAGAATGCGTGAACAATCTTAGCGGAGGCTGTAGAGGTACTTAAGAGGACTACACCCTCTTGGGGAGATCTGAGGAGCACATACCCATGTGGAACTGAATCTACTGCTGTCCGGGTGCCTCCTGTTCTTGCCTCGCTTGTTATTGACAAACTTCACTGGCAAACTAGGCTAAGATTAACATGTTCTCTCTGGAAGTGATTACATTTATATGTCTTTGTCTTGAATCTAAACCTACCTTAGATCTATCTATCTAATGCTGGGTTTCCCTTGTTGCTTTCCTGGCAAGTTCATCCATCTCTCCCTTGTTGCTATAATGGCAACTGCACCTTTGTTTATACTCCCACCTCTTCCCCGAAGTGATTAAGAAAGATTAGGTAAAAATCTATGTATCGCAGTCTTCAGGCTGAAGGTGTCCATATGTCTGTGTGGAGGGGAGGGTGGGAAGGCAGCACGATTATTCACAGGGAAGGAAACCTCCATCCATTTCTTTTTAAAGGAAGGAGGTGGTGAGGCGTTGACAAAACAGGCTGGTTGACGTCTCTATGAAGGGTTTGTTGGTAGGGGAAGGCTCATAAAGAAGGTGCCCCATTGAACCCTTAGCAACGCGTTGGCAGCAGCCGGCGGGCTAAGTGGTAATGGAAGAGCGAGGAAATGGAAAACAGCAGTAGCCCGGACCCCCGGTGTCCACACTGGTGGATCCTTGTGCAGTGCGTGAGGGGAGGTGACTACCGGTGATGGATGATGGTGAGACCTCAGAGAGAAATGATATAATAAATGGTTGGTCTGACACAGCAGGAAATGTTTGCGTAGAAGTGACGGGTAATAAATAAGATCATGTTGCTGTAGATCCTGCAGGCAACGCTGGAGCAAAAATACTTTCAGATTTTCTTTCTCTAAGGAAAAGAGGTAGGGAGGCAGGGACCCTTATTTGTAATAGCATGAATAAAACCGTGCCGGCTGCATGCCGTCGGTGTAATCTAAGGCTGATCCAGATCCAAGTACTGCTGCAGCTGTAGGTTCTCAGTTGTCAGAGCTAAGGTTACAAAACGCCTTCCCTTGCAGCTTGTCCAATGTCACGGTCTGGAGCTGAGGGCCGTATCCGTGGTTAAAACACCATCTTTTCTTGCGTTGGTTATCAGGGCTGCCACGAAGATGGGGACAGTCAGTTTGCCCCTGGCGTTGACTCATTATATGTGATCAATGGTAACATGTAGAGGGACACAGACCCAGCTGCTGCTGCCCTGGAGCTTCCAAGTGTTTCTGTTTATCACTTTTTATAGTATTTAACTCTTCCTCCTTGCCCCTTCCCCTTCACTCCCCCCATTTTTGCATGAATTTTTCTCTCTTTCTCAATTTCGTTTGAATACCAGAAAACAGACCTCTGTTGCTGCTGCTGCGACGGTCAGTTAGGTAAGCTCTCTCTGCTAGTTCTTGCTGGGTAGATAAATATTACCTGAATGCATCATTAAAAAATCAATAGAGACTTTGATTGAGAAATCTATTGATTAATTTACCAATCTGGAAGGGCTGATTCCAGAAACAGGTTAGCATCTCTTGTTTTAAAAAACAAAAAAGGAGTGGGGAGAATACACTGGCTATATTTTTAACATTTTGAGGTACCTTCAGAAGTCTTACCCACGGGCCCCTGAAATCAGTGAAACAGCATCCCATCCTTTTTATTTTCCTTATAAGCGCTGAAGGACTGCATAAGAAATTTCATACTGAAAGCTATTCATTTCAGTATGCGTCTGAGGGTTAGTGAGCAGCCAGGGAACTACAGTATTAAAACTATCTGCCTAGTCTCAACCTTTAAGGTCTTGTACAATGAATTTCAGAATGCTTTCTCCAGGTTTTGGGTTTTTTTTTAATGGCTTTTTTTCCTTCTTTAGAATCCCCCTCCATGTAGTGACAGCTATCCAGCTGTCTGCATTTAAGGGACAACTCTCCTGAAGAAAAAACACATGCACACTGCAAAAAAAAATCCCCAACAAACCAACAACCCAAATCTCTTATACAATCAAGCTCTAGTTCCCAAAGATTCCACTGCTAAAACTGTCACAGTTTTGTGACCACTGGTGATTAGGATGGATGGTGTTAGTGAATAAGGGAAGGGGGAGAAGAGGATTTAGTGTCCCCTCCAGGATGGGGTGCTGGTGTCTACAGTAGGACTCCTAGGACTGTCCAAGAGAGTTGGTGTTCATTCATAAAATCAGCATTGACTTTAAATGGTACAGTACGCTTGCCATTTTAGAAGCTTTGTCATTTCAATGCCTTCTTGTACACCTCATTGTCTGTCTCCCATTTTCTTATCCACGATAGGGGGTTCTGGGATTTAGGACTTGGCAGTGAGGGAGGATTATTTCGGAATAGGCATGCAGTGACCTATGGTTTGACTTACAATATTAAGCAATGGCCCGACAGGTGCTATATAGACCTACTGAGTACCAGCGTTTGGAAAGTGAGGTCTGCAAAACAAAACAAAGCATTTTTCCCTGAATGTATCCTATAACTATGGTAGCTCGATGGGACTGGACAGATTCTTGCTATTTCCCGTGCTTCTGCAGTACACTAAGTCTAAGCTAACTGAATTTTAGGATTACTTGCTGTTCAGTACGTCACTGGCATCACAGGGTTATAATGCAGCACTTTCTGACCACGGGAGTACATGATATTAAACCTGCAATATAGTAGTGCATTACCTTCTGTTATTATTAGTCTATTCTTCCCTGTATTCTTAATGATCAAATAATTGTTCTGTTACAGACAACCCTAATAGGGCTAAATCTAGTTGCTAAGCAAGACTACCCAGTTTTACATAGAAGAAAAAATGGGGTTGGAGGAAAGATGGAGCGGGAGAGTAGGTAATTATATACAACATATTTACACACACATTTTACACGCACATTTTTACAGCCACCCATAGCACTGCTCCCCATTGCAAGCTCCAAGTGGCCCACAGGTATTTGCAGGTTGAATTTCAGCCCTACTGCTCTCCCTTTGCTGCCAGCGCAGTAATGAGCTGAAACACCGCCACGCTATTCCCAGGGCTGCGTGGACATTGCTAATGCCGATGAATAAGTAAAGCTTATTTGTCCTGACAAGGTGAGACTTGTATATTCTGCCAGATCGTATGCTGTTCAACAAGAAAATCTCTGCTGATTCTCATTTCACTTGGGGGGGGAAAAAAAAAGATACCAAGGAGGGAAAAAAAAAAAAAAAAAATCAATATTTTGAAACTCGGAACGTATGTTTGTCATCCAGTCTCTCTCAGGTTTCTGAGAGAGACTGGAGGCTAAATACAAAGCCTCACGTAACAATTAAGTTTGAGGAATTTTGCCTTGAAATGAAAACCCTTTCCCTTTTCAGGCTGCTAGACATTGGGGGCATTAGAGCAGCGTCAAGCCCAGGCAATAAGCTAGGGCAGGGAACTGAGCTGGTAATTACCCCTGAACTGTTTATCAAACCCTCAACAACCCCCTGAATTTAAAGGCCCATTGGTCGTGCAAGATGTGTGGAGGGGCAAGAGCCAGAGCAGTTACTTTGGTTGGCGCTGGTTATTTGTGGAGGCAGTGTTGGCAGGAGACAACACCAAGTTTCAGGCCCCCTAAGCTTGCCGAGATGATTGAAGAGACATGAAGAGCATTGTTGGCTTCAGTGTGGCCCAGGCAATAAGCTACCTAGAGAGGTGGTGGAGTCTCCTTCTCTGGAGACATTCCAAACCCCGCCTGGACACGTTCCTGTGCAACCTGCTCTGAGTGGACCTGCTCTGGCAGGGGGTTGGACTAGATGATCTCCAGAGGATCCTTCCAACCCCACAGCATTCTGCGATTCTGTAATACAACTGAAGTCCCAATGTCCTTTGGTAAGCCAGACTGCCCAAAGGTGGGAAGTGTAGCTGAGATGGTTTTTAGAGAAGCATGTAAGCTTGTGGTAGAAGAAGTCAGTCAGGAAAACTCAGGCTCCCCCTGTGGAGGTTTGTTACAGGAGAGGAGGTCTTGGTGTGGACCCTTCTCCTCTTTGCTAGCCTGGGGGATAAACACAGGACCCGAGAAACTGCAATATTTCAACTGTGTGCCATTAGAGCCTGAACGGAAATCCTGGGATCATATAGCATATTTGGATTATTAATATTTCTATTACTATTTTTACTTCTGTAGCAGTATTTACCTCAGGGGGTCCATATGCTTGACAATTTGCGGAGGAGATTGGTATGTCCGTTTTACAGGATGGGGGAACAGGGAGGGTCACCAAGGCAGCCTGCTCATCTCGCTCTGATGACTCCTAAAAGCTTCTTCTGCATCGCAAGGGGGCTTCAGTGAACATCACAGCAGAGATGGAGATGGTTTTAGGTGGCAGGTTATGGGACAAAATCTTCCAGCCGGCGCTTTCGTGAGCAACACTAGCCAGAGTAGACATCCTCATGTCTGGGCCCCGGAAAGGGAGATAAATCAGTCTAAAATGAGCAATTTATTGACAAATTACTCAATCTGTGATGTGTGAAAGATCTGGTGCTTTTCACTGAGTGAAAACTGATCTGTGCTGTAGTAGCCAGATGATTCACCACACAGGAAAAAAACATCAGAAGTCAGAAAATGCCTTGTGACAACTGGGCAAACGTGCAGCACAGGGCTGATCCTCTTGGTGTCCCGGGTGTTCCCCTCCTGGCCATCAGCTGGGGTCAGAGGCATCTCTCTGCTGCTCGGATTCAGAGCCATCAGCACCACGGTTCATCCCAATTTCTCTGTTTGTTATGCACGGTGAGGAGGTGGAAGACTATGTGTTCATCTAGCATGGGATCCTGGGGAACAGCAGGGACGCTGGGAAAGAAGTAGGACATGAGTACAAAAAAACCTTCTCTCCTCGTGTAGTGACAGGACAAGGGGTAACGGTTTTAAATTGGAAGAGGGGAGATTTAGATGAGATACCAGAAAGAAACTCTTTGCTGTGAGGGTGGTGAGGCACTGAAACGGGTTGCCCAGAGAAGCTGTGGCTGCCCCATCCCTGGAGGGGTTCAAGGCCAGGCTGGATGGGGCTTGGAGCAACCTGGTCTGGTGGGGGGGGTCGCTGCCCAGGGCAGGGGGGTTGGAACTGGATGATCTTTAAGGTCCCTTCCAACCCAAACCATTCTATGATTCTATGCTACAGCTCCTGGCCTTGAGAGATTTAGGAGGGGCTTCCTGAACGGTGTGGCATCCCAACCATCCTGTTGATTAACCACGTCCCTCATGAATTTGTCTAGTCCCCTTTTAGGTTTATTTTATGCCTTTTGGCCTCCGCAGCATCCTCTGGCTATGAGTCACAACTTAATTACACCTTGTGCAGGCAGGTTCGACGCCGCGCTGGAACTGGCAATTAGTACTCGCGGTGGCGATGCAAAGAGACATTTTTCCGTGTGAGATGTCCTTTTCATCAGCGCTGCCCCGTGAGGGGGAGCTGCTTGTTGATGCTTGCAGGAGAGAAGGGTTTCCCGGGGGGAAGGGGCCGGTGCCAGCCATCAGGAGCAAGAGGCGGTGGTTGGGTACCGTCAGCGTGGTGCCGCGCACCTCGCGCTACCTGGCGCTGGGATAATTAAAAAACCCCCGTTGCCTGTTGAACGCCAACCGCTCGTTTGGTGCGCCGTGGCCATGGAAACACCTGACCTATTTACACCTTCAGCTGAGCGAGCGAGCGGCGGCTGGTTGGGTGGAAGCGTGGTGGGAAAAGGGGGAACGCTTCGCCCTTTGGGTTTTGGAGGCTTTTAATTAAGAGGATGTGTGTGAAGGAGTGTGCGTGTGTGGGAAAGTTTCGGAGTAATGCAGCCCGAGCCGACCAGGACGCTGCAGCATCGGGTGCTCCTTGAGTAAACACGGTTTGCCCAGAGTCTATGTTTTGCCTCCCTAAAATAGCATTTAGCTCCTCACCCATCATTTCACAGAATCACATGGGTTTGCAAGGGACCTCTGGAGACCATCTAGTCCAACCCCCTGCCAGAGCAGGTTGCACAGGAACATGTCCAGGTGGGCTTGAATGTCTCCAGAGAAGGAGACTCCACCACCTCTCTGGGCAGCCTCTTCCAGGGCTCTGCCACCCTCACAGGAAAGAAGTTCCTCCTCACGTTTAGGTGGAACTTCTTATGTTCAAGTTTGTGCCCATTTCCTCTTGTCCTGTCATGGGGCACCACTGAAAAAAGACTGGCCCCGTCCTCCTGACACCCTCTGTTTAAGTATTTATGAGCATTGATCAGGTCCCCCTTCAGTCTTCTCTTCTCCAGTCTAACAAGACCCAAGTCCCTCAGCCTTTCCTCGTAAAAGAGAAGCTCCATTTCCAAAGGTTTGTCCATGGCTTTCTTCATTCTCCTGTCACTTCAACAGCAGACTACTTTATGCTCTTTCTCCAGCATTCATCCCTGAAAAGGCTCCCTTAGGTGGGAGTCACTTTGCTCTACCCAGGAAGGAAGGGAGAGGAGTCTCACTCTGCACAAGGGTTAACCGTGTGCTTTAGAAACCTCATCTGCTCCTCGCCCATCTCTCAGTAAAGCCAGGGAGATGGGAATGAGCAACATAGAGCCATTTGGCCACATCAAATGGAGCAGGAGATTTCACTTAATTGCAGCTGGGGCTTTTACTTAGGCTTGCAGATTCCCGTGACGGGATAACACCGTGTAATCTGGTGGAGCATGAGCACAGCAGATGTCAGGCTGAGCTTCCAGATTCTGTTCTTCTGAGGTCCTGTATTAATATAAATGGGCAAATTAGGTTTTAGAATAGCAGTTACCTGAAATGGAGCCCTAGCTGCTAAAAGAAGAGGAGATCTGCTGGAGAGGGGAAGATATTAAACTCTGGATGTAAAGGAGAGCTCTGCGGATACCGGATAATCACGGTGCACATTAAGAATGAAAGGAACTCCAAGACTTTAAAGATCTGTTGGGAAATCTTGAGGAAGAAAGGGCCTTCGCGTTTGATATTAGTGAGAGAGAGTCTTTAATATCTCCAAAGCATCTGATTAATAACCATAGCATCAGAGCTTAGGAATGCAAATTTTATAGCTCTTTAAGATGAAAGCTCCCCTTCCACACGCTTTTTAAAATTTTGGTGGGTTTTCTTTTTTTTTTGATTGCATGTTTCAAAACCATTCATGTTCTGGCAGGTAACAGTGGTTTTTTTTTTTTTATCCTTAAAGTAAGGGTTGACTGAGGAACAAACTGTGCAAATTCTGTTCTCAAACACCACAATTAGAGAGAAAATACCATCTGTCCCTTCTCCAGCCTACTCTCCCTGGTCCCAGTAATGCCTTCTAGTGGAAAGACAGTCGTGAAGCTACTAAGATGGCACACGACAACATACCATAATGCAGCGGTTTGTGTTTGCGGAGGGACTGCTGTTTCTCCCCCGAGGAGGCAGGTGGAAGCCCCGTTCCTGGCTGGATGGGGAGGACTTTCATCTTGCCCCGCGCTGCTGGGTCCCTGCCTGGGCTTGGTGGGACTCTCCTTCCACGGCAAAGGCTTTCAGGTGGCATTCCTGAGAGCTTTCTCCTTGCCCTGCTACAGCAATCAAATTGACGGAGCTTTGACAGCAGCTGTGACTCACTTCAGGAAGAAACCCACTTGAGTGCTCATTATCACTTCAGCATCATTTACATTTTTCCCAGTCGGGGTGAGTATTTTGTCGTGACAGGGCACAGGCTGTTTCCTTTGCCCTGGGAAGCCCTCACAAACAGACTTTCTACCTGTTAGCTCCTGCCAGAAGCTTTGCAGCTGGCTGTCTTTTGTTTCTGACTACTTTTTTTTTTTTTCCCTCCTTCTTTTCCTTAATGGCTGTCTGGGTTTTGGAGACTGGTTACACAACGCTGTTTTTTTTTCCCTCCTCCAGCATCGCTGAGCAAATTTCAAGGCCGCAGAGGAGGGGGAGGAGAGACTGATGTGCTGAGCCACCTTTGCCCATCCACTTGTGACGGGGGTATAATAGGTACAGTTGATTTGAGACTGCCAAGAGTTTGCTGCCAAATTGAATTTTTCATAAACTGATTATTGCAAAGTGCTCTTGGCAGCGGAGTCTTTAACACCTTTCTAACAAGCTCAGCTCAGCCCAGCTAGTGAGAGGGATGCTGTAATACTAATCCCCTTCTGGATCCTTGGCCAGGATTTTGGATTTACCGAGAAACGGTTTCCACCCCCATTCCCTCACTCATGAGTAAACCCACTTAAGGTTTTTTCTTAGCTATTATTGGTGCAGGGATAGGAAGGCTTCTTCTCTGCTGGTGTAAAGCAGCCTACCTCCATTGATTTCATTGCCCTGAGTTCCTTTAGTACTGTGGGGGTGATCATATGATTCAGACAGAGTCGATAAAGTTGGTGGTAATCTATCCTCGGTAACTTAATCTGAGAGTTTTCCTCCAAGGAGAGCTACGTAGCTAGGGAAAGAGCCTGGCTGAACTACTCACACAATTTATCTGGCAATTTCTGTCTTGTGTTTTCTGCTTGCAAAATACTCGCCCAAAAAGTTTTTGGTTCATACGGCGTTTATTCTTCATTGTGTGTTAGTGGGTTATAAGCGAGGTAGGCAAATCTGGTTCCTCAGGATGCAGTGTTGCCTGAAGACCGTCACCCTACAAGCAGAGGCCACTTCCAAGGAGGTGGGACAACCTCCTGCCTCCAGGCGAGGACCTTTGCTCATTCGGAGACACGTGCGAAGTGGCCAGAGTCCCCAAAACTTCCTTAACTTGCGTGAGCCTTTGAGAAAGGAAAAACAAACCAGATTGCAGTTGAAGCGAAGCTGCTATTTGCAATTAGCCCAAATCGTGTTTAGAGCTCAAAAAGAATGCACGCCCAGTGTGTTATTTTGGACAAACTGCATCCCTTCAGTTTAGCTATTGGAGGCTGTGCCCCCTGGGACGCTGTGGAGGACCCAGTTTGCAGCGGAACCTTGATGTGAACTCCAGATGGATCGTCCCGGGGGTGGGCAGGGATCCCACGGTGCACGCACATCTGCTTGGCAAACCTGGCAGAACAGATGCTGGGTGTATGCGATGCTTTAAAAAAAAATAATAATTCATCATTTTAAACCCCCCCACCCCTCAGATCACCTTTCTAGCAGGAGCTCCTAGCATAAAATAGTGCCTTAGCAGTAGCAACAGGGGGAGAACATGTCCTTATTTATTAGTCTGTTTGCTTTGCCTCTCCTTAATCTTTTTACCAATAAAATATGGCAGAGCTTCACACATGCCAGGGACATAGATGCAACAGAAAGCCCACACTGCTTCAAGGGGGAGACGTTTATGGAAGCACCAAGGAGCAGAACAAAGGCACAACGTGCCACCGGGTCCACCACCGGCAAGTGCTCGTGAGGAGTAATCCGTACAGCATACGGGACACACGCAGATAATGTGGTCACAATTTAAAACGATACCATCTGTTTAGGAAATCTGAATGTTTTTGATCTGCCCCTGAAACGGAAAAAGAAGTAGGAGAACTGGGGCTTGGATTCTCTGTGGCGGTGCAAACAAGCAAGATGCTTCCAAATGTCAGAGCAGATCCTCACGGAACAGGCAGGGGAACTGCTCTCACAGGTACAAGAATTATGACTTAATTAAGGAAATGTTGATATTTGTCATTCAAATGTTTCCACTATATATTTTTTTTTTTACAAAGATTGAAAAACTTGAAAATTTTTGTGGACCAAAAATCTACAAAAGCTAGGGGAAAAAAAACCTGCTTGAGGTCAAGTCAGGACTTCTTTTTGTTTTCATTTCACTCCAGGAAATTTTCTTTTTGCCGTCCCTTAGCATCCATTTTGAAATGAAAAGTCATTTTGATTTGAAAAATGAACCTTTGTAATTAAAAGTGAATTTCAGTGAGATACATTAGACGATGGGGACATTCACTGTAAATGACCTAAAACCAATGCCAAATCTTCTCAAGAAAATGCTTCATCGAGTACTTTTAGCCAGCTCTTCTCAGCACATAGACATTATCTATAGCAGTAGGAGTTCTGGTGTTAAAACAGAAAGCACATATCGTGAAAAACTGTCGTTTCTGTCAGATGATTCATAAATATTAAGGGTAGTTGTTTGACATGATAAATGATATTGAAAATCCTATCTGGTAGAAGAGGAAAAATGGCAGCTGTGAATGGGCTGCCATTAAGTGGCCAATGACTTTGGCAAAAAACAATAAAAATCATGTATTTGTTGTTTTAACAAGAAAAACTATGTATTATTCTTTTTTTAACATTTCAGACACTAAATAATATGCAAGTAATGAAAGAGTTTTAAACAAACAAGAAAGCCGGAATAATTAGCCATAAAAGTTTTTCTGTCATTCCCAGGGCTAAAATATCAGCAAAGATAGGTGAATGGAGGTTTCCTCTTCAGGGGGATGGGAAATAAATGAATAAATAAAAAGCAAGAAGTGTAGGGTTTTTACAAAAACGTGAAAAAAAGTTTATTTTATTCTGGAAAAAAGTTTTGGACTTCTTTTTTTTCTGATTTTCTCTTATAACCAACTAAGAAGGAGAGGGAGAGAGAAGCTGCGGTTGCAAAGTTTGACAGTTTCATTAACAAAGATAATAAAAAGCCCCTCTTTCGTTTCTTCAAAAAATCTAAACTACTCCTAAACAGCAGTATATGAAGGTGGCCCAGAATAACCAAGCCTTCTGTCGCTTCTTTGCAGAAACACTCTTATCTGCAGTGTAGCTTTAGAGAGATGCATCTGTTCGTCGGGAGTCTCTTTCTTTTGGTGAGAGCTGGGCAAGGGAGATTATGGCACGTTTGACTTCTTGTCGTACCTCCCTCCTAACCTTGGCGTGCATCTATATATATGTATATTAAAAAAATAATGCATTTTGAATTAGCCTCCAGAAGGAGGGTGACTTTTAGAGACACTTGTGTCAGGATCTGTCCTGCCTGGTACCTACGTGCCCTGCAGTTTTTGCGTGGAAGGAGAGGGTGACATTAAGATGCTCCTTCTCTTCATCCACAAACCTCTTCACGACGAGTGCGCTGCCGGGGCAGAGGAAACCAGGTTTGTGAAAGGGAGTGTGACTGCGGTGGTTTCCATAACATCTTCTTCATCCTCACTGCTTTCTCCCAGCCTTCTCCCTGTCCCCTCACCGTCCCCAGCGGGACTGGGGACACGGTGCCCATCCAGACTCACCCAGGCACAGGTCAGGTGAAGCAGGGACCATTTTGGGGTGTTCCCACACTCTGCCTCCACTAGGTCTGGGAGAGAAGAAAGAGGGGGATTCGGTTCTTCGGGTTCATTCTGGTCTTTTTTGCCTTTGTTAACACAGATACCAGATTTGGGGGAGGGTTGGGGGGGGCGGTGTGGTGTGCCGGGAATAAAAGCTCCACATTTATTTCAGAGAAAAAAAGCTGAAGTGTTGTTTTCATTCTGAGCTGGGAACAAAAATGCTCTTGACTTTCTGAAGGCACAGAATTCTAAAAATTCACTTAACGTCCTATTTTACTGGCTTTTCAGTTCTGAATTTCTTTTCTGTATTCTCCTCTGGTATGTCAATAGCACACAGTGCTGGTTTTCGTCTTTCATTTGGTCTTTTTTGCAGTAGCTGAAATACTTATTTTAATCGATTCTTTTTTTAAACCTTAAGAGCAGCTGTTACTTGGTGTTGACTAGCACATCTTAACATTGCTTGTAGATCACAGAGTTTCTTTTCTGCATTATAGCTGAAAGTGGTTTCCACTTAGCTTAATCGTTTCTATAGGTATCTATTTAGATACCATTCATTTGGATTTATAGAAAAAAATGAAGCAGGCTCTCTATTTTAATTTGTGTGGCATTATTCCGGTAGACCATATAATCCAGCATCAAACATTTCTTTAGACACAGGCCTTGCCTAGTTTTCATTCAAAGCATTCCTCTGCTTGGAGGCATCAGGCAGATCCCTTGGGCAATTTGTTTCCAGTCGAGAGATATTAATGTTTCTGTGTGATAAAGTGTTGGCTTTTGTTTGGGTTGGGTTTTTTTGTGGGGTTTTTTTTTTTTTTTCCTTCGGTTTCATCTTTCTGCGGCATTAAAACTGTAAATGCAACAAGTGCTGATGAACGAGGTGGTGTGGAGATGATGTAGAGACGGGAGTCCTCTTTTGATCCGTGGATGTGTACTTTGTGCGTACACGCAGGTTGCCGCACAGCGCAGTCTCATTTACTAGCTGGCTCCATGACCAACGCGGTGCCTGTGTCATCTCTGACCCGTGCCTATGGAAAAGGAGCTTTTAAAGCCATGCTCTTTTTTATATACTGCCCGCTTTGCCGCCAGAGGATGTTGCGTATACGTATGGTAACGTCGCCTGGTAAACAAATTGGTTTTGCAGTTTGGCCAGCATCATTAGTTAATTAGACCCTGGCTGTTTAGGCACCTGGAACAAACAGTGGGAATTTAAATTCTTCCGATAAAAGGATTTATTTATAATGAGTCTCGCCACATAATGAGTTCCAAGCGGGGGGAGACTGACCATTACCGGATGACTCACGGCATTGCCGTAAAGATCAGAGTCACACACTCAATTTTATAAGGCTTACATGGCCTCGGTGAGAGCAAGGCTTCTAGAGACAAATCTTTTGGCTCCAGCTTTTCCACCATGTTAAATTTGATACAGTCCTCCTATGCCTGAGCATAAACAGGCAGGACGCAGCAGACTGTTTATTTTATTTCTTCTCTTTTTTTTTCTTTTTTTTTTTTTAATCGCTCTTCCTCTCTGCAGTTTCAAGAGGAAAAGAAGCTGAGTTTTTAATATTGCGAGAACGCTCAGCCCTTTTCAGCTGGGAGATGTCAGAAGCAGCTGCAGACCTAAATGAAAGGAGCTCATCTCTGAAAATTTGCTATGCTATGCAGGGTTTTGCTGGTGAGCGGCTGATGGCCCTTTAATGTCTTTATACTTTAACAGTACTCAGAGGCACGGCGGTTCCTCCTCCTCCTCCCTCCCCGGCAGCTCCTTTCCCCCTCCCTGCCCACCCAGGCTTAGGATTTCATCACGGGAAGGCGAGAGTTGACCGTCACATGCAAGGGCTACGCTGAGTTTGAAGAAAAGGGCCATGCCTGCTTTTATCATCCAGCCAGCAGCTTCCCTTCAGCTCGGATTGATGTTCTCCTTTGCTGGTGTATTTGCTTTAAACATTTGGCTCCCTGAGTCACATTCCTATACCGCGCGTTGTTGGTATGCAACACGGGGCTGGTATCTATTTATTTTATTTAAGAAGCATATGCTATGCAAGGAAGAATACGTTTTTCCCTGTATCCTTGCGGTGTATTTTTCCCAATTGGAGGTACGCAGCACGTTAGGATGAAATCCAAGAACTACCTCCCAGCCTCCAGGTCTCTGCTCGTTTTGTGCTAATCTGTGAGCATCGGCATCTGTCGGTCTGGAAACTGGCACAGTGTTAAGAGCCGTGACAGATTCCCAAAAAAACACACTTACAGCTGGGGAGGCAAGGATAGGGTATGCAGGGCTCAGCAGAAGGATCTCGGAGTTTGAGGGAGGCTCCGGGAAACAGTCTTGAAGTAGTGTAACCTGCCGTTTAGAAACCTTAGAAAGCCTTTTCTCCCCCAGATTTTAGAGACGTTGAGCCTTGTCATGTTGTAATTCACCATGGGGTACGTGAGGCGTAGTATTGTGGACTGGTGTGTGACACCCCAAGGAAAAGGAGGGGGGACCATGACCGAGGGCCACCAAAACACTGCCTGCAGCAGCACCGAGTAACGTGGAAGAGCCTGGGCTACCAGAAACTTGTGATGGGCAAGAGAATCACTTTTAGGCAAACGGGCATATGCAGACAGATGATAAAACCACAGGATAGTTTGGGTTGTTTGGAGATTATCCCAGCTGAAAGGCAAGAGTGCTGCTCGCTGCTGAGTAGCAATGGGACTGAACACGGTGTAAAACCCAAGATCTCTCTGACAGAGGAGGAAAGAGAGCAGTTGTTGGGATCCTTCTCAGCCGTGCATCGTACAGGGAGATTTCTATGCATTGGAGAAAATACGGTTAGAAAAAGAGACATATGTGGTTTATGAGACTGTAACAAATGCGGCATTGGAGCCCTGCAGGAGGCACTGGAGCTGGCAGGGCTGCGGTCATGAGCTGTCACCGTGTTTGCTAAAGCTCAGTGGTTAAAGGCAACCATCCCAGATGGTGTTTGGAAGAGCCATGGTTTCAGGGCCAGCAAAGGATACGGTACCAAAAGCAACTGTCGATTAACAGCAGCCTCCATGGGTTGACCCGACTCTAGAGGGCACGAGCGAGAACGTGCAGGGCGAGAAGAAGTCCCACATGAAGTCCTGCAGGCTGCAGCAACAAGGAAGCATCAGATGACCCGATGGTGATAAAACCCATTTCCCTAAGGCAAACAATTCCCTGGTAACCCCTGAAACTGCAAGTCAAGCCATACCTGCATGTGAGACCAAGCAACAACCGCTGAAGAAGGAGGTAGTCTCTGGCGTTTGGAGGAAAGAAGTGGTGGGAAGACCGCCCACGTCCCCATAGTCAGCAGGTGTAAAGCAGTCTCTGCCTCACAGAGAAAGATGTGGGGGAAAAGCTCATTGTGTTTTGCAAGCTCGGAGCCCTCACCTGAGCTTACCCAGCACTCAGGTGGCAGGTGTAGTGCTGTAAAGAAAAGAATCAGCAATCATCATTATAACGAAACTTCGGTTTTTCCATAGCTTGGAATATTGCAGTAAAATACCACCAAAAAGCAAGTTGCTCCCACTGATGCGATAAGTATTAACATTGGGAAATCATTTTCTGTCTTAAATTTCCCTCACATATTTTATTTCAGACACTGTTTTTACATCCGTTAGATTTTTCCAGACATAAACGGTCCCTTATATAAGATTTTACCTGTCCATTTTCTTCTGAAGTTGCGCGTTTGTTCTTCTTCTATTGTAGGAAACCTGTTTGTAGCTACGATATGCCAAGAAAATGAAATGGTCCTTTTGCTCCTTTTTCCCAGCATGCTACCCAGCTGTCCCAAAATCTTACTGCTCTTTAATACTGAAGACTTCAAGGCAGAGAGAGATAAATAGAAAGAGACCAAAAGTACCTTTACGTGGGGCAGTTTGCCATTTGGCACAAGCCCCAGTCTGAGTCAGTGTTTAATTGTGTTTGCTGATCATAGTTCTGGCCTGGATATTTTAAAATAGATGTTATCTATTTAAAAACAAAACAAAAAAACTTTAAAAATTTATTCCAAGGTCTGCACAGAGATCTTTAGTTTCCTGGTTTGACAGGTTGCCTTAGACGTGCCAAGTGTTGTAGGCTGGGGTTGCTTTTTGCCTAACGTCCCCTCAGTGACCTCCCTGTTGTCAGGTATTTTCTGTGGTATTGAACCCGCGAGAAGCCAACCTGGTTCATTCAGCCTAAAATAGCGTAGTCGTTTAGCTAATAGCGACAAGTTTGGTTTGGTGGGGTTTTTTCTGTTTGTTTAGAGGGTTTTTGTACTCCCTTAGCCTGTGATCGTGCAATGTGAAGTTCCCCTGCCAACCATGTTGTGAGGATGGGGTGTGTGTCTCTAAACTGGAAGCTGAGCTATAGAAAAAAGAAACTTTTCTGGGGTCTCTTCCTCTATATAGGTTTATTGAAGGAGGAACGCAGCAGTGCTCGGGCTGGACAAGAGGAAATGGGCACAAACTTGAACATAAGAAGTTCCACCTAAACATGAGGAGGAACTTCTTCACTGTGATGGTGGCAGAGCCCTGGAAGAGGCTGCCCAGAGAGGTGGTGGAGTCTCCTTCTCTGGAGACATTCAAACCCCACCTGGACACGTTCCTGTGCAACCTGCTCTGGGTGGACCTTCTCTGGCAGGGGGTTGGACTAGATGATCTCCAGAGGTCCCTTCCAACCCCATAGCGTTCTGTAATTCTAGATGGAGAGCATCCTGCGAGTGAGGAACCGCAGTAGAGTGCTGGAGAAGGAGGGCAGGCCTGGAGGCTGATGCTCCTACCTCATCACTGCCTGGAGGGCCAGCCCAACTCTCCCGAAAGTTTGGCAGGCGAAGTGTAGCTCCCAGCAGCCCGAGGTTTCTTACTGGAGCGGTTTTTCTGCTTCACCATCGGGGGTCCCGTGCAGGTGTGTGGCCTTGGAGTAGAACAAGAATCCAGCTCTTTGCAGCTAAATTCTTTCCAGGTGCAGGTGGCAAACTCTGCGTTTGGCTCCTCGTGCTCCTCCTTCCCCAGAGCAGCTTGGAGCAACTGTGGCAACAATGCCAAAGAAATAATAACAGTTAAAGAAACCCAAAACAAAACCCACAAAACCCAACAAAAAAGCTGTCCTTTTTCTATAGCTTGTTTTCTTCTAAATCAAATCATGGCTGGAAAGAAAATAAAAAGAAAATGCCCCTAAAAAACCCACCCCAACCACCACTGGTGTGGAGTTTGGCATGGTTGTGGGCAGAACATCAGGCTCCATATCATGTGCGTGGGTTTGATAGGACAGCTTTTCCCTGTGAGAGTGGTTCCTGGCTTTGTTTTCTTAGTTTCAAACTTAGTCTCCAAAGGAAGTGTGAGAAGAAGAGGAGGCTGAGGGGAGACCTTATCGCGCTCTGTAACTACCTGAAGGGGGGTGTAGAGAAGTGGGGGTCGGTCTCGTCTCCCAAGTCACAGGAGATAGGACAAGGGGAAATGGCCTCAAGTTGCGCCAGGGGAGGTTCAGATTGGATATTAGGAAAACTTTCTTCATGGAAGGGGTTATCCAACATTGGACTGGGCTGCCCAGGGAAGTGGTTGAGGCACCATCCCTGGAGGTGTTCAAAAGACAGGTTGATATATGGTCCTCAAGAATATGGTTTAGTGATATTTTTATTAATTTATTTATTTTATTTCTTATTTATTTTTTGTCAGAGTTAGGTTGATGGTTGGACTAGATGATCTTTAAGGCCCCTTCCAACCTAGACGATTCTGTGATTCTAAATAGAATAGATCACATATGAAACACTCAGGTGGAGTGTCGCTGGTTTCGGTCTTTCATCCTTAACATTGACAAGAACGTTGTGAGTTTTATGAAACTTGAAGGACACATCGGTGTTGCTCCGGCAGCCCAATAATAAAATCAGCACAGGCTGACGATGCTGCGCGGATACGTGGCTCACGATAAACATTTGAAAGGCATTACAGCTCCACAGCAAACGAGGCTGTCAAAGAAGGCCAATTTCAACAAATCACACTAAATTACGGCGTGTGAAAAGTGTTGGGGATTAGCTGCTCTTACTTCATCCAGGGCTTAATGGCAGGCAAGAAGAGGGAAGCTGGTGATATTCAGCGATGTATTAGCCGTGTAAGTACAGGGGAGACGGCCTGAACCCAATTCTTCTGCTGCCTGTCTCGCACCTTTGAAACGTGAGGGAGGTTCTCCACATCTCCAAGGATGCTGGCAGCATCCATTGTGCTCCCCCTTGGCCGGAGACCACGCTTTTCCCTCATCTCACCCGAGCCGTCCAGGCTGAAAAAACGCGGGTTTGCTCTTTGTGAATCAGCGCCCCAACCAGCAGAAATGAAAACCTCCATAGAAATGAATTATTAGTATTTATAGCGCCTCTGGCAAGCTCTGCCTTTTTAAAGGAAGTGCCAATAATTAGTTCTGGTGTTTTAATTAAAGAGAGCAATCTGTAATTAACAAAGGGACGCTGTATTTTATATATAATTTTTATTATTTTATTTTTTTAATCAGCAGTACTTCACAGTTGTTACATTTTCAGTTACTTGTAATGCTCTTTTGCATATTTTTTCCACTTCAAGGTGGAATAATTGAGTGAAATACTTTTATCGTGTTGTAAGACAGTCAACCTGAGGGGGAGACTCTGTTCATGTCATATTGGGGGTTGTGGCAGTGCTGTACGAGTTACCTCGGATGCTCCTGGGAGGAAGGAAATTTCAGTTCTTGTTCTTTAAGGTTCAGTGCTTTGCTTCTTCTATGTTCTAAGTCACCTGCTAAACTTAAAGCATATAGGCTATATAGAAACTTAGTTTACTATCCAGCTCCTTCTCATGCAAGTGGTCGTTTCTAATAACTGAGCGTTTAAACACGGTTGTGCAATAATTACCCCGATCAAAATGCCTCGTGTGTAATTGATCACAGAAAAAATAGTATTCTGTTCTTTTTATTTCTTTTTTGATTAAAAAAAAAAAACACACCTAAAATTTAAATTTTGTAACCCCGATGAACTCAGACATTCTTCACACCGGCAACCCTGTATCCCAAATGACCGGTTTGAATGTGAAATATATTTTGTTATGGTAAGTGGTTGTTCTTCATGTGGTTTTATATTAACTGGATAGCTGAAGTTGATATTTAAACCTGGTAAGGAGCCAGTGGTGATACCTGAGCAACTTTGAAAGCGCCTGTATTTCTCTGTATCCTGCTTTGGAGATGTATGTATTCAGTTGCTAGTGTTTAGCTCAGAATGACCACGGACATTAATTTCATCCAAGGTGTGCGTTTGTCTGTTTGTGTGTACTTTGGAGACAGCAGGAGGGACCGTCTTGGGGACTGTACGCTCCTGAAATGGGTTGCTTTGCTGCAAAGGCTGGCAGAAAAATTCCTGAACCACTTCGCACTGTTGGCATTAGCAGTTAACACCCTTCTTTTGTGTGACAGGGCATGTGAAAGAGGTGTAGGGCCACCTAAGCTCACTGTGAAAAGCAGAATAAAGTGGTTCAGAGCTGTCAGAGCTACAAGATCTATATTCCTTCCTCACTGTTACGTCCTGCACACACTGTGCAGCCTCGAAGCTGAGAGCCCCCGGGTTTTGATTTTCAGGCCGAGTCCCTCAACGCTTCTTCAGCCCTCACCGCTTTGGTGGTGGAGCCGCTTCCGCAAAGCGTAGCCTGGCAGAGAGGATGGAGCTGCAGATTTAGCCCGCATGCTAATGGGATGTGGAACTGATATAGATGGGAAGGGGGAGGAAGATACTTCCTTTCCAACCCGAGATGCCTGTAGCAAATTGGTGTGATCCCACCAGTCTCCTGCTTAAAAAAAGCTCCTGCTGGGGCTGGCAGAAACAGTGAGGTGGCCTCTGCCTTGTGGGGAGAGGCGCACATGCTTGCCCTGTGCATCCATCCCGCCTTCCCAGCGGAGGCCAAGAAGCCTTTAGCTTGTTTCTCCTGTCTTTCCCTCCTCTTCTGCCTTTCCTCCCTCCTATCACTCTGCATCTGGATGTAATTGCTGTGGTTTGTTTTGAAATCCTTTGGGAAACTTTTAAAATAATAATAAAAAAAAAAGAGGCTAGCGTATCACTATTTCGCATCAGCCGCAATTTCCTTATTTATCCTTAAAGAGACCTTTTAAAAGAGTAGCCAGGATTTAGGATGCCCACGTCAACTGTAAGCTGAACCTTCTTAGATCCCCAAGTCACCGTCCGTCCTACCTCCCCTCCTACCTAGTGATTCAAAATAAGAGAGATAGTCCTTGAGGGGAGCGCTTACCTCTGCTTAATTAGAGGTTTAACTGTAGCCTTAAACACCTCCCCAAATAGGAATCATCAAGTGAATCACAGCCTTGAAAATCCCTGGCAGGGAAGCCTTAGTTCTGAGGTTTCCAGATGGTTAACCGTGCCCTTGTTTTGAGCTTTGCTGGAGAGTGCATGAAAAGACTCCCAGCTAGAAATACTAGCTCTTGCATTTATTTATTTTTTTATTTTATTTTGACTCTGCTCCTGTACATGCAGGTTCACGAGCCTCTCGAAATGAGAGTTAGGGAATGCTGACATGTACTAAGAAAGGAAACGCTTTATTGTGTCAACGTGTGTATAAGCTAAGGCAGATTTCTAGGGCGGCGGAGAGAAGGTCCTTGGAGGTCCCTCTTACTTATTGTGGGTGAAGGGAAGAATGGAAAGGTAGAGGGGAAGAGAGCAACAGATAGGGGGAAAAAAAAAAAGGAAAGAATTAAGAAGTTAATAATGGTGAAAGCTCACTGCCTGGGCTATGTCTCTTGCTGTGTTTGAATGATTTTTCTTTGTAGACAGCTTTGCATGGCACTATTTTTAGGCTCTCTTTAATAATTGAGCTGTAGAGATTGTGCTCAGCGGTTAGAACAGGCAGGGAAAATAGCATCTCAAAGAAATCGTGCACCAGGGTAATAATTTAAATCAAAGCGCATTATACTGCGCTCCCCTTTCCCCTCTCCCCCGGAAAGGTGAAATGCTGCAGAGCACCGAACGCAGGGGGAAAATGAAAACTGGGCAAGTTTACGGCACGTAATAAAATCCGTCAAGAGGGTCTATGTGTTAGAGGTGGAGCGCAGGCAGAGGAGATGTGGTCAGCTGCTAAGGAATTGCCCTCAGGAGGTGGTTTACGAGGGGGGTGCCCCGAAAAAAAGAAAAGCAGCCGTCCAGTGAAATACGGGAAGCCCCGGTGGTGCACAGGCAGCAAACTGGGGGCTTTCACAGGAAAATGGAGGCGGTGTGGTGGACAGTAAATCCAGGATAAATGAATCACTGTCCGATTTGTCTTGAAAATATAGGGACAGCAGCAATTTGCAGATGAATACCTCACCCTTTTGATTTTTAGTGAACTCTCTCAATAATGATACTCTTATTTAAAACACCATTTGATTATATTTTAATTTTTCATTCTTTTTATTACCGATATGACCAAGCCTGATGGCACGGTTAAGTCCTCTTTAAGGATTTCAGGCATTTACTTTGCAGTTCCAAGTTGGTTGTCTTGTCTTATGTTAACGTGCTTCATTACTGTACAGACAAAAAATACTTTGAAACAGAAAAAGAATATAAAGTGTTATGATTTGCAGTAAGTAGTGGCTGGCTGCAAAGATATAAAAATAGGAAAATTTCAGCATTCTCACAATGTAATATTACAACACAGGTAATAATGAGAATTTATTTCTGAGTAATACTGTGGGAACTTGTAACAAATTCAGAATTTCATAAATTAAAATTTCACAAACTCCTATTCTCTACAATTTCCTTTAACGTAAAACTATCTCTTTAAGATACTGAAATGAAGGTATTGAGAAATTTTTATCAACCAAAGAGTCTTAAGTGTTGACCCGGTCTGTTCAGGAAGCCTGAAAACTGGGTATAAGCTTGAAAATGCACAATAATCCACTGGATTTGGGGAGTAGGACCTTCAGAGATAATGACTGTAAAGAAGCTGTACTTGTCTCTTAGGAAGTTTGATTTCCCGATCAGCGCATGGAAGATTCCCCTCAGCATTCCTTTATCCAAACTTTTTGCAGATACGAGAATTTATTCCTTTAATATTTGAACTCAGATTCTTCTGTCATAACACCTCCTTCTTCCACTTCCTTTTTGTATAAAATAATAATATTGACATTGTGATATGAGAAATAATCCCTGTGATAAGAAGTTGATGTCGAAGTTAATGGCTTCTCTTCAAGTTTCAACAACTTGGCTGTCAGAGTGAAAAGGCTCTTTTTCAAAAAGAATTTTAATAGCTGAAGTCATAAAGGTCCACTAAAAGTATTAAAAATACAATTATACAGCATTTGCTTTCTCTCCTGTTCTGACCTAATTTGGAGAGGAGTCCCTTCTGTGAAATTCAAGAAGAATATTAAAATGAATTAACTTCTATGTGTTGACATTGTTAGTTGGTTTTTATTTCCTTTTTTAAAATAGTGAGCACTTTTTGCCTTGCTTGGAATAAGACTCATTTTTAAAGATATTCAGTTGCAACTAAATTTTAAGCTCCTGGTTTTTGACCAAATTGGAGTTGTTCTATCCTAGTTCATGTATTCTATGCTGACCTGGTTCCCAGAATATTTAAATTTAGGACCTGTCAAGAAAAACAAAAAGGGAGGAAGAATGTCTCAGGGTAAGTTGCTCCTCGGTAAACATGTAGATAGCATCCAAATTGTTAGCGCTAAAGTGTCTATTGCCTGTCTGCAGGCAAACTAATTTGTGAATTAAGACCAAGAATGTCACATTCATAAATAATTAAGTAATCCTGGAAGGGTTGTGTCAAGAACTGGTAGTTTGGAGACGAGGCTGAGACTGGGATCACTGGATCCAACTAGTATAGTCTTGCCTGGGCTACCACAAGGCAGGAGGAGGCACTGAAGTGAGTCCGAGGTGCACTTGGAGACAGATTGCATGTTTTTCAGGTATCTGTAGCCATCTGGTTGATTTGAGACTGCGATGTGACTGAAGGGCTCTCTGTTAGACCTTGGGCAACAAACAGGATGAGCTGGAAGCCATTGTGCAGCAGGACAGCTATGAGGACAGTCATACGAGGAGAAGTTGAGGGAGCTGGGCACGTTTAGTTTGGAGAAGAGGAGGCTCAGGGGAGACCTCATTGCCCTCTACAACTCTCTGACAGGAGGGTGTAGAGAGGTGGGGGTTGGCCTCTTCTCCCAAGGGAATAATGACAGGCCCAGAGGAAATGGTCTGAAGTTGGGGCAGGGGAGGTTGAGATTAGATATTGGGAAGAATGACTTTCCTGAGAGGGTGGTCAGGCCCTGGAACAGCCTGCCCAGGGAGGTGGTGGAGTCACCATCCCTGGAGGTATTTAAGAAACGTGTGGATGTGGCACTTCAGGGCATGCTCTAGTGCCCGAGATTGTTGGGTTGTTTTTTTTTTTGTGTGTGGATGGTTGGACTTGATGATCTCAGAGGTCCCTTGCAACCATGAAGATTCTGTGATCCATGGTTTTCTGACATGTCATTATGGGAAGATTAGTCTGAGAAAGCGCAAGTCCTGTGCCATGGCAGTTTCTGGAGACTGGATGTGAGCAAAGATGAGGTGCAGAAAACATCTAGGAGGTGCCTTCTGCCGTCTGGAGTATCCACACAAAGTGCTTGAGGGATGTGGAATGTACTCAACAGATCTCCAGGTGGTCTAGATCCAGGGCTGAGACCCGTGATGGTGCAGACACAGTGGAACAGCACAGGGGAAAGGCAGAGGTGCATGGGGCCAGTACTCTCATCTCCTTCACAGGAAGAGATCGGGGTTAGACTATGGCATGTCCCACCCTTGCCAAACATGAACTAATTTCTGTTTCTTTTTTTCTAATTTAAAAGTACTCTGTGCTTTTCAACAGCACGTGTGCTAACTCAGAAATAGAAATAGTGTGCCTGAAGTGTTGATATTGCAGCAAATTCATTAGTCCCTGAAAAGCGAATGGTTTTGCTCTGGATTTCTTCTTTTATCCTTTGTGTGCCCTCTCTGTCCTCTCTGGTGCTCCCAGCTGGTGAGGAGGAGATGCGTTTGGGGTTAGCTGGGAGCATCCCACGCACTGTTCGGCTGCTTGGCCATTACCAAGAGCAGGTAACAGCTGATTTTTATCTATGTTTTCCTCAATATGAGCCGTGGCTTGGGCTCTGCCTGCCTGCTCCTTGTCTACGAAACTTGTAGGACCCTCAAAATTTGAGAGCTCTGTCCCAGTAGCCAGGAGGAGTTTGTTGGTTCTATGGGGAGTGGAGGGAAGAAAGGGGATGGCAGAAGGCAGTGTGCAGGCAACACGATTGCGTGATCAAATCGGTCTCAAAAGTACACCGAAAGATAAATTTGGCCTTCAATTCTAAGAGAAAACTTTTAAATGTCATTTATAACAGAATATTTATAGCACTCTCTAAATGCTAAGCAGAGGGAATTATCATTGCTAGACAGTGGGCTTTTATATCAATAAAAAAAAATGTTCAAATTTTCTTTGGAGATGTATCAGCTGATAAGGAAAAGTTACCGATGCAGTAACTGAGGGACAGAGGAGCATGAATAGTCAATAAAAAATTAATTGCCTTGTTTTCTTTTCAGCCTCATATTTGAATATATGCTTACTGAATGTTGGCTTCTATTTGTTGTGGAGCGTAAGTGCTGGAGTTATATCTAAATATAAAATACATATTTTTTGAAAAAACAGTAGCACGAATTCCTCAGCACAAAAAATTCATTGTTTATCGTGTCCAGGTTGGCTGATATTCAAAGAATATGTGTGAGTAACGTCTCTCTGCAGAAAGATAGAAATATACATATATCATTATACTCGCAGGCATTCAGCAGAATGGCAATTTTCAACTTCACAGACTTTCCTAAAGCTCAGTTGTGTGAGCCAATTGGACCCATGAAATTGGAAATGAGCTCACATTGGTTTGGAGGGATTAGAGCTACAAAGAGCATCCACGGAATGGTGAACTTGGCCTTTCTGAATTATCCGAATCCAACCTCAGAAATTCTAGTTGGAAACATCATTTGATGGAATTTGCAGCGTGCTGGAGAGAGTCAAGTGGACCTGTGGTCCCAGAGATGGCTTTGTGGCTTAAATGTTGTGAGCTCTCAGCTCAAGCCTGGCTCCTCTGAAGCCTGAACAGCTCTATTTGGTGTTTGGGGGTATTTAGGTGGATTATGTGTCAGCTGGAAAGCCCATGAGTCCTAACTGCTCATGTAAGCTTGTAACTCTGCTTCTGTTCCTCTTACCCCTCTTTTTCTGAATTATGAGTGATGGGAATTAGTGTTTAATTTATTCGTTTTATTTTCAGTGGTGGAAGAAAAGAAGGATTTTAACATTTAATTTCTCCTAACTTGTTTAAAAGAGAAAGAAACGGTCAGGTAGTCGTTAAATACCTGGAAGGTCCTCCAGGTTTGACCTTGTTAGCATCTCCAGTGCTCCCTGTGTAAATACGATCTTCCACGGTAGATTTCTAGAATAATAAAAACAATTCCTGCTTTTGCAACATCCTAGTGTCCCACCTTTATGGAAATAAAAGTGAGAAAATGTCTTCAGTAAGAAATATGGTGGCTGAAATACCTCTGTCTTGGTGACAGAACTAAGAGCTGCCGGCTGTTGGGAAGGCACCCTTTGCCTTTTAGGGCATATGACATTCTTATCTCTTCGGTGTTCAGCCATTTAGGTGCAACAAACTTCTTCTTGTCCATTTGTTTACGGAGACAACTGACAGAGGGATCATTTAATCTGGTCTTAAGTGTATTTTTTTCAGAAGTGAAAGCCTGCCACTCTTTCCTACTGAGAGCTTTTCTTTGAGCGACTCTCAAAGGCTACTGCCCCAGAGATAAAAAGAGCTTTTACAGATTTTTAGGATCACTTGATGTACTAGTTAGTTTTTAAATTGTGACTGCCAGGAATTGTGTCAAAGCAGAACCCTAGTCACAGCCTCATTGCACCATCTGTGCATTTGGTAAAAGACGTGTTCATTTAAGGACATGCTGAAAGGGAGATAGGTAAGTAAAAAGACTTCTATATTCATAGACACTAGACTGCAGTACAGTGGGGTGGTGTCTTTGTGCATAATTTCTACACTAAATCTTGTGATCAGTAGTCTTATTTTTAAACAAAGATTAAGAATTAACAAATACATAATAATCTTTTTCACATGTAGATGAATATCCGTCTTTTTGCAGAGGCTGATGGTTTTTTTTCTCCCCCTCTGGAAGCTTGGGAGAAGCTCCTGTTTTCATAACAGCAGCATCTTTCTGCTGTCATTTTTAATCAGACTGTCCTTAGCTAACATGCAATCATCGTTCCCTCTTAAGATACCCACTACAAAATGACCATTGCTTTCTGTGGCAGTGTAGAGAGACTGACATTATTGTTAGTCTGATTTTTAGTAGTTCCGCAGTGAAAAATAAACCTTTAGAAATGGAGAGCAATGGAAAGAAAATGACCATTTCTAGCCAGGTGGACACAGCAGAAGGTATCTGAGCGTTAATTATATAGGAAATACAAGACTATTCATTGTTACGTTTTCAAAATAGCTTGGGACAAGGCAACAGGCCATTGTCAGATCTAAATTTGCTGAAGGATCCATTTCAGATTATATTTTAATTTAGAAACTAATTAACAAATTTACTTGTAAACACATGGAAATATCGATTATGTTCTGAAACTGTAAATACGTCAGTGTTAGGAGCCTGAGCAGTGTTCTTCATACACGGGAGTGTCATTACATCCAGCTTGAAGTGCAAAGGTCAGTTCAGACTTGTCACGGGGACATACACATAATCTATACATATAAATATATATTTACAGAGTATGTACAAATGGATATTCTGGTGCTTTATGTGTATTAATTCCTCTATTCTAAAATGTTTCTTTGAAATAAGAGGGGTTTATCTGACTAGTAAGTGATTTAAGAGTTTGTATTACCTTTGGGCAAATATGTACTTCTTGCTAATTTATTTTCATTGGATACTCAGATGTATAAATGCACTTACAGCAAGCTTACGTAGCTCTCAGGAAGCAAAAATTGCCGCATGTTGAAGAAATTTTATGGTACCATTAAGGCTGACCCTAGATAACTGGTTAGGAAGGGTTTATGCTATCACTGCACCATTCAAGGTAAAGTGCTAACCTGGCATTGGTACGGCTTCTGAAGTTAAATGGAGTTCCTGATAGGTCTATCGTACAGTTGTTATCCATTAATATGTAATGGTCAGGTCTTGCATGCTTTACTATCGTTCCTTCAAACAGGAACAAAAATAAGGGATTTAAGAGCACTATAAATATCCATCACTGACTTATTACAGTGCCAACACACTGTGCGCCACATTTTCAAAAATGTTTGATGTTCAGGCTCAATCCTCAAATGAGCCAGGTCCCAGTTCTGCACTTCAGTCAGACAGCAAAGCTGCAGGGGAAAATCTTGCTCCAGTGGCTATTTTGGTGAGAAAACCAGTTATTTGACTGGAGCCAGCATGCCATCCCAATGCAGTGACCAGCAGCAGCACCTTCCAGCCCGGGGAGGAAGGAGGAACGTGCCATCATGTAGCACAAAGGCTGCTGATGCTTCTTCATTCTGCTGAGATTAGAAGCACCTGCTTACAACCTTCAAGGTTGAGGAGCACAGCTGGATTATTAAGTATTAACTATAATATTAAGTATTAAGGAGCAATTACTTCTTAATTCAGGAAGACTGCAGAATTATGAGGCTTTAGACCTAGCTGGCTTTTTGAAACAAATATATCTTTAGACAGTGCTTGAGATGGAGCTATATAAAGATGCAGATCGTGAATACGGCAGGATGGAAGCAAGGCTTGTAGAAAGACCTCTAGATCCCTACACTAAATTGTTGTCTATATGCATATTTATGGAATATAAAGGGTGCATCTGCTTATATTCGCATCATCTTTACCTGATGACTAACAGAGAAAAAGCAGAAATCAAACTTTTAATACCTGCAACACCTTCTCTAGTACAACCTTCAAACGTACAGGAAACTATATTTCCTGTACCACGGGGAAGAGAGCCCTGAAAGTTGATGTGTGGCCACTGTCACCCACTCAGATGCTGCTGTAGGTGGAGCAGGTAGCACAGCCAGACTCTACCCTTTAAAAAACACTACCTAAATAAAACCTTCTCTTATTTCAGTTACTACTAGATCTGCCTAACCCTCTGCCATTCTCTGGATAGAAATGTTCCAAAGTATGTTTTGGGCTAAGTTTCATTGAAAATTCATCCAGTGCCGTCCGGTTGTTTCTAAGAACAAAGCTAGGCAAAAAGATGGCTCTTTTTTTCCCTTACTAAAACCAAGCAAATAGAAGAACCGCTCTGACAAACTTTCCTGAAAAGCTTCATTTCCCCAAAGACCTAAATCCAATCTTTGAAAATAGCAGTTGTTTTGGAGATGTGCATTTTGCTCTTCCCATGAGCATCCACTAAAATTACGAGTTTTGTAACTACTGCTCAGACACGGTACAGCAGAGACTTCTTTTAATTCTAGTAGCTAATTTTCCTCATGCTTTCACAACATTTTGTAAACTAAATCCTATAAATAATTTAGCTGTCCAAAGCTGCAGCTATGCAGTCAGTTTAAGCAGCCAGTCTTGGCGTGGCTGTGGATCTGTTAAGGAAATACCATTGGACTATTGATTTTTTTTTTTGCCCCTTTTAGTCTTGTTTTTTTTGCATCATAATATGCTGCACAGAGGTTTTGGCTCACACTGTTAATATCTGAAACTATCTGACATGCACAGATCATATATGCCATGTTTCTCATAGGGGTCTTTTACAAATCATGGCTTTCTCAAGACCACAATATGTGTGGTTTTCATCAGCTCTTTAGCATGTACTGCTGCCTATAACATGTTTAATTAGCTGCACAGATTTTCAGTTGGTCTTCATTTCCTTGAAATGGTTGATCAGTCAAGTCACTGACAACTGAACAGCTGTGTTTACTTGTGTTGGTACTTTGTTTGACCAATTTGCTTTGATCCCTCTAACAAAGAAACAGCCATTTTGATTCTGGTTTTGGCTCAGAAAAATTGAGTTTGGTGTATGCAGGCCTCTACCCTAACTAGAGCTCCGTCCTCCAGGCATATTTTAAATGATGAGGAAGGTGGGTCTCGGTTCCCATGCCACCCAAGAAGCTGAGTTGAGACTCTGTGGATCACTAGCAGGGACAGAAGGGGAGCCAGTGGGGGGGTTACGCTCTGGGTTACTAGAAATCAGTCTGCAGGAAAAACTGGAAAAGAGATCTGGAGCGAAAGGAAAAGCTGTGATTAGCTATGCAGGGAGAGTGACCATGGGACGAGGAGTCCAGCTGGATGAGAAGCAAGTCAAGGTTACGATTTCAACAAAGCATCACACTTGAATCCACACAAATGCACTGTTTCCAGAACCTGAAGTAGTTCTCAAGGACCTTGCACGCAAACCTTGCTTTTAGAAACTTCAGTGAAGTTCCCTCCACCCCAGCAAAGTATGTGTTTAATTCCCTTTGGATGTTGTTGCACCTGAACAACACTAACCTACTAGATCTCCGCCAGGAAATGGCAGAATTAGTTTTGCCTGTGTCACTTTAATTAGCCCCTCCCTGCTCTGCACATAAATAATTTACTCTTTGGAAAATAGACTTTAACTGCATGATTAATTTTTTTTCCTCTGGACTTTTGCTTCTTTCATTGCAAAGAATAGCTCTGATGCAGCAACAAATACATGCTGTGGAGCAAAGGATGCTGTTTATCTACAGATCCCCTCCCTCGCCTGTTTTGGAAATTAGGGACTGTACAGAGGAGCAGAAACTGGAGAAAGTAAATTATCATAGTGAAATGCTTTCCTGAAGGCTTTTTTTCTTGCTTCTGCCATGTCGTTTGGGTGCAATATTTATTAAAACAAGACAAAGGCAGAGAAGCTTTTTACAAGCCCCATTTGAATAACTCTACAAACTGTTGCCTTAAAACAGAAAAAGTTGTCCCTTTAACTGAGATTCAGTCACTGACCTTGTGAAAGGTACAGTGCTGTTTCACTGGTTGCTTCTGTAATGCATCCAATGAGCTTCTTCTACCTTACACCAAATAGGAGCCGTGGTGCTCACGTGGTCATCTCCTCCTCCTCAGCTGAAGGCCTAGTAACTTCCATGTAGGCTGCAGTAACTGGGAGGCTGAGAGGCAGTCACATCAGAAGGACTTTCAAATTCAACTGCAGCAGCACCTCACTGAAACCAGTCTTTCAATTGGGAGTGAAAGGTCTTCATTTTAAGAGAAACCCGAGGGGCTCGTCTCTATGAGCATTTGAAGACTCACAGCATCAAATGAAATCAGTGGGAGATGTGCTTTGGACATAAAAGATGCCATTGAATGCTAAGTACATTCAAACTCTCTAAGCAAGTTGAATGCCTCTTTGGCCTCTGTTTTTAAAATCTAAGCCTCAATCCTTGTAATTTAAAATGGAGTTAGTACCACCTCCTAATCCCGTAGGCTTTTGAAAAGAAAAAAATTGCATTTCCAAAAGTGCTTGAATGCTATAGTGGTACATCCCAAAGAAAAGTCTGTAAGCAGATGGTTATATTCAAAGCAAGGAGTAAAGTGCAAAGCTTGAACCACTAACACTGATGAGAAACAAAATACTGAACAGCTTCTCGTGAAGCGAGTACCAGCCATCCAGTGCGTTGTACGGTACGAGGAGTCTGCGGTTAAAAACTCTTTGCTGATGCATTCTCATAAAGGGAGTAAACTATAGTTGCACAGACCGTTTGAAGCTGCTGGAGAAAGCAGGAGGTTAGGAGTAGCCTTGAGAGTGAAGTGATCAATAAGGTGCAGATAAGCAGGCTATTTGTAATACTCTGAAATTCGTCACATGGCTGTCATCGCTGCATGTGCAGACTTACCCGTCTAATTGCGGAAAACTTTTCCGTACGATCAAGTTTCTTTCCTTATAAGAATGGCAGTGATTTGTCTCGTTCATTGGTTTTTGCTAATTGTGAATCTTTATGGAGAGTTCTTAATATGTGCTGCTTCTCAGCGTCACTCAAAATAATTTTTCTAAGTGCAATTCAGTCTTATATTTGGAAAAGAAAAAAAAGTAGTACAAATTTACCCTTTATTCTAAGCATGAATACTAGAACCTGCTGCACCTCTGCTGTAGGCTCTTTTGTAATAAACTGGCTTAATTACAAGTAGTCTTGCTATCCACGATAAAATTGCATAATGGTGCCGCGTTGCGAGTTGTGATTGATACCTCTGCCTCTTTCTTTCCCTGACTTTCTCCTTCCCTGAACTGTGCTTTTGGCAAGCATCATGGAATCATAGAATTGTCTAGATTGGAAGGATCTTTTGGATCATCTAGTCCAACCATCAACCTCACTCTGATCAAAACCATCACTAAACCATGTCTCTAAGCACTAGGTCAACCCGGCTTTTCAATCCCTCCAGGGATGGGGCCTCAACCACTGCCCTGGGCAGCCCAGTCCAAGGCTTAAGAACCCTTTCCATGGAAACATTTTTCCTGATCTCCAATCTGAACCTCCCCTGGGGCAACTTGAGGCCATTTCCTCTTGTCCCATGGCCTGGGATGTGGGAGAAGAGACCGAATGTAGTTTCATTTATTCACTTGGATGTGCTGTGCAGCTGATGATAATTGATTAGAAATAGCAAACTAGTTCATCAAGCAAGTGGGTTTGTTCATGTGATTTTGGAGTTCAGTTTGTGGGGTAACTCGAACACGAGGGGAAGTAAAATCTCATGACATCAAATAAAAGCATAAAAAGGAGCAGATGTGCAAAAGTTAAGGTTCTCCTTTACCTCCTGCGTCAAATCAGAGTTAAGGAGACAGTCTTGAATAGTCTATTACTGGCTGGAGTGCAGCAGAAAGGATTAATAAATTTATGAAGTGCTTAAACTTGCCTCCCAGACTAAGCACAAAATCTTGTTTCCCTCCTTTGAAGGGCCTTCTGCTTTTATTAAACAAGAGAAAGCACATTGGTACTCATAATGTTGGGTTCTTATAACCAGATGCGTCCCGATTTGTCAATGTATTGAGTAATGTAAAGTTTTTTGTTTTTCAAGGAAACAGTAATCCAAATGCAATATAAAACAGCAAACAAAGTTATTCTGCGTTTTTTCTGGAGCTTTTGAATCCTGTCTTCCTTTTACATAACTCTAATGTATTTTGTGGGAATGCATCAGAACTTAATAAAAAGGTTAGGAGCATTCCCATTTTGTTTGTGATCAAGGGAGACAAGCGAAGTGAGGGCTGAGTGATAATGGCCTATTCTTTTCAGGGAAAGGGCCTTGAGTAATATTGTCCTGCAGGTGAGATATAAGCTTGTTTTAATTCCCAGTCTGGGAAATTAACACCTGATCAGCAGTACGGAGGGACTCCAGTGGAAAATCTAGCCCACATACAACAGAGCTTTGGCTTCCCTAGTAGAGTGAGCCATTAGAACCTATCACTGAGCATCTATAGGGCTTCCTTGGAAACTGCAGATTGTATTTAGGCAGTCAGTGGTGTTAGCATGGGGCTATTTTAGATCCAGAACTTATCTGAAATCACCTTGCACCCTTTATTTTGTCACGATTCAGGTCATCTGTGACTTTATTGGACACCCCGTGTCACTTGGCAGTGTAATTAATGGGTAGCAGGCTTTTTTCCCCTCTCCTTTTCTGCTGGAACAGCATTCAGGGAAGCTGTTCTTCTGTCCCAGAGCACCTCCAAGGCTTCCTGTCCACTGGTATCAATACTCCTTTCTCTTGAGGCTTACTGCTCTTGGCAAGACGGGTAAGATGCATTGAGTAACCTTCCAGATCACCATTCAAGGCACGTTGTTTGCTGTTTCTGTCTTTTTCTTTGGGGTTTTGAAAACAACATACATAATTCATGTAGCAGGTGCGATTTTGTGTTGTCATTGTCCTACAATATGGTGTGTAGTAGTAATCAGTAAATTAAAAAAAAAACATTGGAAATTAAGAGACCATGGTGGGAAGTCAAAATATGCGGATATTCTTAGTAGGGAAGCTGGGAATGAAATGTTTGTAGCATACAGTTGTGTGCTACTACTGCCATTCACGTTTTTCTCGCTGCTTATTTTTCCTGTGTGTCATGCCTTGAGGGCTACCTCCATCAATTAGGAGTTTAATTGGAACTGGAAGGATCATGTAATAGACAACTTACAAGCTTAAGTTAGCCACAAATGTAGAGACACATGCTTAAAAGTGAAAACAAGAAAATAATAATTAAAAAAGAAAAAAACAGATCATAACTTAAGATGCTTTTCAGCTTCTCAGGGAGGCAAAGCAGTTTTACAGTACTAATTAACATTTTAGGGCATGCTATATCTAAATAGCAGGAGAGTGTATGTGTGTGGGAGGTGTCATTTCACCACAGAAAGATAGAAATAAATAAAAAACCCAGTCATTTTCTGAAAAGTAAGATTTTACGTACGTGGTACAATAAAAAGGTGAAAAGCATGTTTTTACTATCAAATGAAAAATTTGGGTATTTTGGCAAATGGCCTTAGGAAAGTGCAGTGCTAAAAGAGTCAAGGAAGAAGATGTGGTGTACGTGCATGTAGCTCTCTATTACTGTTGTTAATTGCCTCTCTGTGTCTCTGGCAATCAAGCTGTCCCTCCTCCATTCCATATGCAACGATGATGCCAGGAAAATTTGCCTGGCCCTTACCCCCTTGCTCCACAGATATAAACACTAAAGCCCATGGCTGGGGCTCCTCTGCCGGCACAACGGGTTTAGGACTCTCAGTGAAGCCTCCGTCCCGCAGATCTTTATCAACCTCTTCATTGCCGGTCTCCTTGGCGCATTGCTCCCTCGCATCCCAACCGCGTGGCCACCGACGCCAACCTCAGCCCTTCTGGGCTGAGATGCATCCGCTTAAACCATGCTCCTTCTATTGTTTCAGCTGCATCACTGGTATTTCAAGTTGCAAAATCCATATTCTTTTCCTTCCCACTACACATGATGACCGTGTCTGGACCGCTAAGACCTTATATTTTTGCACTTACTTGAAGACTCTTGAGCTGCTAACATTGACTTGGACTTCCAGTACCTAAAGAGAGCTACAGGAGAGATGGGGAGGGACTCTTTATCAGGGAGTGTAGTGATAGGATGAGGGGGAATGGTTTTAAACTGAAAGAGGGGAGATTTAGATGAGATATTGGGAAGAAATTCTTTGCTGTGAGGGTGGTGAGACACTGGAACAGGTTGTCCAGAGAAGCTGTGGCTGCCCCATCCCTGGAGGGGGTCAAGGCCAGGCTGGATGGGGCTTGCCGCAACCTGGTCTGGTGGGAGGTGTCCCTGCCCAGGGCAGGGGGGTTGGAAATAGATGATCTTGAAGGTCTCTTCCAACCCAACCCATTCTGTGATTCCTCTTTCCAGTGCCTCCCCCACCACATGGCACATACATAACAGCCAGGTTTACACAACTTCTCCCCTTTTCCTGGTGTCTTGCTTCATAGGTCTCTTCTAGGTGCGACATGATTTTCAGGAAAGGTTGTGGATAGATGAGGTTTGCCTGTAATTAAAAAATACCATGAAATCTTTAAAATACTCAATAACCATTTAATGTAGAGTCACCATCTCACTAAATTTGTTTGCATCTATCTTTTTTGGATATATGTGGGCATTTGATCCCTATACTTGTGTTTCACTATGCCAGGATAGTGATTTATGACATGATAAATATTTTGTAGGTCTTCCTAATGGAGGGGGTTGATATTTTAGGATCTGGCCATTGTAATGATCCCATTTATGCAAATAAAAGAAGTTTGGCATGAACTGAAAAAAAAAAAAGCTGTGACTAAGAAAACATCAGTAGCAACGAGCAATTGAAAGCAGTGGATTGTAAACCCCAGGAAGGAAATTTGGAAAAAAAATAAAATAAGGGGGAAACTAACTTTCCAAGGAGACTTAGGTAAATCATAAAACTAAATTGCGGACAGAATAAGTACTAAGTGAAATGCCTGAAGAGAAATCTCAATATGAACAGCAATTACACATTTTAATGTTATTTGTAAGATAATGGAGATGATTAGGACAGGTGTCCGATTATATATTCTGTTTATAATTAAGCCTTTAGTTGATATCATTTTCAAACCAGACAATAACAGAAGCTGAAGAACAAGGCAGCAGGTTTTTTGTAGACGTCTGTTCTTTGTGGATCCCTGTGGTCAACTGTGTATGGATGTCTAGAGTTTTGTTGTTAAAGGAATCATCAGTCAGTCGTTATGATACAACACTTGGATGTACTTCAGCCTTGCGTTCTTGTGCGTTATAGAAGTTAACCGACTAAGCAGCCTCCTTGAATATAGGTTCTTTATGTTGTCTTGCTCTCATGAAGGAAAAGGGAAGGAGAATTACCTCGCTGAGGTGCAGTTCCAGGTGGCATTTCTGCATCTTTCAGGAAATATCCCCGTGAAGTGCGTTAGAAAGTTAAAGGATAGAAAACCTCACCAACTCACACTCTTGGCTTTGCCATTGTTTGTGGCAGATTTGGGCATAAAGGGAATCTTCCAGCTTCTTACAATTCTGGAAAAAAAAAAGTAAAAATAATAAAAAAAATACTTTTAATGTAGCTGAGAATGTATGCACTCAGCTACCCATTGTATATCTGTGTTGGGCAGATTATGAAAAAATAGAAGTTTCAAGTTGCATGTTTTGAATGCAGAAATCCGAACATACTTTAATTCTGAAAAGCACAAGAAATGTTTTTGAACAAAGATTGTTTAAAGACAAAGCAGGTAATTTAAAATATATAAAGATTATTGTAATTATCTTTAACATTTCTGATGTGTTAGACTTCTGATGAAAGCTACAGCTCTGGGGAAGTTTTCACGAATGGTGAATTTTTTTCTTTAGAAGATAAAGAATGAAAGAAGTGGCTGTTAAAAAGCAGGTCCAGAGATCCATCCCGGCGGCGTGACTCGCGCTCCTAAAACTCACTCTGTGCCTGATACATCAAGGTTTGCTGCTCTGCCTTAGCCGGTAGCTTGCCGTCTAGTGAAAGAGGATAATAAGACTTTTAAAGCAGGAGACCTGCAACGCGTACGGCGAGACCTCCAGCTGACGGCGTTAGCAGAGATTTACCGAGAGTTTAGGATGCTGTCTGCCTGTTGGCACTGCTACGTGCCGCGTGTCCCTTGTCTCAGAGGGGACATGGCACAGCCGGGTGCCAGAAGCACCGGCCGCTCATATTTAACCCTGTTTGGGTGCTCCTTGTGCTCAGGGATCCACCGAACCAGGGCTCTCTCTGGATGGAAAAGATAAGGTAGGGAGGCGGTGGTGCTGTGGGGCTGAACGTTCGCCTGATGCCTGGGATGATATGATTAAGCAAGAAAAGGAGGGGGTAGTTTCTAATCTGTGTTTGTGTGTACAGATTCACACGCGTGTGTAGACATAAGCCTTTAAACGTGCTCCTGTTCCAAAAGGTTTGAAAATCAGAAAGTAAGCCAAGCTGCATTCTTTCATCTAAAACATCGTGAGGTTGCTTAAAATTCTCACGTTACGGATCTCTGAACATCTCTTTAGGAGGCTGCAGCCTTCAGACATATCTGTAAGCTCTCCACTGAGTTGCTGCCTGTATTACTAACAGCCTTTGGTGAAGAATATGTCTCAGTAAACCATAAAAAGGATAAAATACATGAGTGTAGATTCACAGCAGCTTTTTTTTCCTGTTCTCCCAGCCTTAAATCAAGGTTACCTAACGCATACACCGTGATTATACACGGAAGATTTTAAAATGTCATTTAGCAATAATTAGTTTTCATGAAACAATTGAAAGGTAGCAGAGTTTTCTCAATAACTCTCTCTGGAGACAATCAGCTGCTTCACTAGAGCTCAGTCTTTGCTGTGAGTTCATTTTCCTTTCCTCTTTTGCCTCACGGAATGAAACAAAAGAATTGAAAAATACAGAAAAAAATACAAAACTGTAATCTGAAAAAGTTACAAAGTGAACACTTAGCATACAATCAGATTATATGAAAGGACACTGGCTTTATGTTAAGAATGTCACTGGTATCTAATTATCCAAAACAAACTGTTCTAAGAAAAGGCCATTTTGACTGTTTCATTTAAAATTGTGTTTTGTTTGAAGGTTAAACTCAAATCTTACTGCATTATCAACTTCCCTGTGCTTGATATTAATGTATACGTGTGAGTATATAGACAAAGAAAACATTTGTTCCGGATATTTGGCTTGAAAATGCAGTATATGCCACGTAATGAAATAGCGGGAGGTCTGCTAAAGGATCTAAACAACTGTTCTTGAAAAAGAAAATCGCACCTCCAGTGATGTGTTCGTCTTTATCCCAGGAGAGTGGTGGAGTTGGATGGCTTTGCTTGATTCAGGCCACGATCCTCTCCAGCTGAGCTCCTGGTGGCTTGACGGTCACCGGGAGACCGTGAAGGACCCAAGGAGGGTATTCAAGCTTTCTGTGTGCGGTTTGTGCACGCTTTCTCTCGCGTTTCTCCCTTGAAATATTTGAGAGCCTGGTTCTGAAGCGGGATGTTGAAATCTTGGCAGTCTTGCAAAAAAACCTCGCTTGTTTGCTCGCCGGCCATTGGAGGTTTTTTGCATGAACGGTGGTAAGATGGGAAAACAGACATCAAAATGTAGGCTTATTGGCAATATGCATTTGTGGCTAAAAATATTAATTAGGAATGTGATGAATTAGGAGTCATTAGGAATGTGTGATTGGGATTGGTAAAGAGAAATGTTGTCATGCTGTTAGGGGACTCATAAATAACATTTTCACTTGGAGTAACCTGTACAGAACGGGTCGCTTTATCTGAGAGAGGATTCTGTGGGGCTAAAGGGTATTTCAGAAAATAAGAACAAGAATGAATACAGGCACAGGAGAGATCTCGTATGAAGTGAAAAACTTGATTACCTTAGAAATAAGAAGACTCTGAGGTGACATAGAAGTACCTAAAGCACTGAATGGTCGCAAACGGGTAGATGAGGAGCCTCTGTATTGTAACGCTGGTGGAATTTATAAATGGGGATGTTCAATGTTAGAAAATAAATACTCTTTGCCATGATATCAAAGTTCTATGGGGTATCATTAGGAAAATTCATACACTTGAATCTTTGTCATTTATATGGATAAGGAAAAACACCTCACGTTTAGTGCCTGGAAAGAGCTTGGGAAGAGTTTTTTTAGGTAGGATTCTGGTAGGATCAGACCCACTATGGTGTTTTCTATGTGTGCGTATTTGTGCACATCTCACAAATGCCCCTTCATTTACAGAAAATATAAGTGCAGAGAGAAGAGAAGAAAAAAAAAAAAAGGAGATGGTCTTTTTTGTTCTCAAATTGGCTTGTTTTCTCAGCAAATCTTGGATAGTTAACAGTGACGTGTCTTTCATCCCAAAGTCCTTTCTAACTTCATGACTGATCTTGCTTGCCTTTGGTTAAATTGTGGTTTAAAACATACTTTCACTTGGACTTTTGTAATTTTTCCAGGTGCCATTTCTCTTCTCACCAGCTTGCTCAGGCCATTTCAAATGTTTTTACCGGAAAATAATTCTCTCGAGACGTATCACATAGCAAAAAAGCAGAACAAAAAAGAATCTAATTTACCTGAGGGAATAATGCTTAGAAGAAGATCTACTGCTGAGTATCAAATAATAGCTTACTAGTACTCCAGAACAACAAATGAAAGTATTCCTCTGTTCCTGGGATTCCTACGTGCAGGACATCACTGGGAGAGCTGGAACCTGAAGTTTGTGATTCCATCAGAAACTGGGGCTTGTTTGCGAAACAGATAGTTCCTCTATTGCAAAAATAATATCACTTTCTGTTCCAGGTGCAATAACAGCAGTTGAGTGCTGACCTGAAAAAAATAGTCATCGTGCCTCCAAAGCAAGCTGCTATAAACAAACGTTTTTCCCTCACAGTCCACTTTCGTGGACATAGTCTTTTACTGTTGGAATTGAGCAATTGTTTTTGGTCTGTAATCAATTGTTTTTCTTTCTTTTCTTTTTCCTTCTGGCTCTGGAGGAGGCCGGCAGTAACATCTGTTAGAGTTAAGATCCACTGCAGTGACTTTTTTCTGATACTGGAGCCCTGTAGCATATTGGCTCTGCAGAAGCAAGGAGATAGGCTTTTCTGTCTACATGATCTATAACACTGTGCTGCTAATTCAAGACGAGTGAACTATTTTTAGAGGTTACCAAATGACTCAGAATAAAGAAGCAATTGTATAACAGATGCGAAACCGAACATTCAGATTATCTGGCGGTTAAAAAACTGGAAGAAATCAACCTAATTTCAGTTCAGCTGGAGGGAGTAGGCTTCTTTAACAGCACCTCGAGTTAATTTAAAGTGTGTTCCTGAATATAGAACCTTTGCTATCATGAGCTACAGATGCTTTAAAAAAAACAAATAACCCCTTTCCCCCTCTTCTGATGACAAATATGAATTTTAGTGCAAGAGATTTATGCTAGTGTTTGATGTTCACGGCATTGCACCTAGAGTTTTAAATCCCATTAGAAACTGCTTATCTTATTAAATGAGAAGTTTAATAGCATGCTTGGATAGTCGACAGCCAAAACAAGATCAGCAGTGTTTACACAGAGTAGGAAAAGTGATAAAAATGATGATGACTGAGTACGTACTAAGTGTCAGCTCTGTCAGGATCACGGGCTTGAGATTTAAGTTTTAATATAATATTTCTCAAACCTTATTGATTGTCACTACTTAAAATTCACAGGTTCCCCTCAGAATGCTTCAGGAACATTGAAAATGTCACTACAAACTCAACACCTGGGAAGTTTTGCATTTGAGTTAAAAAAATAGAAATGACTGCAGTGTTTACACTTAAAAACCGAGACAACCTAATAGCCTTAATATTTCAGCAGTTTTCCGAGGCAGTTTATGAGGTGCACTGCATGAGGTTAAGATAGAAGTTTTTCATTACATAACAGGAAATAAGAAATTTTTAAAACTTCACCCGTGTTGCATAACACTCACAGAATCACAGAATGCTATGGGGTTGGAAGGGACCTCTGGAGATCATCTAGTCCAACCCCCTGCCAGAGCAGGTCCACCCAGAGCAGGTTGCACAGGAACGTGTCCAGGTGGGTTTGAATGTCTCCAGAGAAGGAGACTCCACCACCTCTCTGGGCAGCCTCT
>VXAK01016096.1:1272-15424 GCA_013399435.1 Arenaria interpres | reverse complement strand
TCATCATCTTTGTAGCCCTCTGCTGTACCCTCTCCAGCAGTTCCTTGTCCTTCTGGAACTGGAGAGCCCAGAACTGGGCTTTACTCCTTTAAAGATGGGTGGCAAAAATTAGGCTCAGGTGAAACCTGTGGCTTATCAGGTGCTGAATCAGGTGAATTCAGCAGGACTCTGATTTCACCCCAGGATGCCAAAATTCTACTTTCTTCTACCAGATGAGGAAATACTGGTAGTGAAGTGACTTGTATTGTAAGATAGGGTAACCCGACGCGAGCGTGCTATGGTGGAACCACCGGATGGAATCAGCAGTGCTTACCTTTGCATATTCAGCTTGGGGAAAAAAACCCCACACGCCCCGAAGGGACTAGAAACAGTGGCAGAGTGAAGGAGGGCATGCCCTGGTTGGGCTGAGATGGGGACTGACAGCGAATCCGCGCTGGTTGAGTCAAGAGGTGGAAATTTCCCTGCTGCGTTGGATTTTTCAGGTAAATACAGTGGAACTCCTTCCTGCTGCTGTGCTAGAGGCTAGGTGTTGGAGAAGCTGATGCTTGCAGGGCTGTGGGGAAGGAACAGAGCTGTGGCAGGTCCTAGAGCTCATCTTGGTGTGTGTTTCTCGCATTGGTGACACCGAGGTGCAGAGAAAACTCTGCTGGTGAAAGGGAAGCAAATGCAGTTCCCCTGCATCTTTTTCTACTTGGCTTTCCAGCCCTAATGAATGAAAATTCATCTGGAGAAACACTAATTGGGTTTGACACCACAAACACAGCAGTAATGGAAGCAGGTTTGTCAGCTGGGGACTCTGATGATCTAACAAGCTCTCTCAATGAGATTAGCTAGTTTAAGGTCTTGTGACATTATTCATTAGTTTTCTAACACACTAATCTTTACAGTACACTTCCCAATTCGATGTTTTATCTCCTTCTCTAGCTAAGGGCTCTGTTCTTTTCTACCCAAGATAATGTTTCTTGTTAATTCATGGACAATCAGCAGCAAAAAAAATAGCACTCCCTGGCACTTCACTCTTCTCACGATATCTCTCAGGATGTTTGTTTCACATCAGTGTCATTTTGTCATCCGTGGCAAGGCAACCAGATGAGCTGATCAAGAAGGCACCAGTAAGTGCCTATAAACAGATATCTGGGAATGTTTGTCAATGCTGAAATTATTTTTATGCAAGAGAACTGGTCGAACGGTATCGTATTTTCAGGAATGGTCAAATTGCGGGAGTGAAACAGTTGATTGCCCGGAGGAAGTATCAAAATTCTGTGCTTTGCATGTCCTTCCTTCATGCCAGCACAAGAATTTGAAAAGGAGAAAGGGTCAGAGTGTCTGCCATTCCAAGCGTGGCAAGAAAAGAATGCCAGAACTAATGTATGTGGTATGTAAATAGTACTGGCCGTGTTGAGGCATCATCAGGATTGCAGCAGAGCATCCTCTGTATATTGCCAGGCTTTAAAATCATCTGCAGTTCTCCTTGTGATTACTCTTACTGCTTCTTGTGATAATTTGTTATCAGTGTGAGAAGTTCTTATTATTCAAAGTAAGGATGTTGCTTTCACATCAGTCTAAAATAAAACTTAGTTGCTATCATAGACTAACTGCATTTAACCGAAAGGGCAAGCATTAGGTTCAGTTGCAGGGACACAGGAGTTGCAGAGGGAAAATGTGCTACTCCTTTGCTCCTCACAAAACTGTAATGTGGAAGCAGCAGCGTTTCATATGCATAAGTAAAAACCAACAAATGAAATGCATCTGGCAGTATTTGTTTCGGTGGTTTCACGCATTTCTTCTTTTGTAATGAATCATAACGCGAGTGAAAATACCAATTCCCGTCTTTCAAGAATTAGAAAGTTTCAGCCACTAATTTTTTGTGTCATTCCCTGTGCAAATGAACACTCCCAGTATCATAGGAAAAGCTGTTCACAAATGGAGCGTTTCTCACTTTGGAAATACTTTGTCCTACACTGTTTTATTTAGGCTCCACCTATAAATAGAAATCAGCTGCTAAGAAATGAGTTTACTGTGCTAAATCATACTGTTTTATTTTGCTGCCAAGCTAATCCTGGTAAGGCTAAAAAATGGTTAATAGGCAGTCTGTAAGATCTTATAAAATGACATTTGAAAATCCTGCAGTCATATTAGTCATTAGCCATGGCAATATTCTGCCATAAGGCAATGAGTCAGACGATTGATTAGAGAACCTCATCATGATATACCCTCCGGCATGAATATGGAGGGAGGGAAAAGGAAAAGGAGAGTGCATGGGACGCAGGACGGGAACATGGAGGAACAGAAGGGCAAAGAAAGTCTGAAAGAGTTTATTTTTCAGAGGCAAAGGGTAGTGGAGGAAATGGAGAAGAGGCAGAGAGCATAAATCATGACTTCTGAGGACCACCAAGGTGCGCTACCCTCAAGCTTTGTGAGTGAAGTTCAGTATTACTGGAAAATCTAATTTTTCTTGCACTTTTAGCGCGGCCTCTTGCTCTAGACATGAGGCAGCTGTCAGCCACCTTTCTCGCAGGTGTTCAATAAAAGTTGTGGAGAAGACTGGCATTGAAACATTATCTGTTTTAATTCTGCCCGTTTTCTCAAATGGCTTTGCCCGCTATCATCATGTTTGCTGAGGAGCGTCAGCAAAACAACCAAGAGCGCACAGAAGCTGACAAAAGGCCTATGGGGGACACTGGAAAAATGCTCACCCTTGAAAATATTGCTGGGCACTGCAATTAAAAGGGAAGAGCTCTGCTATTTAGGGGGTTGTGATGCTTCTACTGGTGGCCGTGCTATGACTCCCCCGCTGCTGTTTAGGAAATAAGCACAGGGCTTTTGGCTGGGATGCTCAGGTACGCAAGGCTGGGTGCCTGCCCCATCCCTGCAGTCAGTCTTAAAAGCTGCCAGCTCCTGGTAGGAGAAAGGCAGGACACAGAAAATAGAAATATTGTGCAAATAGGAAGAATGATAGACACAAGGAGAAATCACTTGTAAGCTAAGACTTTTCTACAGTACCTTTTTTCTTTTTTTTTTTCCAAAATTCATCTCCCTAATGGGTGCTTTTCTCCAAAGCAGGGTATGATGACTTAAGGACCTTATTTACAGTCTTTTCAAATATCTAGGTCTGTCTTGATTTATCCTGAAAGTACCTTATCTAGCTTGATCATGAATCGATCATTAATCGATGCAGAGTTCTATCAAAAATCGGTGAGGTTTCTAATTTTATTCTTGCAGATTGACTACCATTTGTCCAATATACATGTAGTATAAACAGTCAGAGGCACTTGTACCTTTAATGCTGGGAGCTATTATTAAGATATTCTCCATGAAGGCACTATCTTTTATGGGGTTCACTGGCTTTCTTGGTCTGCAAGGCTCGTCTCGTCTCTTAGGCATTTCAGGAAAAAGCTTCCCGGTTTTGTTTATGTTTATAGGAAAGTGGTTACAGTTATAATACAGGGAAAAGCTGATCTATAGGGGTTTTTTTGGCTTATTTTCTAAGGAGTCTGATTTGTATGAAAATACTCTGCCTACGATAAACACTTACTATAGTTACTTGATAAATCAAAATGAATAATTTATCTTTTGTGCTTTTAAAATCTGTATTAATCAATACTGAACATTTCAAAAGAATACATACAGATGATATTGGCAAACGAGATTGCTGCTGAGATCAATGCAAAATTCCCATCGTCTTCAATGAGACTATTTTCAGACTGGGATGTAGGATGTTACATTTTTACAGACTGCCATTATGTAAACTCATAATGATGGATGGTCCTTCCCTGAGAATTACAATGGCCGCAAGAAAGATCAGAAGAAACAGGTGTGAACAATAAACAAAGGCACGGGGAGATGGCTTGAATTGCTCAAAGTTCTCCATTAATTAAAAAGTAGAATCGGGATCAGAGCCCTGATATTTGAAGTCAAGACCTGGCTCCTGCTTAATGATGTTGCTTCAGATGCAGCTTTCTCAGGTGATGCATGGCTCATCTTTCCTGAGCTGTGGGGATCTCACAGAGTGTGTAACAACAAAATCAATTGTAAGAACAAGCTTCAGCAGATGACTCCCCACCGCCACTAATTACTTCTCGTAGTGGTACCTTGCCTTTCTCTCCGTCCTATCCCCATGCTTATGAAGCACTTCCCCTCTCCGTCATTTACTTCTGTGAGCCATGAAGCTCTCCTGACACTGACAGAAAAGGCAAGAGAGAAGGCTTCGTGCCTCACATGCTCATAAAAGCAGTAGATCCCAGGGCCAATTACAGATTGAAACAAGGCTACTGTTCACCATGCTTATCTCACTTTCAAATTGTTTAATAAATCTTTTCTTCTTCATAAAGAATCAGAGAGGGCCTGTGTCTACCTCTTTTGCGGGGGGAACGTGATGATATAAACACATTTAATTATCTCAAACAACTAGAATTCCATAACATAAATATGACAATAAACAAAATGTTGTTGAAAACTACATAGCATAAGGATAATGCCATAAGCCATTAAAATACATTTATCTTTTAATTGCCGTATTAATCAGTTGATCCTGTGGGCTGTAAACTTATCACAAGTTTGGGCTGCATTAGGAATGGGCCATAAAATTCTAACTGCAAACTCTCATGCTGCTTACTAAACTGTGACTAATTTTACCGATTCTGACATTATTGTCAACCTTCTCCAGTTCTAATATCTTGGTATAAAGATTAGTTTGACTGTTTTATTATGTTAGTGCCTTGCTCTGTGATGTCTCATTCCCCATCCCTGGAGGGGTTCAAGGCCAGGCTGGATGGGGCTTGGAGCAAGCTGGTCTGGTGGGAGGTGTCCCTGCCCAGGGCAGGGGGTTGGAACTCGATGGTCTTGAAGGTCCCTTCCAACTCTAACCATTCTATGATTCTATGATTTCTTTTGTGTAAGCGCTGTTACTAGTAGTCAAGTACATGAAGAAGCCCAGGGACTGCACTGTTCTCTTTGGGGTACAATTACTCCTGGAAAACATTGGAAAATCCATAGGCTTTCCAGATGAATGCATCTAAATGTAGGAACTATTTTGCATGGGAACAATCATCAGGATTAACGGCCTCTGTGATTCATTATTCGCTGTATTTTAAGGAATATTATCTGCAGCATAAGCCGTCAACAAATTAAAGAGAGGTTGGGGTCATGATCCAATCTTTCAAGATCGTATAGGATGTCTCTTATGCTGCTCAAAGGACATTTTGTGTGTGTGCATTCAACTGACTCTCAACAGGATTGTTCTGAAATTTCTTGATAGGTCTCTAAATGTGACTGAAGTCTATAATCTGTCCCCCTGTGAAAGCCTGACACTCTCCGCCCAAAATGTCAGGAGGCTTTGCATGTAAACGTACATACCCTATAGATCTTGGCCCAGTGCCCTTGACCCTAGAGTCAGCAAAAAAGAGATGAACAACCACAGAAGCTACAGAAAGCAGATGAATCTTGAGAAAAACAGATTTTGGGAGCACTGTATTTACACAGAGCAGTTACACAGTCTCTAGGGGCAAATGGTGACTCTCCAAATGACGTGTTGATTAAAAGCTGGAGTAGCACAGAAGTTGCCAGTCTTTTTGAATGCTGAGCAAAGGAATTTTGTTAGAATCAGAGAAGTATAGTTATTTTGAGACTTACTCTCTTTCTGCATCTGTCTCTCTTTCTACCATCTCTGCTATTCGTTAAATGTCTGCCAAGAGCCTGGCTGCCCTCTAAAGCCTGGCTTCTAGCTGCAGATTTAAAGGAATAATATAAGTGCTTGATACTTTTTGCTTCATAACGTACTCCTGATAACTTTCTGTGAGATGCACAGAATGCGGACAACATTAAAGAGAACGGAAGGACCAGTTTTCGATTCCTTCAAGTTTGGTTTTTTTTCTAAAACTACAGAAGATTTATCTGTTTCATAATCCACATAACTGAAATGCTGACCAGTAGCAGCCTTGGAATGAGACCTTAACTGAAGATCATAGGATGATCATATAGTCTACTCTGTGGGCCTTAGATCAGGCCCTAAGAAAACTTTTTTGAAGTCATTTGCTCTGTAGGACCACATGGTTGCCATCCTCATGGGGAGGTGTTTGAAAGCAGACCCAGGTACGGTTATCATCTCTCAGGATTTTCACAAGGTGGGAGCTACACAGGATCATCGTGTTGTACTGAACTTTCAGGGAATTATTTAATTTAATATGCCTCTGGGGTTTTCTGTGGCACTGGAAAGAGATTCAAAATTTAAAGCGTATAGTATTAAAAGGAAAACAAACCAAATTTAAGATAGAAAAGGCTTTTCTCACAACAAGGCTAATTTTCTTATGCGTTCCACCAGAAGATCAGCAGTAGGAGTTAATACAAAGGCAACACTTAGGTAAATGGCTCTAGCAATCAAATCTTCATTGTTCTAGGTGTCCCATGCTTGGTCTAAGCGAATATGTCATCCAAAGCAGGCTACCCAGTGATTCAGTCATGACAGGATGTGCCCATTTGGGACTATATTTGGATTGTGTATATATTTGCATAGATATTGGCTCCTGCTTTACTAACAGGGGAGAGGCATAAAAGGGAACTTCCCTTGGAATGGCAGGAAATAAATTTTTTATATGCACAGGTTCCCCGTAATCTTAAGGTCAAGTTTACTAGCCAGCAAATGGGGTAAGAGTAGCCGTACTTTTTAATTAACCCATTTTCCTTTCCCCATGGCTGCCAGTAAATTTACATTTGGCTGTGAGAATCCAGTTTCTGTTGGCAGCACAGGCGGGGGGACGCGTCCGGCTTGTGCAGATTGCAGCCTGTATGGGTGCGGAAACCCTGAGCTCTGAATTTCATTGCTAGGCTGTTCCGTGCCCCCACGACGTCTTTCAAAGTCTTCTAGGCTCTGGTTTATTGTATTACCTTTGTCAGGCTGAAGTGCAGTAATTTATATTTGTCACGACCGCCCTTCATCTGGTGTGGCGCAACCTTGGGCTTTTCTGTCTTTGTCTTTTTTATCAGTGGAGGAGTCCGGTATTTCGAATAATTAAACCCACAGAAATAGTTGATCTTGGCGATACGGCACAGCGCTGAGATGTCTTATGTAAAAGCCGTGTGCTTTTACTTCTACTGCCTCATTTGCTTGAACTAGATTAAAAAATTGTTGTCATGAAAAATTAAAGATGATAATAATAGGCATTATTATCCTGTTTACTACAGGCTGCTAATATGGAGAGATTTAGATTTCTCCTGAGGAATGGTTTGATGTATATTTGTTTTCAATTAAATTTGCATATGCCGCTTTAAAGAGAAAGATGCTCTATTTATCTCTCTATTTGCTTTCACTGAGGAGGGAACAAAAGTTCCATACTTCTCCCCCTTTGCTGCATCACTGCAGGAGAGCCCTGTATTGTGTATCATAAAGAGATTGGGAAGCTGGGTAATTAATCATGAGCTTTTATGTAATAGAAAGTTTAAAATTCATTAGCTTTATATCAGAGCGAGTGTTATGAGGGAGAACATGTTGTGAATGAGAGGGAGAGCCTTATAATTAAGGAAGTGTGTAAATAATAATGAAAGTCATTAGTGCCATTCAGTTCGTAAGAATGTCATCATGTAATTGGAGCATTAAAGTGAAATTTGCGATGACAAACATTAACGATACAAAAGAGAGAAAATGTGGTTATCTTTAGTTTGACAGATAATGTCAGCTTTCTTGCAAGGCCCAGATGGTGCGCAGGGAAATGTTAGGAACAGTTGTATTTTCATATTTTTATGATGTGGTATTTGGGAATACAATGTCACAAACGCACAAGGAGGTTTGCATCTGTGAAGCAATCGTGCCTTGCAGGGCACAGGGACCCGATGCTGAGTGACCGAAGGGAGAGAGAGGGAAAGTCTTGCCATGGATGCAAGATCGTTGTTGCAATCAAGGTGAGGCGTGGTGTACCACAAAGCTGTTAAGTTTTCTGTCTGCCTCCCTCTCTCTGGATATGCACTTTGAATCTTTCCTTCCTTTTTTTTTTTTTAAAAAAAAAAAAAAAAAAGAAGAGAGGGGGAGGGAGAAAAGGAAGAAAATGATTTAACAATTATGCTGGAAATTATATGATGCTAAAATTGTACCATGTTCTGCTCTTTCAACGAAGGGACTTTCTACAGTGTTGCGCATTGCAAAGGCTATAATTTTAGGGCGTGAAAAAATGTAGATTCCAAACAAAGGAAAATTTAAATATGTCTAGTGGGTAAGGCAAGGCGAAACAAAAAGAAAGCAGCTGGAGAAAATTTGGGGGAACTGTATTATTTTAAGGGCAGTGACTGAGAAATAACTATGCTTAAGACTCTAAGACCTGAAAGGTCCAAGACCTCAAAGTATCTTTGCATTCTGTCTGTGAAGTTCAGCATTCTGGGGTTTCGTACTGTCCCCATCGCTTCGTGTTGTCTCAGCCAGCAGGTGGAGGGAGGTCATCCTGCCCCTCTGCTCTGCCCTGGGGAGGCCCCATCTGGAGCACTGGGTCCAGTTCTGAGCTCCCCAGTTCCAGAAGGACAGGGAACTGTTGGAGAGGGTACAGCAGAGGCCTACAAAGATGATGAGGAGCCTGGAGCACCTCCCTTACAAGGAAAGGCTGAGGGACTTGGGGCTTTTTAATCTGGAGAAGAGAAGGCTGAGGGGGGATCTGATCAACACCTATAAATACTTCAAGGGTGGGTGTCAGGAGGATGGGGCCAGTCTTTTTCAGTGGTGCCCAGGGACAGGACAAGAGGAAACAGGTACCATCTTGAACATAAGAAGTTCCACCTAAACGTGAGGAGGAACTTCTTCATTGTGAGGGCGGCAGAGCCCTGGCAGAGGCTGCCCAGGGAGGTGGTGGAGTCTCCTTCTCTGGAGACATTCAAACCCCGCCTGGACACGTTCCTGTGGGACCTGCTCTGGGTGGACCTGCTCTGGCAGGGGGTTGGACTAGATGATCTCCAGAGGTCCCTTCCAACCCCATGTGATTCTGTGTCAAACAAACCTAATTTTTACATAAGCAGTCGTTCATTCTTTACTGTTTCTTTTCTGTAGCCTAGCAGCCAACACAGAATTTGATTCTGTAGTGTTCAAGAGAAACACTGCAAATTGCTAAATTGGGGCTAATCAAACTTCGATTCTGCTAAGAGCTTTAGGAAATGAGCAGTGGTCCCAAATGAGTGCAGGGGGAGAGGTGAGGGTGTGCTGGAGAGCACTGCGCTCTGCTCACAGGTACAGGACCCACGCTAGGGTTGGAAGGGCAGTCAGATGGTGGAATGAAGAGCCCATTGGGCCAGTGCAACATAGCCATCCCCACGCCTTATCAGATGATTGCCTCAGTAGGACTTTAACCCATAGCTCCCTGAAAAACCTCTTAAGAGTCCCCAGTCGCACGACAAAGGCCACATTTTTGCTAGCTTTATCACCACTGACAGAACATGGAAGGGTTTTCAAACGACATGTAGTGGGAATCAGTCTCTGGTTACTTGTATGGTTGGACTTGGCAATCTCAGAAGTCCTTTCCAACCATGAAGATTCGGTGATTCTGTAAGGCTGCTGCTACTGTTTTTGGGTAGGACAAGTCTCAAGTAGAGTCACAGTGACTATGCTAAATTATGGTTATGTCTGTGCCTTTTCTGGGCATCATTACTGAGCATAAAGAAAACTAACGTGATGATACATAGGCTGTAAAAAGAGGCTGTCAGAGATATTGCCTTCAGTCATTTGTAAAGGGCTGGCTTTGGAAACCAGTCTGGGGTTTGCTTTGTTTTGGTGCGGTTTTATTTTCAGGTTGCTCCTGTTCTCTGGCATATCTGCACACCGTTTTGCACATAAAGCACAATACAGCCTTTAAGGAGGCAACCACTTCATCTCACATGGATTGTGAGGGGAACGGGTCTGCCAGAAAATTATGTCACGCTCTTAACACCCTCTGCCGTGGAGGGTCTCCTCATCTCCTCTCCAGGAGCGTTCATGAGCAGTGTTTCTTGTTTGCTGCTTCTCTAACTGAATGGGTTAATAAAGCTGGAGGTTGGCAGGGGGCTAAGCGCAGATGGTCACAATTTTACAGAATAAGAACTGGCCTTTCTTTTCTTTACTTTTAGTGCAATTCCAACCTTTATACACCAATTTGTGCGTAGATCACAGATTTTGAGAATTAGTCTGTGATCTGGCAGGTTCATCCCTGTTTAGGCAAGGCCTATTTTTGTAGACTTCTCTTTTGATTATTCCCAGTACAACCGTGTTTAAGATGTGACTGTTCACAGTAGTGGCAGCCACATCTTGAAGCCACTATGCTCGTTGTACCCTGTTTAGACTCAGACAATATCCCTATTAACTTGAGTGGGAGCGACCTTAGCAAAGATAAAGACCAACCTCCTTCTACAAATGGACGTTGGATTGGGGGTCCTAAATGAGCAATAATTTCTGAACCTCTTCATAGTGATGTACTGAACTCCATCACTTCATGTTTATGGTCCTGAGTCACCAACCCAGCCTTGGGAGTTGCATCCACAGGAGGTCTGAGGTGGGAGCAGCTGTACAGAAGTGAAGGCCGGTGCCGCTCTCTCTGGGAGGTCCCCATTGGCTTCCTCTATATTTATTATAGCTTGAACTCAAGTCAACATTGAGGCATTGTGGATGGCAGGAACGTTTGAAGACCCAGGGTTAATATATTTCTGTGCTGTGGCTTCTTGGCCAGTGTGAGCTTCAGAGCAAACTGCAACGAGGGAGCGTGGGCTGCAGGAAAGCAGCACAACCAACTTACACAGATGCTGTGGCCAGGATCCCTTCTAGAGGTTCTGATGGGAGCAGCCAAACATTAATCTGGTTGAAGAGTATCAACATTACTAGTATGGTCTTGAGTTATTCGTGAAAAATACCTGCATGATAGATCTGGGCCTGATGTTCATGGGAGTCTTTTCTTAATCTGTTATGTTCAGAACCTGCATTTTGGAGAAGACTAGGTGTTTCTAGAAGCAAAATTTAAGAGGACAACATGTTCAGGGGAATTTCAAAGGGAGAAATTGGCGGTTGGTGGGCACTCTTGGTTATAGGGGCCGATTTGGCCTTTTTGGCCTGGTCTTCTTCAGCTCCGAATAATTTTGCCAGCTTTAGTCTCTAAGTTTTCATAGATGGTGTCCGACGTACGCAGTGGCACTGCTTGCTGAGCAGGCAATGCATTGGGTTGCATCTACGTGCCCTGACTGAAACGCAGAACAGAGATGTGCTGAACATTACCAAGACCCAGACTCTTTGCTCCATGAAATGAATATCTCAATTGAAATACTTTACAGTCTGTATGATTGTTCTCTGCCTACTTACAGCTCGGGTGATGGTCTCTTTTGAGTGTTAAACAAAGCCTGCAACTCCATAACAATGCTTTACTGCTATTCTTAATATTGCTGTGGCAGGATTACTAGAAGGTAAATGGGGATTCCTCCTGACATTGTTGTGGGTTTTTTTTTTAAATTTTCTGCCCTTCCTGTCGTTTCCTAGATCCACTTGCTCGCCCAAGAAGTGGACTAGTCCCCCAGCTTACCTTCTGCCGGGATACCTTAAGGACCGGTGTAGGTCTAGTCATGGTTTGGCAGAGAAAGAGGCATCGTGCGTTTCCGAAAGCCTGTTCTACCCACAGCTGACTGTGGAACCTGAAAATTGTCACCAAAGCTTGTCTGCTCTCTAGATGTGTTGGGAGGAAATCTATGCTTTTATACGTTGCTTTAGACAAAGGGCTGTAATAAAGGCTTTTCTCGGTGAGATCTTGAGGGAAACTGCTTTGTGTTAGTGAAGTTGTTTGTGATTCTTATGGCTCCTGTGCCGAGGACTGTAACTACCCTCCTGCAGACGCTGTGTTTGTCGTATGTCTCCTTAGAGCCACTCATACTTGTGAGCCAAGGAGTTCCTGGGCTCTTAGGTGACCCTGAGCCGTTGGATTATTAAAGCTCATAAATCCTATTGAAAGACTTTGGAATTTCCTCACCCTGAGTTCTTCCCTACAGGACTCTAATGTGTAGGTAGCGCACGTTCCCCACAATGAATCATGGATCTCAAGATAACCAACTCATTGCCTTCACCGCCTGGGACTCTCCCTCCTCCGCTTTTTCTCACCATTTTCTCTCTGGCCCATCCTTACACCACAGCTCCCAACATTCTTGCTGACTCTTTCTTCTTACTGCTCTTTCTCTTACTCGCCACTGCTTCTGTTTTCTCCCTAACGTGCATGCCACAAACATATATATTATAAAAAAATACCACGATGCTAAGTTCCTTCATGAGAGGTTTGCTTCTGTCCAGAGCAACAGAGAGCTCTTTGAATGTTCTCTGCAACACGACTGAGTAAGAAAGGGACGGGGATGAGCCCTCTGTGTGGCATTCGGCTTACTTTGCATCATCCTTTTCGAGCTGCCAGCCACCCTTTAGCCCATGAAACAGCTCACTGTCCCTCCAACGCTGTGACCTGCAAGTCCCCTGGTCCTCCTGCTGGAAAGACCATTTGCACCGACACGAGCTGTCAAAGCTAGAGTTCAAATTCCTTTTCTTTTGAGAGTCACAGATGAGCAGGAACTGCAGTTTCTGGTCTTAGGGGGGATCAGATGACATTTTTTTGGTTTTTTTTTTTTTGGTGGTGGGGTGAGGAACTCCACGCTGGAATATCCTTTTCAAGATACACAGATGTGGCACATCAAACACTTTGGGATTTCTAAAAGAAGCTAAGAGGGGATTTGAAATGTCAGACACAAAGAAATGATGCTTTGCTTTTAGTGGGAAAAAAATACCTTCCTCAGCCCCTCTAGCAGCAGATTATATTTTTAAAGGGTTGTTCATTGATCTTCCTCCAAAGAGAGAGTCTTAGATTTAGGTACCTGATATTAATCCTAATGAAGCCCATTGCGAAGTCCTCGCTGACTTCAGTGGGAATAGGATAAAGCTTCATATTTTGTCAAATCTGAGCGACCAGTACAAGCTGTACGCAAGTGGCTCGGTTAATTTTCCTTTACTTTTCATGTTGTAGCTGGAATAAATATTTTAGCTCTTTCTGAGAAGTGTTTGAAACTAGAGCAATTCGGCTATATTTACCCAATGTGAAGTGCCATTTTAAATAGAGGTGCGGTATTTTTAAGTCCGTCTGCAAATTATGCATGATTAATTTGTTTGTAACACGTAGGATGTAAAAATGGAAAAAAGTTTGTAAAAAACACCCAAACCCACCAAAAAACCCCAAGGCTGATCCCTGTAAAATACATCAACAGTTTGTCTGACGTCACATACTTGCAATCTGATGCCAGTTTTTGAGAGGGCGATAAGGTTTTCTCGATTTCAAGTGAAATTGAAATTAGAAAGCGTGCTTGCAGCGAACAAGTGATAAAACCTGTTGCCATCCTTCGAAAATACCCTGAGCTTTAGAGTTTGGTGCTGCCTGTTGGAATTTTGTGTCTGTATAGCCCCCGTCTGCTTCGCTGCTGTAGGGTGGTCTGATTGTGCAAGGGCACTTTGCAAGACCAGAGTCCTAGAAAGCGTGTGCTGGGCGTTAATTAAATACCTTGTTCAAGAAAGTATTTGGAGAAATAGGTCTTGGGTTGTTTTTTTTTCCCCATTACCCCCAAAGCCTGGCTACGCAACAGACAGAAAAAGGTGTCAGAGGTCTGAAGAGTTTACCAAATTCTGCCTGTGCTTAAATGTGCACCTTCTGCTGCCTTCCATGAGGCTTAAATGGACAGTGTTTACAAACCAGCACAGGCAGCACCAAACCATCGCCGCGCTTCCCCGCCTCTTAGATGTTGTGCTCGTGCAACGATTGTGATATTATTTTTCCTTCTGCAAAGAAATATCCTGAAGAGGGGATGTGGGATGCATACTCCGTTAGATTCCTATCTGACCGAGAAGGTCTGAGGTGACTTCTCATCCAAGGGAGGCAGTTTCACCTCTTTGTGCGTGCTGTGTGCGATGCTGCTCCCCAGCCTGAGCTGAAATACTTGCATGATACTGGGGTGATACTGGGAGATTATTTTTTTTCCAAGTATTTCCTTTGTCCTTGCTGTAGCTGGCATAGCCAGTTGGCGGCCGGTCACGAGTGGTGTCCCACAGGGCTCGGTACTGGGACCCGTTCTCTTTAATATCTTTATCAATGATCTGGACGAGGGGATCGAGTGCACCCTCAGTAAGTTCACAGACGACACCCAGCTG
>VXAK01016075.1:0-16755 GCA_013399435.1 Arenaria interpres | reverse complement strand
AACTTGTAGTCTTACTGCATGATGTATACAGTCTATTAAAGTCTTGTAGGAAGGCAGGATTTTGACTTGACATTAAGTTACTCCTTATTATTTGGAGACAGAAAAATATTGCAAGCTTTGCATTAAGGGAACTTCTATAACATTTTTTAGTTAAAAATCTTTTTTCGAGTGTATGATAATATCCCCAGAACCCATGTGAAAGAAGGGGAAGGAATGTGATTGTCGCTGCCCTTTCCTGTCCCTCAAAGCTTGGATCTCTACATTTCAATGATTTATTGGACATATGTGGTTGCTATGCTTTTTCTCAAAATTTTTTACTTTTTCTCTTACTTCTGCCTCTCTCTTCCACATGATTTATTTTGTCATTGGCTTGCCTGTATTGCTAATGCCCCCAGAACCATCCCAATTAAAGAACTGAGTCATGAACAGAACAGTAAAATGGAAAATGAAGGGAGGTTTCTAGCCCCACATCCATAAACATTGTGGAGAGGCAATTTCTCTGCAAATATTTATACCATCACTGCCTGCACTTTCAAGAAATAATTATTTCTTCTATTTTTGAATAATTGTCCTTTCTTAGGAACTAGATTATCCTCCGGTGTTAATTAATGAGGTAACACCAAAGATGGATTTTTTTTCCTCTAGGTTTTTAATATATATTTTGAATACAAAGAGACTTGGGATGTTTGCTCTTTTAAAACATGCATTTGGAAAGCCCTAATGCTCTACTGATTAATTATTTTCTTTAGCCTTTAAATAAAACAAAAAGTCTACATCCTTTTCTCTTTTTACCAAAGGATGTATACTTTGTATGCACAAACACATATACACATATACACACATCTGTATTACACTAATAACTAAATAGATAACAGGTATATTATTCTTATAATTCATGAAAATATTAATTTCTTTAGAAACAACAGTTTGTGGAAAATACTTTTCTTATGTTTTTAATAGCTTATTTTTCTGAACATCTCTTGCCTTCATCCATACATTGCAGTGTATTCTTATTGTGAAATACATTCAAGAAACAAATCACTTAAATATGAAGAATTTGTAGATACTTGATTTTATGTGGCCATGGTCAAATTCATTCTAAAACTATGTCCCCACATCAAAATTCTTCTGATGAAGGGATGGAAGCTTCTGTTTACAATTAGCTACTGCTATAAAATGAGACCACTGAGGCCATTTGCTTTTCTCATCTTTAAGAAAGGATTCTCAGCATCCTGTAACAATTTATGCTGGTTTTGCACTATTTTGGTTCTATATATCTACCAATTGGCAGAAGGAAGGATAATGATATGTTGATGTAATCTTAAAACTTCCCCTTATCCTGCTGGCTTCCACTGAAAAGCCAGAATAATCATAGTTAAGGAAATACTTGATAGAAATTTAGTAGAATAAGCTTAAGTCCATTTGTCTGACCTGGCTTAAAACTCAATGCAGGAAATCTAGCAGTTATCCCCTAAAATGCTTTTTTGCTTGTCGTCTCTTGAATATAATCCATAGCTGAAGATTTTTCTGCCTGTCTTCATTTTACAGACTATGCCCTCTGCTGATGGCTTTATCTGAACATAAAAGCCTGTTGAGTGAATTTATATGTGAGATAAATTCTGAAAAATTGATCCAGAATACTTAGATGATTTGTTTTTAGTTGCTAAAAACATTACAATAATTTAATACTTTGGGACTGTAATTGTGTTTAGCTCTAAATATATTTTCCTTGTAGAGTAATAGGATTTCCGTGAGATCTGTGCTGCTCAAGCGCCAGGTTCTTCCTCCTGGAGTAAGTTTGCATTATGGAGATGTGAATGGGAGTGGAACAGAGAAGTTATTGGAAAGGAGAAGAAAACCTCCTTGTTCTTACTTATCTTTTGTCTCAATGGCCTCAAATTACACCAGGAGAGGTTTAGATTGGATATTAGGAAATATTTATTCACTAAAAGGGTTGTCAAGCATTGGAACGGGCTGCCCAGGAAAGTAGTTGAGTCACCAACCCTGGAGATATTTAAAAGACATGTAGATGTGGTGCTTAGGGACATGGTTTAGTGATAGACTTGGCAGTGTTAGGCTTATGGTTGGACTCAATGATCTTAAAGGTCTTTTCCAACTTAAATAATTCTGTGATTCCATGGTTCTATAGACAGACAGAGAGATAGGTAGACAGATAGGTAGATAAAGGCACACTGATATTTCATCAAAAGCTTGTATAAAAGCACATAATTATATCTATGGCTGAAAGAAGTGGCATGGCTGAAATGAAATACTTTTCTAACCCTTTCTTCTGTCGCTGTGGAAACAGACATTGACTGAAATGTGCATAGCCACTTGTTCTCAAATCATAGGAGAACCATCTGGTCCCAGTGACACTGTGGCATAGACTGCTGCTTCTAACACTAACAGAGTAGGAAATTAATATGAAATCAAGTGATTACTCCACATACATGAACACATCTTCCTGTAGATGCCTCAGGGTCTGTTGTCACATTCTTTCAATCAGCTATTCACCTGCAGAGTGCCATGCACAGAGTCCCAGCTTTTCCAGACGTTAATATTTTTGAGAGACAGAACAAATAACATTGGGATTGAGACTCAGATTAGGTATGATAAAATCACATGATTAAAAGAACTCATAACTGCAATCAATAACCACGTAACTAATCATCCAGTAAAAGAATATCTGTTATATGGATAGAACTCATACAAACCCTGTTACGTGTATGTAATACGTCTTCTGACATGACATTCCAGGGATGTGTTAACATTTAAACAGCATTGTGAAATGCCACCGTGGCATGAAAGCTGTGAAGTTATTCCACAGTGAAATGATTTAACAGAATAACAACAAAAATAAAAGTAAAGGATAATCACAATGCCTGGCAAACCTGTAATCTCCAGAGGTCAGCCTCCAGCAGTTCTGCAGCACTTTAAACAATACTGTAAATAAAGAAAATTATCCAAATGAAGCTATAAAGCTAAGTCAAACATGGCCTTGTGAAGAAGTCTAATGCAATTAAATGGGGGAAAAACTGTAGAATTGTGTAGGAAGGAAATAATATTTTTTACTCCATTTTGTAGAATATTATTCTTTATTAAAATCTCTACTACAGTGCAAGAATTATATAGAAAACTGACCATTTTCTTCCAATAATCAAATTATTTTTTCAGGATCATGGGGTGTTTTTCTGAAGCCAGAGTCTACACTGTTGTCTAATCATGAAACAGACAACAGTATGTTTGAGTGACAGCTAATTGATTCAAGCTAAAACCACAGCAAAGACAAAGCCATTCACAGAAGTTCATGGTTTAACTACAGTTTCAGACTTCTATGAAAATAACAGACTGCCCCACTTGGGAAGAATTTTATGCTAAATAAGTGGAGTTGAGTCAAATAGTGTGTTTTTTCATGATAAGAGTGTGCTCTGTAAGTTCTCTAACCCAGTTTTGTCCTTTATATATTGCTTGAGACGTGTTAGGAAAGTGAAAACTAGACAGGAAAAAATTCCTTTGCTGGGGGAATTTCTTGTTGATGAATATTATGGTCTCCTTCCCCTTCCATTTTCATACTGGATACAGGACTGCAGATATGATGAAGAAGAGACTTCCCTGATGTCTGTAATTGTTGCTGTGCAGTGTCTCTAAAGACTCCAAGCTAATGCTCATCCAGAGGTGCACAACCTGAGTAATAAAGTTCCCTGAGCTCCAGTTGCTCACTCCTTTTTTGGTAAGGGATATTCTTTAGTTATATACTTACAAGCATAAAATTAAAGTTCATGAAAATATACCTGTAAATACTTCTGTCTGTTTCTATTGTCTTGAAATTGTCTCCAAATAATACACTTGAAGATTGAAATACCATTAATTCTTCTTACACTACTGTCTCCATTCTTAGAACACCTTTTAAGGATTACATTAATTTCTTTGTTATAACAGTTTCCATCACTTACCCTTGAAAACAAATTGTATTCAGCTTGGTTTGGGCTGATACTCTTTGTCCTTTTTTCCTTTTAAAATTCAGCCATCAGTCAACCCCAGTATACATAATTTCCCCCTTGTCTTTGTAGTTCTTTAGACCTTGAATGAAATAGACAAATTACTTGCAGACATGATTCCCTTGGGTATAATGGAGTTACGAAAATTATGAGCTTGTCTTGATAAGAAATAATTGTGCACATCTGAACATTGTTTTTCTAAGCACCTTCAATGCCGGTGTAGTTAGAGAGCAGTATAACCTCTCTAATGAATGAAGCTTAAGACCTCAGATTTATATGGTCACAGATTAAAAGTGGATGCCAACAGCCTTACTGTCCCATGTCTGCCTCAAACAGCATCAACAGCAGATTGCTGTCGCTGTAGGATGGATGATTGGATGGCTCATGAAACAGCTCCTCACCACCCCACATTTAAGTTGACCTGAAATGAACCATCTCAAACCTTTTTACCCTAACATAATGTATTGAATACTGTGAGGTTTCAGGACCTGTTTCCTAAAATGTGTGGTGAACCATGATATGGGAAGAGCTGACTCCATTAGAGAGGCAGGATGAATGACTGCCCAGTTTAATCTACCGTCACATATGTATACAAACTTTAAGAATTCACTGTTATCACCCATAGTCATTTACAGTTTACTTTTCTGCCAGATGCAGACCTATGGCCTTGGTTAAGAAGCCACTTTCCATGTGGCACAGGACACTACATTTGGATAAGGATTTGGATAATTGTATGGCACTTTTCCTATGATTATTTTACTTTTTTGTTTGTTTTGAAACCAATGAAACAGAGAGAAGTGGTTGGTCCTAGAATGAAAATACTGAGTCACTTCAGCTGTTCCGTCTGTAATGGAGTAAGGGCAGGTTGCTTTTACTTGACAGCATTTAGAAGGAGGTTGTTAAATGCTGAGATCCTTTGCCATTGGCAGTCATGAAGTCACCTGTCTTTGGTAACACAGTCAAGATACTCCTATAACATTATCACATAACAAGAACTCTCTTCTTCTCTGAGTTTAATATAAAGGTAAATTAATATTCCTCAAAAGTGACAGATAAAATGTTAAGAAGTAGAAATTGTGGTTATACATAAGACAGACAGGAGCAGGGAAAACTTCCAATGTTTTCCAGTTTGAAGTAACTTTATACTTGAAGAATGTGGGGTTATTTTGGATTCCATGCCAACTTTGTTTTTGGCTTCTTTTCACTGCCAGCAGGGATATCAATTGTGATAGGAGGCTAAGTAATAATTATTGGGATTTTTGAGAGCTATTAAACAGTTAGTGTCTGCCACAGTTACCACGCACTGGTATCTTAGATACCAGAGCTATTTGACTGTACTTAGCATAGTATATATCTCTGGGATTTTATGGTGTGGTAACAGTTGGCAATTTGTGACTTACTAATAGTGACAACTGGATGTATGAAACCATCAGTTCATTTAGCATCAGCATGCCTATTACACATTCTAGCAACATGAAATAAAAAGACAGCTGTGCGCTGGTAAATTTTAAAAACAATTAAAAATGTGGAAGGTGACTTCTAAGAAAAAAATGTAAATGGCACTGAAAAAAAAAACACAGGGTAATATTTTGTCTTAAAGGTTTTTTGAGAATATATGTTAGTTAAGGTCTTCAATATCAGCATGGCTGGATGAATATTTTTTGATTAATAGTTCACTTTCCAAGAAATTAAATTTTGGTCAGCCTGCAACTCATCAGAAATCTCCATGGAATTCTGCAAATAATTTTATCAGAGAAAAAAAAAATTAAAAAAAAGATTTAACTTTAGAGATATTCAAGTAGTCAGGACATTTTTAAAATTACAATTAGAAAAGGCTTCATTATAAAGGTGAGCTAGATTTACAACAGAATTTCTCACTGAGTTGTGAAAAACCAAAATAGAGTTATTTAAATCTTTGTTTCTAATAAAAAAAGTGGGTGATTTTAATCCATGTCCCTTACCTTTCATGGGAACACCTGAATTGTATAGCTAAACATGGCATAGCCTCAGCTGCCCTTTCTGGTTTGGGTAACTGGTTCTAATACACTCATGTCTTTCCCTGCCCATATTACAATGAAACCATTTGATTGCTTTTAGACCCAAGTAATTAGCTGTTGGCCTAACAAAATGTTTATTTTTAATAAGATATATGATTTACATGCATAAATAATGTGAGTTATATGATTTACGACAAAAGTTCCGTATTTCTAATTCAAGTAATTCTGTCAGTGTATATATATATATGTGTATATATATATGTACATATATATATATATGTAATCTAGTTACTAAACTAAACAGAGAAATTCCACAGTTATTTGCACAGTGCTGATGCCAGTTATCTGGACACTTGAAGATGTGTCCCTTCTGTCCATAAGTGTCGGTGAAATGGAGAGCACTGTTTATTTTAGTATCATTTTCTTAGAACCCAAGATATATTATGCAACAAACATGTAACCCCCACTGCATTTTAATAAATATTTTGATTTCTTTTTTCAAAACTTTTTTTATGACAAAATATAGCTGTTGATACATCAGCTAGAGCTGGGATTTCTGGCAGGGAAAATAGCTTGTGTCCGCGGTCTGTTGAATATTTTCCAGTGACAGATCCCCAGTCACTGTAGATGTGGTTGACATATTGGAGAATTTCCAGATGAATGTGCTGGAGGAACAAAGCAACAAGTTGCTGCAAAGTACTGCAGAGGTTAGTTTCACTCTGTCAACAGCTACAGTCATATCGCATTTCACATAGAGATGGAGTTAGTTAAACATTTTTGACAGATTCCATTAAATATTTGTTTTTAAAAACTTGTGAAGTATATACATGACTCTAGATAGTATGTTACCATTTAGAGTCAGCAAAAATCCTCTACTGCAATCAAATTTGCAAACAAGCAAAAATATATATCACAAAATTGTCATTTTCATAGTTTTGAGGTAACTACATAGTTAGGCAATGTTAACAAGTATAGATTTGAATTTGTCTAGAAATGTGGTGGGTTAGCCTTGGTTAATAGCCAAACTGCTACCCAGCTGCTCCCTCCCTTCCTTCTTCCCTCAGCAGGATACAGGGTGAAAACAGGAGAAACCCACAGGAATGATAAAGCTTATGGGGCTAAAAGATGACAGGGAAATTTCTTGCCAGTTACTGTTGCAGGCATAATAGACTTAGCTTGGGGAAAATTGAGGTCATTTATTGCCAGTTAAAATGGATATTTAATAGTAGAATTGGGCAGTGAGAAATAAAAAGACAAATATCAAAGCCCGCCCCCACCTTTCCTTCCCCTTGTCCCAGGCTCAACTTCACTCTTGAGTCCTTTGCTCCCCCAAGCTCTTGACTGAGGTGTGGGGTTATGGCCAGTACACAGCCATATCCCTCTGCTTCTCCTTCCTCCTCCCACTTTCCTGCACTCCAGCATGGGCTTTTCCATGGGCTGCACTCCTGTCAGGGAAAATCAGCTCCAGTGTGGGTTTTCCATGGGCCACAGTTCCTTTGGGAATATCCATCTGCTCCAGTGTCAAGTCCTGTGTGAGCTGCAGGAAATGCCTAGTCCAGCACCTGGAACACCTCTTCTGACCTTTTCTTAAACAGGTTTTCACAGAGGTAATGCCAACTTTGCTGATGGGCTCAGCTGTGACCTGCAGTTGGTCTGGCACAGGACCAACAGGACCCCGACCTCTTCTTACAGAAACAAACCCTGCATCTCCCTTGCCACCAAAACCTTGTCACAGACACCCAGTATAAAAAAATATGAAGGACTCTATGCAGTCCTGCTAGGAATTGAAAAAATTAGTACTTTCTTGTCATTTCTTCAGAATATCTTCCACTTAGGTACACAAAGAAGTAGTTAGCAGTACCCTAAGCCCTAGAAAACAACTAAATCACCCTCTCTTCTCCCATGCTGCTTAACCAAATTAAATTCTCACCTTTCACCTTAGTTATTTGCAGACTAAGAAATATTGTACTTGTACAGATATACACCATTTTGAATAACCATGATGCTCCATTTTTACAGTCCATCATATTCACAGTTGCTTCTCAAGATAAATTCCACTCATAGGCATTTCCTCACTGAAGAAAAGTGTGTGCTGATTCTACCATGTGAGGGGACCATATATCCCAGCCACTAGAACTGCCTCAGAAACTTTTGCTAGCAGTTCTTCCACATCAGGATTAAAGTACTAGACACAATTATCTTCTGGTTCACTAATTTTTCTAACACATATCATCATTGCTTTCAGTACTATTTCTTTTGGTTTACAAAGTTCTATGTCTGAAGTCATCTAGACATATTGAAACATAAACTTTAAATCCAGTAGCCATTGTCATCTTTCTGCACTTGCCTACTGTTCTACAGAGTTCTGCAGAGTATGTTTAATTCTTCCTTTTTTTTGTGTATGTGTCTTGTACTGTTTTTCCAGTCCATATATTTAGATTCTCTGGGGCTTGCTTTATTTCGCACTTCCCTATGGATATTCCCAAATTACCCTGAATCAGCAGTCACAATTTTTATGGAATATCCTTTATAATAATTGTTTCAATTTTCAGTCTTTCACAGGATTCCCAAACAATGTGATGTCTGTCCTCATTCTAGGAAGGTTCTAATATGTGTTTCAGGACATAAAATACACTTTTTATCATGTTGGATTTCAGCAATCGTCATCTCTCTTTACCTACTGGCAGTCTTCAACGATTAGTGCTCTTACGGAGCCAAAGAGAAAGAATGAATTTAATGTAAATATCTGAATTTGAAAGACCAGTCATTTTGTCCTTCTTCCTATTGCTATATTTAACAAGTTCAGTGCACATAGCAATGTTGCATTAATTTGTTCAGATAATCTATCACATCTGACCTATGCACATTGGGGCAAATTTATTCCAGGGTCTAGCTTTAAGTTACCTTCAGGCCATTGTACCCTGACTCGCTATTTTCTGAGATGATTAATAATTCATTTATTTCAATTTCCAGTCTGAATTTTTCCTCATTTTCTGATCAATGCCAATTTATTAAATAGTGTAAAGATATGTCATGTTTTCACAGTCCTAAGAGCAGAGTAAAGCCTCCTGCTTCACCACACAGCAGCATTGTCTTGGTTCCTGAAAAGCTTCCAAAAAAGTGCCACCAGGGTTCCCTACTGCCACACCACCACCACCAAAAGAGAGTGTGACAGGCACATCGTGGTATGCAAATAATAGAGTTCCAAATGTAGTCCTGATTTATTGACTCTTGTAAGAGAAGTTATATCCTGAATATTGATGTCAAAACTTTTTGTAGTCTCAGTCTTCTTTGATATCACTACACAAATTACAGGAGAGTAGAAAGATTATCTCAGGTTAATGTTGGATGCCCTTGTATTAGAATTCTGATATTTCTCTATGAGAATAAGAAGTGACTAATTCAGTGAAAAACTCAAGTTTCATATGCCAGAGATGTCTTCAGATCAATTATTTGTATTGTATTTTAGACTCTATATCTACTCTCACAGAATAAGCAGGAATAACAGGCTGTCACAAGAGGCTTTCACACAGACATTGTTATTCCATCTGCTCCTGCTTAATCCCCTCTTGCCAGTACCTTACAGTGCTCCTTGGGATATTTCTTAATGCGAAAAATACAAGAGGGGTCAAAGTAAGAAACTGGTTCTGGTGAGAACCGTGGAGGTAACACTAAGCCACTAAGAATGGAATCCTCTCCCTGAAGTTTCTTCTTTTATGAATTTCTTCTTTTATGGATTGTGTTGGATACGTGTAGAAAGACTTCTGCAAAATCAGAAGTAGAATCAACCAACTGCGTAGTTGAACACATGGGCTTTCCTAGCATTTGCCATAAACCCAAATTACTAAAAGTCTAAGTGTGATGCAGTGTACATGATTCTTTTAGACCTGATTAGGCTTCAGATGTATATGGAATAATGTTAATTGCCAAATTGCTTTCATCAAGCTGAGATTGTCAGATTTTTTTTAGTATATGAAAGAAGAAGCAGTTCTTCATGTAATTTCTTACATTATTAAAGTACATTGAGTAAGACCATATTCTCAAAATGCAGACAGTATGCAGTTACAGGGAAGAAAAGGCAAAGGTAGACTTAACTTGTCTTTGTATGCTCCTAGTTTTTTGGTCTGTTGCAAAGTGCAGGGTGGATTGTAGCATAATTTAGACTTTCTGGCTCACCAGAATCTTTTGCCCTGCAGAATCCTAAATTCATCAGTAATGCCCAGAACTTTCACAAGTGTTTATGTTGTAAATATCGTCACTCACCTAACCTGGCGAGTCTGAGAAAAACAGCCAACAGCTTTCTCCTTTTTTTTCTCATGGGAGAATTCTCCCAGGGTTAAGAAAGTTTTTCTAGGGATCCAGTTCTAACAATTTGGGAATTACATAGGAACTCATTTTTTTTCAGTCTACTTTCCAAAACACATGTGACAATAATATCAGTTCAGTATGAAAACATCTGAAAGTCTAATATAGGGACATACTGCATTTTATTTTCAGCTAGTTATTTTACTGCTTTGGATTCCTTATATAAAATCTGTTCAAGGTCACATGTATTTGGTGAACTCAGTGAACAGTTCATTAAATTCACCCATTACAGAGTCCAGCAATAAATCTTGGGATTATTTCACACTAGTGGGTAGCTTTGTTAGGAAAATGACCTAAACTATTTTAGGTCAAGGTTAAAAGTATTAGCAAACTATGGTGGACAGACTTATTAGGTATTCTGGTCACTGGTACTCTTCCTTTTTCAGTGACCTCAAAAAGCTCACCATATATAACTAAACACATTCTGTGGAGGAAAAAATACATGCTGCTTTACTGAATGTTGTGTTCCCCTTGGCCCAAGCAGGTCTTCTGTATATCATGTTTCTACTGAAGCTCATTCTTTACAACTATGTTATAAACCACTCAAAGTTATATTTTATTTTTTGTGAAAATCCTGATATGTTTTTAACAATGTGGAACTGTAACATGTTCCTGCAGTCAAAACTTACATAAAAATGACATTAGAAAAAAAGACACAGAAAGAAAGAAAAATGATAATAAGGAGGAGTTCTTAAAGTTAGCTACCCAAGTTACTTCTAAATAGGGATTTAAGTGCTGTAATATCAAGGATTCAAATGCCTACTGTTCCAATATAAGTTGTCTGAAATGCAGAGCCCTGTGTTGGAATGACAGGATCTATACACAGTACACAGAAAAGGTTATAGGTGACAGCACACTTCCCAGAGAAATCAGGCTGATGAAAAGGGTTCTACTTATAGCCATCCAGCAGGGACATACAGAGGACAGGATGAAGTCTTAACTGTTGTCCATCTTTATGGCTTACTTGTCTAACGGTTGCATCTCCTTCTGATCCCTCTTTCAAAAGAACACAGCTGAGCCTTTTCTTTTTTCTGAAAGCTCAGACGGGCCTACTCTTCTAAAACACAGCAGGCAGTGAGCGGCAGTGATAGCTTTGCAGAGCTTGTACATTATACTTTACCAGTTGAAACTTTACCCCCAAATAGGTGAGATCCAAGTTCATTTCCCCCTTCTGTTTGAAAGAAATGAAACCAACACTCCCCAGCACGCTGGGCAGTGCTCTCCCCAGCAGGATGCCCACTTCCCCAGCATGGCAAGGCAGAAGCTGTCTTCAGAGCTATTGAGCTCTGGAGAAAAATATGCATAACTTGCCCAGTAAAAGAGGGAAAGTAAAAATAGTGATGATTTTGTTCACAGATTATAGAAACCACCTGGATCATAAATAGTTCTGGATGCAGATTCTTCTATGGGTTGTTTGTTTCACATTTTACCCAGCGATAGTTTCAAATGACTTCCATGAATTTACCGAGTCAATATTAGCTTGAGTGATAATTTCACTGCTAGACGCTCAGGAAAGATAATTTTTATTTTAGTGAGAGCTGTAACAAATGTCAACAAATAAATGACTAAATACTTGCATGAGAAATTAAACAAATAACTTAGGTGTTTTTTCTGGAGGGGTCTTCACAGCCTTACTTCGACTCTGTGTTTCTGCCTCTGGCAAGACGTGCTACTGCCTCTTTTATGATACTTTGAAAAGTTAATGAAATTCTGATATTACAGAACTTGCTTTGAAAGGCAAGTACAGTATCTCAGTGGTATTGTAGCACATAGCATAGGCAAAGTAAAGGAAAAATCAAGACGATATTCTTACGGTTTTTTTTAAAAAGACTTTTTACTTTTCCTTTCCATTCAAGAAACACAGTAGCACTGCAGATATTTATGTAGTGTAGGAAGAACAGAAATCCCAAAGCACATTCCAATTATGAATATGTGATTTATATTTTATGAGGAAAAAGAGTTATTTCCCCAAGCACATTGTTTTCTTTTTATCTCGGTGCTTCCTTTAATCCTGTCAATAACCCAGCATGCAGCTGCTTTCTGCTCATAGATTTTTGGGAAGATAATAGAAATAAGCATGCACAGTAGATAGAACTATTCATGGGTAACATAAAAATACCTGCTGTTCATCAAGATTTCTGCTTGCTAATTAACTGGAAAAATTTGGCACGATAATTTTTCTGTTTTTTAAGTGAAATAGTGGAACATATTAGCGTGAAAAATAAAAATACCTTCTTAGTTACAGGTATAATGAAATGTTAGATTTACATTTATGTTCTAAGGTGCACAAAATATTTACTTATTATTCATGGCTTGAAGGAGTATTTTAATATCTATATAATTTTAAGTATTAAATTGTTTGGCAGGTTGCAACATACATCATGATGCTATCCATATTAAAATCATTTGGGGCAGGAAAAAATCACACCTAAACTTATAGAGGTAATAAATGAGGGAGGAACTGAGCTGATTTGGTGCACTTCAATTTTCATAACGTTATATGGTAGTTTGCAAATAATGTCCCCTTCCTTTCTATAAGGTGAACAACCAAATTATGGGGTGAGCAACTTGGTAAGGTTTGAAAGGAAAATGATAATTTTGGGTTTTTACCAATAAGAAAACTTCCCAGCTATAATAAAAATTACTGTGGATATTTTTGCACTGTACCGGTCAAGAAAGAATAATAAGCCAATGTAATTTCCCTACTTTCCTGTGGGATTTTTCAGGCAATTACATCTCTCTCCTTGTGGATTTCATTCCCTTTCCCTGCAGAACACCAGAAGGATCCCATAACAAACAGGCAGGAGAGAAATCTGCTTAAATATAAGTCTGGCTGCATTTTATCCATACAGCTTCTCAAATGTCTGAAGTAGTAAATACCAGGCTGGGATGCATAAAAAATTATCTAATGATTCAGTTTTATAGCGGCTATATATATTGAAATCCCATTGAAAAGAATGTGTGTGGCTTGGGACTGCACAAATGGCCTCTTTGGGACTGAAATTCACCTCTGTCTTGCCTCTGCTTTTTTAGCATTGTACGCTAGAAAATCTGGGACATTTTGCTAGAGGAAGCTTTTCCCATACAAATTAGACTATTTCATGAAGTCATAATACCCTCTGATTCCTGGTTCCTGTCAAACATTCTTCTATCACAGACAGTGCAAAGCTATACAGTGAGTTATTCTCTTATATTAAAATTTCTAAACGCCAGAGTAACAGGTTTCAGAGCAACATACTGACAGTGTCTCAAGAGCGATCACCCTGACATCTTATAACATGAGATCTAGTATGCTTATGAAAAAACATTATATGAATAGTAGTAAACATTATATGAGAAACCAGAAGCCCCTACCAACCCCATGCTCCATCACATAAGAAACTTTGAATGGAGAACTACCCTTTGTCATGGTGAATCAGCAGGTGATCAGAAGCTGACCTTGAAAATGGACAGTGTAATGGTTTCTTGTTCTCTGAAGGCTTAACCACTGGCATTCTGTTTGCTTACTGTGATGATATATGGGCTATCACCAATATGCGAAGGGGACTTTTTTTTAACTTATAGGGTAGTTATATGTCAATTTAATGTAATTCAATAAAATTTAATTGTGCCATGTGTGCCTATTATGTTGAAAACCATAATAAACTTTTAGGTACAATAAAGCTTAGAGCAGAAACCAAAGGTAGACTAGCTCCATTGGTTCTCTGCTATGTGGAGAAAAAGAAACTGCAAGACCATGACAATAAACACAGAGGAAGTTGCTAGTTTTAGGTATTGTTAAAGTCCAAAGTTAAATTTAATAGCACGGAGTGGAAATGAAGCAAAATCCAAATTTGAAGTTAAAGTTTCTATTATATAAGGGAATGTTCTGTATTTTCTATTAATATGGAAACTCTGTCCTTTTCATTTCACTATAGGCATATGGGAATTTAATTTAATATTAAGTTCTTAACAACAAGGTAGAATGATGAATTCAGGAAAAAAACAAACAGGTTGGTAAATATGTAATGTCAAAAAAAAAGTGGTTTTAACTTTTAATTTCGAAGATACCAGACCCAGGCTCAAGCCAAAAAATAAACATTTCTTTTTTATTTTAAGGTTACAAATAAGAACAGATACAGCAGAATTTGGCATCAAATTTAATATATCTGATCATGTTTTTTCATAAAGCAAAGCGGTAAGAAACACAGGAAAAAGTGAAGCTTGTACAGTATAGCATATATAGTGTAAACACCTAGGGAAACAAAATCAAAACAAAACAAAATCTTAGATATGATTTTACAGGATGAGTCCGAAAAGTAAAAGACTTCCAATTGCAAACAAAGAAAATAACTCCTATAGATTTGGTTCCACTTGCCAGCTAAATGGACTTCCATACACTTTTTTTAAATAAAAAAATTTTATCACTCTAGAATTTCTATTCAAATATCAGAAATGTTTGTTAATTGCTCAGGCCAAAAGTGCATATTACTTCAATTGGGATAATGTCTAAATTCTCGAATTACCGACAGTAAGACCAAAAGAAAACCAAAATTGATTCATCTGACACTATAGACTGTATTTATAACCTGCACCAAACTTCAAGGACAGATCCTATACATAAACAGTTACAGGTAGTATTTATCCAACCATTCCAACATTGAGGATTATTGATTGTATTAGGAAAAAGCTTTAATATCAAAAGCAATCAAATCAGTTCTAATAAGCTTTTATTTGCTTTCCTTTCCTAAATTCAGTTTTGAACTACATACTCCAAGTCAACCAGAAGCAGACTTTTTATGACTGGTTTATAACGATCTGAAATTATAGAGTTATTATAGAAGAAAGAGCAACACAGTTCATAATTCAGTATCATGAGCAGAGCTATTACAATAAAAATTGGAAAATTCGTAACTATTATTGCTAGAGATTGGAATAGCATTTACCTTATTTTCTAACTTGTATCAATTTTGCATATTAATTGTTATAAAAAGGGTTACAATATGTGTTCTAATAACAAAATACTGCTACTGAATGAAATTAATAAAAAACAATGTATCATATGTTATCAGAAATACATCCATTTTAACCCTTTCATAGATTTATAAAATGGTCATACTTTAAGAAAATAGCCACACACAGAATGGTGAATTTTTCCTAAGCTAAAAAATGTCTCAGTTTCTTCAGGTGTCATTCTGAAAAACTGGAGTTTTTAATATGCATGGGAAGTCAATTCCAAATGCAGTTCCTAGAATACAATAGAAATGTGTTTACATACTTTAAAAGAATGTTTATCACATGCATTACTTGTACATTTTAGCAAAGCTACTTATTCCTGGGAGTAGCTTTAATCCACAACGATCCTTAAATTCAGTATCTGGCATCTCTATTGTCCTCAAATGCAGCCTAATTTGCTCTGAATTTAATATATAATCTATATATAATTATACTTGATGCTGTAGTCTTCTAGGATGCATTCATAACCATCCTCTCTGTCTGACCTCTCATGAGGTGGTGGCGCAGACCAGGGGAGCAGGTGGAGACGGAAGCATAGTGTCTTTCAATGTAGTAGGTAAGTTAATCTTAGTGTTGTTTAAAGTATATGTTCAAAATGCATGTCAAACCAGGGTTTACATGCTCAGAGGTCATACAAGAAACAGGCTGCAGGCATTTCTGCGCATTGTGGATAGAAATGCATTTGGACGGAGGTTTGCATAGTAGAGTAGATTCAGCAGACTGCCTATTACAGAAAAAAAATGTGGATCCCCATTTTATAAGTTGTTTAGTGAATTTGTACTAAATTGCATTGTACAGTGCAATTTAAAGTTGTCTAGTGCTAATAAAACAGAAGCCTAAGAATTCACACTATTGAAGCACTTTTTATTCTATTTATTTTAATATTATAAAGCCAGAAATTGCATAACCTTCTGACATCTAAAATGAGCTGAATCTAACATTGCCCATAATCCTTCTGCAGTGAAGAGAAGCAACATTGTTTTCAGATTATTTTTATATTTCTAAATTTTCAGTTCAGAGTAAAATCCCAACTTTCACAGAGAATCTTTTTGAAAAAAAAACAAACTGGAATCTCCAGGCTGTTTACTTGACAGGATACTCCAGAGTAGTGAATGTGGGAAACTCTTCTGGTAAGTCTCAGACTGTTCCTAGGGACCATAAGAGCTACTTTTTAGTGGTGATGTGGCCTTGCTTGTCCTCTCACATTATATTGACTAAGGACAAGAAAAGTCACCCTTCCCTCCACAGTCCCATGCATTCCTAATGCTAACATCTACTTCCCACACCTAATTTGTGCAGGTGTAAACACCATAAAAATGTGCAAAGCAGAGAACACCTAGCTATAACAGTTACATTTTTAAATATTTTCAGTGCAGATATGTCACGGAATCACGGAATTG
>VXAK01016067.1:0-26326 GCA_013399435.1 Arenaria interpres | reverse complement strand
ATAACAATAATAATAGTAATAATGTTAAATTTTACCTACCTTCACATTTTATTGTTTTTGTCTTGTAACCATTTTCTGTTGCTTATCTCTGTCCTAGCTCTATCAAGTTCAAAATGACTGCATTAATCCACAGCAGTTAAAGATTATTTTCTGAAAATAAATGTTCTGTATGAATTAGCCTATATGCATCACTCAAAAAAAAGTGTTATTGATGACTGTACCATCATCGCTGCTGAAATACAGTTGTTGATAAGCACTATGTTATTTTTTCAGAAAAAAGACTACTGTATTTCCAAAGAGCGCCTGGCCTGTGTGAGCAAATTTCTCCATCAAGAGCAAGCCGATGTTCAACATTTTGAAGCAGCTCAGGCACAATGCACAAGCTGAACTCCTTCAGTTCAGGAACTTCTGAGCTGAGTTCTACCAGGGGTATGGACCTCACCCAGTGAACAGACAGGGATTTGCTGTCATTTCTCCTTCTGCCACTTACTGTTACACTCCAGACAGCTGCTTTCTTCACCGTCTTATCAGTTGTGGTTTCTAGTTCTGAAAGCAAGTTGGATTTCTGGAGACAAACCCAAAAAGCCTCTTTTGTAAATCTGAAGTGTGACTTGGGGTATCTTTTCACACCACGTTCTTTGCAGCCTCTTCTGTCTGTGTAGCTGCACATTCATATGCAGATAACTGCAGCCTCCCTCTTCCTGTCCGTAAAACAAAAGCTTGGAAACAATTTAGCATATGCATGTGTCCTTCCTCCCAAGCCCATCTCTTTTAGATTTACAGGGACACTGTGACACTGTAAACACCTACATCAGTAGACAAAAAGTGCTTCAGCTTCCTTTGATGACTGTCTCCTTCTGACCATGTAAACAGAAGTAAATGTTCACAAAGCTCTTTGTAAGTTTTTGATCCATGCATGAAATGAATGAGAACGTTTGGTACCAGAAGTCATTAATTCTATATTGGGTTAGACTGGTGTTCATGTGTGGAACTGAAAGGCTGTGTCCACTTCTTACGTGGCTGCACAGTGTTTTCTGGGCTTTGCACTGGCTCATAAGCCTGTAAAGCTCCCAGTTCTTATCTGTTTTGTGTTTTTGGTCTTTGGCAGGGTAACGGATTATCTGATTTGAAAGAATTATGTTTTATGGCATTTATGCTTTTTTAGATTTAAGAGATTTATCAAGTAATTGTCTTTCCCAGAGTTTGCAGGATTTTCTCCTGTACAGAGATTCTTCAATACAGTTAAATATTTCATTATATAAATTATTTGTATGCCAGGTAAGTCTAGTTTATTTTCCTGAACAGCTATGTAGCTACACAACATTTAGTAGTGTATCTTTCCTCCTTGTAGCAACATCAGTAATAATTTTTATAGACACTCTGATAAGATAATACCACCTCACATACAAACAAAAGAAAAAAACTTGATAATATCAAATGCTATTTACAGCTAACATGATTGCAATATGTGCAAGACACTGCTCTTTAGAGAAAAAGAAATCTTCACTATTTTCCTAAATTTCCAATACCTGCAGACAGTAAAAGTCAAAATTAGGGCACTTGTGCTGTAGTGGGATACTCCTGTATTAACGTTTTTCAGTAACCTAGACTGCCTTTACGTCACCACTCAGTCAATAGTCCTGAGTGCATAGGAGAAATAAAAAGCTGTGAAAACAAAATAAAACAAAAATCGAAAAGGCTGCTGTGGTTGACCGTGCTCTGAGTTCCCCAGAATACTTTCCATCCTCAGTGGTTCTCTGACTCTGATTCTGTGGCTTTCAAAACCAGAGTATATCTATGTGCTTTTCTCAATAAATCTTTTTTTTTTTTCCTCCAAAATGAACTGCAATTCTGTATTTCATGATAGATGAAAATTAATTTCCCTATTTAGAGTTTTCTGCTTATTATGCTTTCAAGGGAAAACTTGAATTCAAGGTTTTAGTTTAAGAAGAGGAGGAGAAAACACACGGAATATAAAATTTTGCATCTGTGGCATTTACCACTGCTACAGCAATCCAGATCTAACTCTCTTTTGGCATTATCACACCCTCAGCATGGTCTCCATTTGAACAGAGTGATGATAATAGTTGTGATTTACATCTGACAGCTGGCATTATCCCCTAGGAGTTTGGTCTGGAGTCACTGTCTCAAAAGGATTGATGACCATTAAAGCAATGGTATTATTAAATTTAAAGGGGAAAAAAGCCATTTTACTAGTGACCATTTAATCTGGGAAGAAGGCAGCATTGAAATTCTCACCCTCTCTTCATCATGCAATTAAACTTTTGACAAACTGTTGGTTCCAGTTGCCTTATAAGGCTCCAACAAAAATAGCATGCAGCCAGATATTTCTGTCAGCCTTTAAAATCTCATTCAGCTCCATTGTAGGATTAACTATGTTTTGGTGAATAACATGGAAGTCTTGAACTAGCTAAGGATTTAAAAATCAATTTAATCCTTCATTAAAACATATCCTCCTCACCTTTTTCTGACAGGCTTAAAATGTCAGACAACAATTGACTACATGTGAGTGAAATAAGTGGAAAAGTAATTTTTCTGATTAACTTTTTAATTTTGTCCATAAACTAAATGTCTAACGTGGAACAAAAGGATTTTCTAATCATGAGTATTTTTACATTTATAAGGCTATATTGGCTTTGCTGAGATCAGATTGTGAAACTATGGAGGCAGATCCTAATCTGGCATTTCCATAGTTCCTCCCCAGCCAAAGAAATAAATATAAAACAGACAATGATCTGATGAAACACAAGCAGAAGGGAATAAACCAGGGCACCACCAGTTTTATCTTTGCCTATTTTGCTTTTAAAATACTACTGCACTACACACCTACACACAGAGAGATTACTCATTAGAATGATGCACAACAAACAAATGATGCATAAACATAAGAGCATGTCAGGTTATTTGGTAAAGACCTCTGACTTTCTTTTCCCCTAAAGTGACATTTAACAAACTCACATGAATTCACATGGAGTGAATGCTTTCATGTATTCTTCAAAGTATCAATTATATTATGCTTTTTTTAGAGAAAAAACTACTACAGGTAGGATCCTAAACATACCAACAAATAAAATCCACTGTGGGCATATTGTGTTTAAAAAGCCATGATAAAGGAGTGGAGCAGTATCAATAGTTGACTGGAGTATTTAGCTGGAGCAATTAGTATGTTAGTTAGTATGTAAGGCTGTGACTCCCTTCAACAGAAGTTAGTAAAGATGAAAGTCAGGTGATGCATGAAATTGCAGTATGGACACAAACATGTGTCTGTTTCTTTGGTATTATATTGCTCCTGAAGAACCTTCCTAGGAAACTGCACCTCCTGTCTTCCTGACATAAGGGAAAGGGCAAAAGAAAAGTAGAACGCATATCTCAGTCTTTGGATTCAATAAGATAAGACTATGCAATTTAAGAAAAAGCTCCTGAACTTCATTAGCTCTGATAACTCCAGTAATAGATATTTACAGGTACTCTGAGGAAGGAAAAGGAAAAATAAAGGAAAAAAGAAAAACAAAACCCCTATGATATGCAAGGAAGTACACTGTGGTTTTCGAAAGCATTGATCTTGGTTTACGAGTAAATAAAAAAACAACAGTAATTTAAGATGGGATGCATCTCATCTAACTGCAGCTGTCTAAAATTTAGACAGGCTTACCTACTGATCTAGAGTGTAACACACTAAGAAATAAATACCTTCAGAGTCACTAACTTATAAAATTATTGACATGATTTAGGATGGAATTAATTCCTTCTGATTGCATCTACCTCTCACAGTGGAAAATCAAAACCATAAGACTTACACTGGACACCAGTTCACAGTCAACATTTCCGTATATGCATCCAACAAGATTTCCAGAGAATCAAGCAGGATATCACAGTGTAATGGTAATTTATACAGTGGAATGATGTCAACATTGAGAATTGCTCTTACTAGATGAATCTAAGCACATACACAGAAATCAACATAAAGGAAATTAATTTTCCTAGTAGCAATATCAGACTTCACAAACTCTCTGAATATGTTGACTGTTCCAATCATGTGAGTCACCAGGTCGCAACAGTCTTCTAGCCTGTAAAGAGACATAGCTTGCATTATTATGACTATTTCTAGTAAGGGTAAATATGGTGATATATATGAATAGGTCCGTGAAACAGAAATCTTTTCCTTAGATATGGAATTTTGAAATAAGTTAATTTTGTTTAAACTGTCTAAGAGACCTACAATGCCANAAAAAAAAAAGAAAAGCAAAACAAGGCACAATAAACAAGAATTTTTGCCCTTCTTTTCCTCCAGTAGTCATCAGCTCTGTGGTTTAACCTATCCCAGCTTTATAGATGATTCAACTCTAAGCTTCTTTACCTGAGCACTATGGAGNGACTTCACAAACTCTCTGAATATGTTGACTGTTCCAATCATGTGAGTCACCAGGTCGCAACAGTCTTCTAGCCTGTAAAGAGACATAGCTTGCATTATTATGACTATTTCTAGTAAGGGTAAATATGGTGATATATATGAATAGGTCCGTGAAACAGAAATCTTTTCCTTAGATATGGAATTTTGAAATAAGTTAATTTTGTTTAAACTGTCTAAGAGACCTACAATGCCAATTATTTCCAATTAAGTTAAAAGGAAAAAGGAAAACTGCTATTGTCATTGGTTTTCAAAATATAGTTCTCTGAATTGTTCAGGAATAAAACTCTATGTATTTTTTATAACTTCCATGAAAGTATCATTCAGTACTTTGCAGAACAAATAATCACTAAATCCTTTTTGAAATATCCAGATTTCTGCAGTGTTGGCAAAACAGCTGTCAGTCAGCTGATTTTAAGTAATTAAATCCAATATGTCAGGGACAGGTGCAGCTTTTACTTGCAATGGGGGTGACAGAGGAGACAGCTGATCCAAAATCTAATGTTCCAAAGCCAATTGAAGATCCTGAAAAAAAGTCCTTACAGGATATATAGAACTTTCAATGGTAATGAACTGGATTGAATGGATATGAAGTGGAACAAGTGCCTTTCTATATGTGGAATAGAAAAGTTCAGTACAGGTAATTGCTCAATTGAAGGACTTGATATGTTCTTTCTGGTACACATCAAGTATTCCTACCTGATCTTTATATTGGTATTCAGAATTCCCAATATTACTAGAAGAAAAATAACAGTGATTTTTTCTATTGGACAAATTATAGAGCTTACACCAGTATGCCCTCCACACAAAACTTCAGAGATAAATAACATATTATGGCAGATGAGGATATCTCAAAGGCCATGAGCAACAGCAAAAGTCTGTGTAATGAAATGTGTTCACATCATTGCTGACTGTCAAGAAAAGTGCTCCAGTGAGAAGTCCTGCAAGTAGGAAGACTCCCTCGTGAAAGCTGTTGCACAGAGGACTTGTAGCCAGCAGAGCAGTGGTAAAACTCTCCTGCTGGCAGGGGACTTTCCCCTGCTCATCATACCCATTGACCAGAATTGCTGGTCAAGGTCAGCAAGAAGTAGATTAAGAAAGGACTGAAGTTACTGGCAGAAAGAACAAGAATCCTGTGAGCTGAGCTTCAGTATGTCAGTAAGGGTAAAACAGGGCTGAAACATGCTCTCTTCTGAACGAGTCGAATCAGAGAGAAAGGAGCTGGAGAACAGAACAGTAGTGATGCATACATCGCTGTGGAACACAGAAGACCATTTCATTTTTGTGGCTATATCTAAAGCATTTCAAGCAATTTTAATTTCTCAAAAGGGAAATAAAATAAATCTGTTATTAAATTTATATGAGAACCTAACAAGCTAGCAGAACACCCCCCAGTGATTTACATGAGGCGCTATTATCCATGGATCACTGACATGATAGAGTATAATCACATCTGAAAGAGTACTTGGAGACCACTATTTTGTGTCAATGAGCAGTTAAGAAGCCCTTAGCTTTTTGGAGCCTCGGTTTATTGTGTCAGTCTGTGGAGAAACAGACACTAAAGGCAGCAATATCTCCATATGATGAAGCCAACTGGCATCCTAACAGCATGCCTGCTCATATTGTACTTGGAAAGGCTTTTTATTCATGGCTAGCTCTGTGTGAAATAATCCTATTTTTTATTATATTGCTGTGTGTCCATCTTCTGGAATATTAATATATGAATTTGAATTTAATTAGCTCTGCAGGTAAAACCAGTAAGTTTTTAATTCAGACTTCTCAAAAATAGACATAACTGCAGTTTAAGAACATAAGTATTAATGACTGCTTCTTTGAACTTCAAAATTACGGTGAATAATCCAGCATTTTTTAAACTGCCATATTCACTAGAGTTAGGTTCACTTACTGTCTCTAATGTGTAAGAGAAGGTGCTAGCCTCACATACCAGCTTGTTACATTTGCAAGAAACCACCTTCAGGCTGTGCTGGTGTTGCCACTCATACTGTTAAAAAATCTCTTTGAAATCATCTGCAAAATCTTTTCAATACCAACCTTTTAATCCTTTCCTAGAAATTGTCCTTTGCCATAATGCTGGAAAATTTGCCTTTTATCAGGCCGCAGATATGACTGATATTATCAAGTGGGCAATACATTCTTTCTATTTCCTTACTTTCCCCTAAGCAAAATTGTTGTTCTACTTGATTTTCTAAAATTTTAAGCACTATCAGGGAAGGAAATGCTATTTGTTTGTACAACATCTAGTGCTGTGAGATATACTGCTTCCTGACCGTGGTTGTTAAGTAATATCACAGTATATCATCACAATAATAAAGTCTGTGTCAGTGAAAGGGCTGCTGATTCAAATGCGTATGTCACCCTGACATTGTGAAATCCTGCCTCCAGAATCCTGGCCTGAGATGTCAGATGTGCATTCAGCAGTCCTTCTCTTTCAGCCAGCAAAACAGTCCTGGTGCACTGTTTATTTTCATTCATGTTCTTTCAGAGTCTTAAATAACAAAAGACAGCACCTGAAATTATTGGTATTCCCTACAGGTCCTTATTCAAAGCCTTTGGGAGTAAATTCTTTCCATTGATTTAGGAGGTCTGAGATAAACTTCAGTTCTGGGGAATGCAGAGCTATTATGCCTGTAAGATATCTCTCTAGAAATCATTGTCATTTTTTTTATTAGTAACTGGTTTCATAGCAGTATATTACATACCTTATATACCTCAGTTAATTTATCTGATAATAATTCCTGAAACATGTCAAAGGACAGTTATGAAACATTTAAGTAAGATGCTTCTTATGGTCAAAAAAAGATCCGGGGACCAAAATATTTCAAACTGATTGACAGAATCAGTCAGAACACAGAACCAGACGTGTAAAAATAGCTGAAAAAAATCAGATCCATCATAAGTAGGAGGCATTCTTGGTGGGATAATTAAACAACGTCTTCCTGTCAAGAATATATCAACCATTTCCATTCAGTCAATAAAACCATGATGATTCTGCTGGCATCACTTACATTTGTCCTCTTTTATTATTGGAACATGGCATCAGTGCTCATGGGGCAATAAAAAGTATCACAGCTGTCACAATTTCACACCATACCAGAAAATTCCTTCATATTTGATTTCTTTCATTTTCTGGTGAACTTTATCTCCCTGTTTCCATCCACATAATTCCTTATCTGGGAAAAAGTTTAGGACATAGGTAAAAAAACCTCTACATATAAGATTGTTTTTGTATAGACCAGATTTAGCTCTCATGTCCTGCTCCCTTGCAGACTTTTTTTTTTATTTTGTCAATAAAATAATTTAAATATGTGAGACATACAGATGCAAACAGACCTAATAATGTCTGTGTAAAACAGCATTTCCTTCTGGCTTGAGGTTACAAAATGCAATACTGTTTCATCCCGTCTTTTTCGCTGATAACAAAACATGTGCCATGATATTACCATATACTGAGATGAAATTCAGCCTTTTGGATAAGGAGAGATTTTGGAATGCTGATAGTGATGGCAGTGATCCTTTTCTTCTTTCTCTAAACACTTCATGTGTTTTCTCAGACAATCTCACTGAAATCTTTTCCCTTGATGGATCATGAATTGGGAATTTCAGCCTGTAATGGAAGCTGAAATTTTGCTTTATGTTGTGATACTTGACTTCTCCCTTCATCATCTGTCTCCTTGCCAAGATTCTTCATCCCTGCCCTCCCACATGCACACGCATCTGGAGACCACATGCATGACACCTCCCAGTTTTATCAGGGAAAGTCTGAATGACAACTGCTGGAGAAATAGATTGGATTGTACACAAAGAGTAAAACCAAATATTGAAGAGCAGCTGATGACAAAAACAAAAGAAGGAGCACCAATTTCGTGATAATGTAGCATTATCACCGCCTGTGTATTTGGGCAATATCATTGGTACTCATTGATGAAACCTATGACAGTGTATTGGAGTACTTCCCATCACAGTTGGGATGATGGTGCTGACAGTGTTGAAGAATAGGTAGTTTCTCAAAATGTTCTGCAGTATAGGATTTCCTGTAGCCCTGACTCATTCAATGTCATTATTATTTACCTATTTATTACAGAGAGATACACACCCATGTGAACAATAATGTTACGAATGCTGGTAAACAAATTAAAAGAACCCTAGAGGCATCACATTAAAAAGTTTTGGGAGCCTGACTTTTGAACACTTAAGGTTGAGTTTTAATCAAATTTATTTAGACAAACGTTTTTTTCAAAGACCCCATGAATATCAGTGAAAAGATACATGACACACTATGTTGGCAACATCACCAATTAATAAAGCCAATTGACACTTTTCTCTATGAAATCTTGCGTTTGGTCCATGATAATGTTACAAAATGTGACCAATGTCACCATTGGAGCTGTAACAATTCATATGTGCATTCAATATGTGCAGTTCACTTTGCTCTTCTAATAGGTGTAGACCTACCAGGAAATGAAAGAACCAATAAGAAGCCAGGTANGTCATCAGCTCTGTGGTTTAACCTATCCCAGCTTTATAGATGATTCAACTCTAAGCTTCTTTACCTGAGCACTATGGAGATTAAAAAAAAAAAGAAGATATATAGAGATAATATAGAGATCCTATAGAGATCAGAGATCTAGGTGCAAAGGCATAGGGACTGTCAACTGTGAAACTGCTGAAACTATTCCATCAGGCAAACTGATAACTTAACCTGACTTTTTGAAGACTGAGTGTCTAGGCTTCATCAAAAGCATCCACTGGCTATCACCATATTCTTTACTGTGTGACATAAAGTAAGAATGGGTTTCCAATGTTATTTAATGTAAAAACAATGCTGCAGCATAACCATGCTATGAAATCAGCGATATTAAGAATGACAATTCCTTAAAGATAGTTTCAATTATTTTATATATTTAATTTTTTCTAAAGCAGGCAAGCCAGTTTTTTTCATGGTCCAACCATGAAAGAAAGTTGATTTGTTGAAGCATTGAAAATTTTCATCATTTACATTAAACTGTACTCCATCTTACACCCTTTCAAGGTGTTCAGCACTACCTCCCCCACGTGTACATACTGTCCAAATAACACTGAGCAACAGATATGTAGTGAAAACCAACAGCCATTGTTTATGTTAAAGGGCAAGAAGATATGTCATTCTAAACATTACACTATTAGGCTGAAAAAGCTGTAAGGTACTACTTGTCACTGTCTCCAGTATCCATTTGCCAATAGGCTTAAATCAGTATTATCCTTTGGAAATGCTTACTAATCACTAATGAGACAAGTACCTTCTAGACTGGTGAAGTGCACCATACATTCCTCAATAAACAGGATGTGAATCACCACAAATCCTGACAGCCTTTTTCTGTTTCATTACTGCTACTACTGCAGGTTCCATTTACTTCAGGTAACCTTGGGTAAAAGGCTATCAGGGGTATGAAAGCAGTGAGGTTTCCCTTTTATATTTGGCGGTTCTGCAAACAAAGGCACTGGACAAGCATAGAAAAATTTGTGCTTGAAGAGAAAGCAGTTACAACACTTTGCATTGATATATTTTAAGCTTCTGGGTACCATCTCAGAAAGTTATCAGCTGCTCAAAAGTTCGGCTAATTTTTGCTTTGGGCAACAGTTCATAATTATTTTTGGAATCTGCGCACTTTACACTTGATCAGTCGAGTTGAATTTCTTTCAGACATTCTTTATTGAGGAATGCATGACCGCTGTATTACAAAACAGAGGATTAGCATACGCTGTTTACAGTTATCACTTACCTCCCTGCAGAATAACACTTGAAAGACTACGAATTTTTTCTGTATGCATTCTTACAGAATGTTTTTTCTGTATTGTACTCTCCTAAGCAAGGTCTTTACAATTCTGCTATTAAAGGACAGAAACAACAGAAACCTTCTCAAACTCCATTTTAGGCATGATTCCTCTCTTTTTTGTTTTCTAAAGTAACTTGATTAGAGATACTACAGTATCCCAAGCAGCCTCATAGCAGTTATTTGCAAGATGGTGCATCAGATACTCTTTATAATTGCCCTTATGAGATGGTAATTTTACTTTTTGTGCTGGCCCAGACATTTCTTGAATGTATCTGTTACTTGCAGTTCTTTCAGAATTTGTCCTTGAACCACCAATGATTAGCACTGGGAGATTGTTTTTCTCTCTGAAGGCACCTAATCTTTCAGTTCTCTGTGCTGTGCTTTCTGAGACTATCTAATTTATTTGTGGTATAAGCTTCACAAAGTGTTGTAGCTCTCTGGCACCTTTGAAATTGCAACATCTACTGCACATTTCGGGGTCAATTCTGCTTCCATCAAAGACTGCCTTTGGATTGCGTTATTTTGCATAACACTCACTAACCATTCTTTTAATGCATCATTTAAACTCCCTCCAAACTGGCAGTGCTCATTTAATTGCTTTAATCCAGTCACATATTCAGCAAATGTTTCATTTTCTTGATTCTATCTATAAAAGCAGAAATGCTTTGCAATCACAAGTGGCTTTGGGGATAGGTAATTTTGCAGAATTTCCACAGTCTCAGCAAAAGTTTTGTCTTTTGCTTTAATAGCGTCTGTAAGGCTGTGTTACAGGATGTGGTTTTGATGACCATTACACTCAGCAAAACAGCCATCTTTTACATAATGTTGAGATAATATAATAATGTTCAAGTCTTCCAGTCTAGGTAGAAGAATCCTTCATTAAACTGCCAGATAAACTATCTTGTTCAAAATTACATTACGCTTTATTCTCTCACCCACTCCAAAGAATAAAATTATTCTTAACACAAGTGTGGCAGGCTGCAGGCTTAGCATCATCCACCTGGACAATCACCTTCTATTTCACTGTATTTTGTAGTATGATCCTGTGCTCCCTGCTGAGTAGGCTTTGACTTCCAGGATACCAAGAACAGAAGCAATAAAAAGGTTGCCTTGATGATCTAGAAAGGTGATGTGTTGCTACTCTGATAGGCTTCTGATAGCTGCTGCATGGGAAGACATGGAAAGTTACCCCGTGAGATAGTACCTCACTTCTAAACACTAGGCATGGCTCTATCTTTAATTACTTGATCATATCCAATATTAACCTCAGAATCTGCTTATTCAGTGCCAGGACAAAGTAAAACTGGTCATGAACCTGAACTCTGGAATAAGGGATGAAGTATGATATTAGATGTTACTCTTTCTGCGAGTGTCCAGCATGAGGTTCAGGGTCTGAGATGCATATGCTCACAAGCACAACTGAACGGAGTGATGCTGTGAGCTCACACAATACTACACACTGCTAAGTAACTTAACCGGGCTGGTATACAAATCCAAGAACCCAAGTCAGTGATGGGCATTCACATTGAAGAACTGGGAAGATTTCAGTCTGTGGGTCTGAGAAATTTGAGAGTACAAACCACATTATTTTTCAATACGAAGTATAATGATCTTTGAATTTTAAGATACTTTCTAGTTTTAATAATTATAGAAATGCTGAAGAATTGCAATACAAATGTTGTAATTTACTTGAAGATACATCATAAACTATTTAGAGGCATATATAAAAATAATGATTACCCACTTGGATAAGTTTGGATATGAGGAGAGACAGAAGAAATTCAAGAAATAAAAAAGCAAAATTGCAGAAGAGAATTTTGTAACTATTTTTTTTCTAGCTTCAATATGATGAGGAAGAAGGATTCAAGGCAGAGAAGAAAACAGAGATGTCTACATGATTCCTACTGAAATGGAAATCAGACAGGAAAGTGACGCATATTTCATCAGGGATCAAGAATCATCTGAAAGGTTTTTGAAGAGACTTGCAGAATACTAAAGATGAAATGACTTAGACTTGGAGGTGGGTTTTGATGGCATCTAGATTTGTGAATGCAAATGATTGCTTTGCCTTAGATTCCTTTGGCGGTTTATAATTTTTAAGGGAGTTTGCCACCTAATTTACATAAGACCATTTGTGGCTGATGATTTTGCTATTTGTTACCAGCTACCTATGACCTAGAGTAAAAACACATATATTTCTGAAGAATATGCAATGTAATATTTTGCCATCTGCATTTTAGAATGCTTTATAGATTTACATACACAACTGCTTTTTCCTCCTGAACTACCTAGAGAGTTCACAAACTCTTCTGCTTTCTTAAATGTCTTCTGTCATTTGTTTCAAGACATCTTTACTACATGCTTACTACCTTCTCAGTACTGTAAAAGAGCTAAAAATACTGAAAATCAGAAAAAATATCCCCAGCAATTGAGCAATAAATTAAGCATAACGTTAAAAGCATAAAAATATATAGGAATATACTTTCTTTCACAAAACCAATGAAATACTGTTTTCAATGTGTGTGTGCTTTATATTATATTTTGTGTATTTGAACATGATATTTCTGAGATGTATCTGTCGCAAAATTTAATTGAAAATCAATAGACCCCATAAAGTCCTGAAAACACTGTTCTTTCTTCAGTGCCTTAAAAACTTTAAGGGGTTAAATTAGTGTCTCTTCAGGATATGCAGTGCTTGTGACCAGAAATGAAGCTCTTCTGTAAATGCTGGTTAACCAATTAGAGGTTTCATTCAAACTTCTAACCCACTTACATGTTTATAGATGCAGTTTAGGTTACAATATTTCTCTGGATTTACACTGAGAGAAACTTTATAGGGTACAGAAGCTTCACTGTGGTCATGACTGATTTATTTCCTTTACCCCTCACAGTCTCACTATACTACTGTAAGTCCATGACTATTTCTGAATGGTATTTTCCTACTGACATTTGTAAGAATGTGGTTTCCATAAGCTAGGAACAATAAATGAAGCAAATATGACTTAAAATAACAATAATAAGTAACCATAGGGACTGAAGACCTTTCATTTTAAAATTGAGTCTTGGAACAGTTATATTTTTCAGTGTTAACTATTGACATCATGAGCTAAAGAATAAACTGGAATTCAGTATTCCAAAATCTGAAGACTTTGAAATTCAGTCTAATCCAAATTTTGTAGGTCAGCCCCATTTGTATATTACATAAATCCACAAGGAACTAATGAGAAGGAAATGACTAATGCTAGGTGTTTTTTATACCAGATTGCTTCAGTCTGAATGTATAGCTTTTTTGACAGAAATATAGTCTACATTGTTTCTTGATCCACTAATTACATATACAGAAAATCATGTAATATAAAATGGAAGGATCCAGAAAATACTGAACTTTGAAGAGGCAGAAGAGTTCATACATGAGGGCTTTGTATACTGGAAAGTGTGAACACCCACCAAATGTGGGACTTTTCTGTAGCCAGAGTCCAAAACTGAGTCCAATCTTGCTCTCAGGTTCACAGATTGTGCCAGATCTAATGTGAGATATGACCACACCTTAGGCTGACAAAGAGGTGACAGTGTCAAACACGGAGACAAGTCCAAGAAACACAGCTGAAGACTTTGAGGAAGGCAGGCTGGCTGCAGTAAGGTATTAAAATGTTTCATAACAACCAACAGTTACAGCACAATATTGACAGAAGGTTGGGTTGAGTTTTATAAGGTGTATTCATGAACACAGCTGGGAAGTAATAATAGCAATAATAATGACTGTGAGTTCTCTTATGGGCTGATTAGGTTCTTCTTGCAATCATGGATCCCTTATCTTTAGTGCAGTGAGGAGAATTTGAGACTTGATTGTTAAAAGAATTGTTTTGCTGCTTAAGTTCAGGGACTTTCCTTTAATAGAAAGTCATCAGAGCTGGATTCAGTCAAGACTGTAGCCTCTACACTATCCAGTCATCAAGTACTGGGTTATGAAGTGATAGTCTGAACCCGGCTGCCACAGCTGGCTTTCTTGTATAAAACAGAGAGGTGCAGCAGGGATGCTCAGTGTAGCTGGAAAGCTCAGCAGCAACCAGCCTGGATTCAGGAAAAATGGGAGTCTTAACAACCACCTCTCAGGTGCAGTAAGTGCATGGAGCAGACATTTTGTTCCTTAGGGTATATGACCTCTGAGAAGCAGCAACAAAGCCTTTCCTCCTGATATGCAAGCCTGTCTCTAATAATTTCTCTTTAGGGCAAAGTAAGTGGTGCCCTTCTCTTGTGTATGGTAACCTCATGGTCAGAGTATTTCAATACCCGGGTCCAGCCACAGCATGAGAAAGGAATTAGATCACCTGTCTCCTTGAGGAGTGTTTTAAAAACCACTGTATTGCCTCCTTCAGGCTATTGGTTGTTCTCCAACACTCTCAGTTAAGTTCTTTTCCTGTAGAACCAAATATGATTCAAAATTTACTATGCAGAGAGAAAAAGCAGAAAGGCCGCAACTCTACAGCAGAGGGATCAGAATAGTCAACTAGAAGTGGGATTCCCTATGTCCAGTATTGCTGTGGTTTTTGTTTGGGGATTTTTAGATTTTTTTTTAATTAATATTGTTGTTGTTTTGAAATGAAATTACTTTTAATACAATGGACTTGTCCTTTGAAACATATACCTAGCGCCCTACGTATACATATATGTACATCAGCAAATTGCCCCACATGAACACTAGTCCTGTGCCTTGCAAGAAGTAGTTCTGGGTTCAGAGAAGTACAACAATGAGCTCAGAAGTACATTGTGCCTATATAAAAGTTGACCAGACCCTGGAATGTGACCCAGATATCATAGATATACTCCACAGGCTAGTATTTGAACACTGTGAACACCTTCCTCCAGGCTTTTCCTCCAGACTTTTTTTTTTTTCCTCACAAATTGCCTGGCTTTTACGGTCTTCATTTTGAATTTAATCATGAAGCAAAATAAAATGCCAGGATTCCATGTAGTTTAAAAAGGGTTTTTCAATATCTCTTAACATTTTTTTGAAGTTATTAATTTCCTTAAAGATGCCATCTTTTTTTTTTGCAGCTGGAAATCCTAGCTGACTTTGCAACAGCAAGTGTTAAAATGTACCGTTTACTGAATACCTTGAAGCTGCAAGAGTGTGTATTAAAATTCTGGTCATTTTAGTAAGTCTCAGACTGATCTTGCAGTATCCAAATTGGCATATTTATTTATCGATTGGTTGATTCTCCCATCCAGGATGAAGTTCTTTGCATATTTTCTGGGCTAAGCTGTAGCGTAGACCAGCCACAAATGAATGACAGATTCCCTAGAACTGGAACTAGAAAAACTCCTTAGTGAACTCTTCAAATCTCCTGAAAGAACTTTGTTAGGAAAAATTTTCTTTGAAATAGTTTGCTCATTGTTGACATTATTAATCATGACAGTATTACTGAGGAATTGATGGATATGTATTTAATTGTCTTCAGTTTTGTTATTGCTAGCCAGTTTTGTATTCCTACATGTCATGTTAATCTGCTTTTTACTGGTGGCTGGATGACTAATAGACACAGCACTTTAAAAAAAGCTTTCTGCATATGCAGAAGTTTCAACATTTCATACAGATTACATTCTTAACGTTAGGTCCATTTCCCTAGCAAAGTTAAGAGGACCAAATATGCTGAATAACTTTCTCAAAATGCCAAGCAATAGAACTTTTTCATAAGAAATATAAAACTCATAGCTCTGTTCCACGGTACTAGTGAACTTAGTCTACTGACCCAATTATAATAAGATCCAAAATAATTTGTCTTTCCAATTAGCAGCTATATAGTTGCCTTAAGAGACTGTTATATTTTGATTTCGTAAATATTAACACACTGAAGTGCCAGGGGCTTTTGTGAGGATTGAAGAGGACAAGCAGAATAGGCAGACAATGATTAATCTCCTGGGTCCCTTATAGTTAAGTCTGTATTTTCGGTGAACTTTGCTGGAGCATGGGAAATGATTTTGAAACTTGTATTCAGCAAGTGAATGGACTGTATGCTAGATGGGAATTTATAAAAGCAATCAGATGCAATTCTCATGAGAAAACAATTAAAATGTTTTACTTCCAATTAATTTAGCTGTGAAGTTCCTTGCCACAAGAAAGAACTGAAGATTGGGATTTGGGGGATTCAATTTCTTTATTTCTATAGTTGGATTTCTAGCCTGAGACACCAGTGTTTAAGATTTCTTCTGAGCAAGAAAAGCAGCATTAAGAAAAAATGGCTTCCCTGTCTCAGATAAATAGCCTACATATAGGTTAATACCTATTTTTCGTGGTTAGAATAGGGTCTTGGATTAGAGCCAATCCAAGCCATTTCCCACCAGTAAATGAAATTCTGAAAATATAACATCAAAATTACTGCATTCATCTATAACATTTCCAATTTCAATAAATTTGAAATATTCCGGACAAACTATATTCTCACACCTCTTACCCCAGAAAACAATTGTCTATGTCTTACAATGTCTTACTCTCCCCTTAAAATTTAACTATTGCAAAGCTTTTAGCGCCAGATATGACTGGTGTGCATCGATCTATGCCTCTACAGTATTTTGCATATTTATGAGTTTAATGAATTATAGAGTTATACTTTTATCTCTTTTTAAGAAGTATCCTCATTTAACAAAAAGGCTCTCATATAGCTCAAGGAACTGACCTAAATTACTCACAGCCTTATTGCAGAGTCATGAATTATCTCATATTAAGGCCTTTCTGTAGGTCTCATAACTGCATGATAAACAGCAGCATTTATTGTCAGTTATGTGACTGGTCAATGATGAGCCAGTGACATGACTGTACCCGTGTAAAACAGAGGTACTGTAGTGTTCCTTTCATCAAGGAATGGATTTATGAAACTGGTTGTGCATATTACCACTTTTGTGTATCTAGTTCTGTAATACAGAACTAAGTGGATGATTCTTAATGACAGTAAATTTAAGTTAATTTATTAACTAAAAGTTTACCAACATAAACTATTCCAGAGTTGTGTATCATACTCTCTTAGGAACCTTTCCAGAGCAAAAAACATATCATCCATGTGTTTCTTCACATGTTAAAAAGCTACAAGACTGAGTAATTCTGATGCCACGTCTTTCTTGAGACTTTCCTTCTGCATAGGTTTTATTGGCAACTGAGAAATGTTGCAGCTTAAAGACATGCACTTATTCTATTTCCTTTAACAAAGAAAACACTAAAAATATTTACTACAAATCATGGAGTTAAACCAAACTGCATAACAATAACACACTCCTCTGCAAAGGGTATGGAAGTAAGGCTCTTTGAAAGCTGGAAAAACATTGGCAATCAAAAGCTACACGAAAGTAATCTTATTTTTATTACATACAAGGAATGTTTTCCCAGGAGTGCTGATGCCTGCCAGAAAATAAATAAGAAACTAGGATAAAAGAAAGAAGGAAAGATTACTTGAGTTAAACTGCTCGGCCAGATTTTCCTTAGCTACACATACCCATGAGGAGTTGGGTTCTTTCGGTGCTCAGCTGCAGTTGAACAAAGTGGCAGCCAATAGACTTTGTCACAACCTACACTGTTATTGTTCAGGCAACCATGGAGTCTCTACTTTTGCTGCATCATTCCATATTCCCATTTCTAAGCCTGGCTATAACTCTGAAAGCCACTAGCCATCACTTCTTAAAGAGCTACAGCCTGGTGCCTATACTTCAATGATTAGTCCTGAAGTAAGCTCAGAGTGAAAATGAAAGAAAGAAAGTGAATAAACAAAAAAGGATCCTGGTTTTAAATAATAATAATAATCCCTCAGAACATAAAAACATAAATTAAATGGGCACAGGTGGATTTGGTGTTGAAAGGCTTTTAAAAGGACTGAAAATTAAAGACTGTCTGCCAGTAAGCCATGGAAACAGGATTTTTGAAGTCTGATCTGACTTTTGAAGAAGAATAGAGATCTCTTAGCTAGGACGAAAGGTACTATGGACAAGGTAAAGCAAGACCTGCGTTCAATTTGCTAAACACCACAAGAAGGCACTTTGTGAAACATCTCCGCACTGACCAGGGCTGTTACCAGTGGAGATAAGCAGATAATCAAACTAAACTACAAGTCTTTTTCTGTGCTCTGGTGTGGAACCTGTTCATGGGGCTAACAGCAAGTGGGGAGTTGTAGCATATTTTCACCCAGAAAGGGCTGAAAAAGGGCTGCTCAGACACAGCAATGCGGCTGTTCCCCCTCCAGCACAGATGCTGATCAGACACTCTGCCAGCAGGAGCTGCTGCCTCAAGCAGAAAATTGCTAGGGCAATTGCATGGGGTGGCTTAACCCCACCACATCCCCATGCGGATGCAAGTCCTCCTTTTCCCTGCCTGCCCTGCTCCCTCTTGGCCATCACATCCACACAGATGAGGAGCTGCAGTGCAAATAGATTTCTTTCTAAAGGCTATTCATCCCTCAGGGAAGAGGCTGACAACATGAGTCCTGAGGGGAATTACTGGGAAAGAAAGCGTGCAAACAGGCAGGAAGCACTAGGTACCAACTGGCACTCGGTGTCAAAATGTCTGCTATGGCTTTGTGGACAGGTATGCAGCTGAGCCCAGGATGGGAATCCAGGTCAGATATAGGTCTGGGATGGCCAGGAAGAGAAGGGCTGCGGCAGAGCTGGAGACCAGCTGGAAACCTGGCCAGTAAGACCTATTAGTGGCCTCAGGACCTGACTTGCTGTTAAAAAGACAAAAGACCCTATCCAGACAGCCAGGATCTGCAGGGTTAGGTGAAATTAGGTGTGTTACTACTTTTTTTGCTTAGCATTTCCTGTAGTTCTAGTTGGAAGCCTAAAAAACCTGCTGTTTTCAGGAAGATTTTCAGGACTTCTGGGCTTTTTCAGAACTACAGCAAGAATTTCCCTCCTGCAATTCGATATGTCTTCTCAGATTACAAGACACCTTGGAGTAACTGGTTCAAGTTCAGTTTGACCTTATGGTCAATTTTGGGTCAGTTCTTATTTTTACCTATGCTAGTTTTCCCATGCTTATTTTAAGAACAGCAGTAAATGATTGAAGCACCTTTTCTAATTGTAACTTCATTTCCATCTAAAGTGAAAGACAGACTTTTACTTGGCGATTACCAGACAAGCAGTTAAAGAAAAGATAGATGGTTTCTGTAGTTCCTTAAGGCTTTGCTAAATAAGATTGATTTCAGCCCTTTAACTTTTAAAAAGCTAGTGGATTCTTTTTTTAAATTAAAAAGACCATGCTCCCTTCACGTTCACAAAGTAAAGATTGATGTTTCTTCACCTGTTGGATATAAAACATACATTAAAAAAAAAACCAACCAAAAAATCCCCCCAAAAACCCCCACCAAACAACTAAAAACCAAAACCCAAACCCAAAAAATTCCAGACAGGAGATCTCTCCTTATTTTGTGTAATAGACTGAAAAAAGGCTTCTGCTTCTGTTAAAAACTTTATTCAAAAAAACTGACATGGCAGGAGGGTTTGGGATTTTTTGTTTGTTGGCTGGTTGGTTGGGTTTCGTTGTTGTTCAGATGTCTTCTGATGTTTTATTTTGCCATTTAGGGTATGAATCTTAGTGTTTAGAGAATATATCAATTCCTATGTACCAGACTGCTAACCAGAACATACTAGGAGCTTACCATCAGCAGTATAAAGCCATACCCATTTAGAAAAAGACATTAAGCATGATTTCTCCGTTTTCTTTGTAAATCTTAATGAAAGGACATTTAAGCACTTAAGAATTCTAGAAAGGTGTTCGGAGCATCTGTGCTTTCTTGAAAAGCAGCCAAAACATCATCAGCACATCTCAGCCACAGTTTCTTTCTTGGCTTCAATAACAGCACAACATTCTGCCCAGAAGATGATATGAAGATATTAGTAAATACTGGACTAAAATATGCTTCCAAGGATTTAGTGACAGAAGGCAAGGAAGGCCACAAATAAAAAGTCAGCCAGCACTTGTCAGAATGATGCAAAATCACAGATAGACAGGCTCTATCTGTTCATACTCAGGCTCCATTATTTACCACAAAGGGCCAGATTGTTATGCCCTGTACCTAGTTGGGCAGAGCAGTACAGTTAAGATCTTCCCTTCGTTGCAGGGAATGGAAAGTCCAAACCTGTAATCCCACACATCATCCTTCATGAAAGGAGAGGAGAGGTAAGAAAGAGGTCAGGGAGAGACAGACACTCATTTGTTTGTACAAGGTCATGGGCATCAGGCAATGAGGAAAGGAAAGACATTTTTTACTTTCTGGATTCTTTTGTTATCTAGTTCCTGGACTCGCATGGTTATACACACAGCTTACATATGGCTAGATCCATTAATAAAATGGTATTAAGACTAGGGAAAGTTGAAGCCACATGAGGAATTAAAATGGCATATGTCTAAATTATTAACCAATCTATCTAAATTAGACTAAAAGCCAGAGAAAATCCTTGATATTTTCCTGTCTGAGGTTTGGCAGGGTCTAGAGCAACCAGAATAAAGACCAGAGGTGTCTGGAAATTGGACTGCAGGCAGAAATTATTGTTATGGTTACCTCTATCTCCTGCATCTTACCCAGTCTTCAGATTGTGCAACATCCAACTTACAACTACAACTTTTGTCTTCACCTACCTTTACTCTCCTTTGGCCATAAAGAAAATCTTGATAGCTGTTATTTTTCTGAGTCAATTTGCCAGGCATAAACTCCCTTTAAAAATAACAGACATATTGGCGTCTAAGTGGGTCATCAGATGACCCTTTACAAAGCATGGGATAGACAGAGAAAACCACCAGAAAATATGTATTTGCTGGTCATGAAACTTTCTTGCATGTTTTGGATCAACAGAAGTACCGTTCTTCAAAATATATCACATTACTGCTCTTTGGGGGAACATAAATTCTGTTAGAACCTTGCTTTCAACCTAGAGATAATCCAGTAAAAGCATTCTTCTACACTAGATCCCTAATGTAGTTCAGCATTTATAGTGAACTTGAGAGCAAAAAGGCAGTTAAATTAAGAAGGAAAGAGCTGAGAGAGTGTCATTCAGAACAGCTAATTTTTTGTAAGTCTTAAAGTCAAGTGTCTCCCATTAAATATGAATAACAGGGGAGAAAATGAATAAATGACAAGTTTGCTAATTTTACAGCCAATGTTTTAACTGTGGTAATGGCAGCTTTAGCCTTCTGTATTATAATGAAAATTGACACAGCTGTATAAAGTCACCCATCCCTGTTATGATTTAGCATAGCTGGCTAGTTGTTCTCAGCTGTGCAACTAGGATATAATTTCAGAGGGGTTAAGTTAGTGTATTTATAGGAAAGAATTTCTTTAATGGCCACTGTGCTAATAAAGAATTATTGGATTTGAACTCTGCTCCACCACACCCACTCCCTTCCTTTGCTAATACATTCCTTCCTCCTCTGACATGTCCAGTAAGCTTGCCAAATCAAAAAAAAAGGCAGTTTCTTAGGGTCTGGCCCATTTGCAGCAGTAAGGATTTCAGTTTTGACAAAGTATATATAAATCTCTTGGGAATCTGGTTCTCTATATTTTCAAGCCATAACTCGAAGCTGTCAGTCTTGCAGTATAAGAAAAGCAGTTGGAATACAAAATCTTTGTATCTAGCTTAAAATTTTAAGTGGTGTATTATTTATTTAAGGAGCCTAATGTGTTATTTTATTTTTACCTCCCTTTCTTTTATTCATTCACAGCTTTTTTCTGTCACCATCCCTTGAGCTCCTTTGTACCTGACAAGGCTCTAATTTTGCAAAGTAGTCCACTGTGAACCTTCCACTATGAACCTTCGTTTATAGCTGTACAATATCCTCCCTTTCCACTACACACAGAAGCTGTAGTGGGAGTGGTCTGAGAATGCCCTTTCACTTTCTCTGGAAAGCCTCCCAGACATAGCTTTCAGTATAGGAAATGAATGAGCGGCAATAAAAGTAACAGAGATTCACACTCTGCTGCCTCTTAAAAAAAATGAAGTGAGAAGACACCGCTTAATTACAGCTTTCGTGATCAATGATAGATCCCTACCAGTGGTTTTGTAGATAAACCTGGCACAGTGGAAAAGACATTACAGCAGATTTGTGAGACAGCCTTTGATTTTTATGCTATTTGAAAGTGGACACACTGCATTTTTCCTTTCTGCAACGTTTGTCAGCTACGTGTCTAAGGAAGAAATCTTACATTTTGTGTTGTTGAAAGTCCTCTTTAAAAAGATGCTGGTGACTTCCACGGGATTTTTCATGATGGTGGCTGAACCTTAATGGCAAAGTAACCTCACATATCCAGACTACAAAATACAATGGGAACCTTTGAGCTTTCAAATGTTAGGAAATACCAGCATCTTTCTGAAGTCAGATAGACTTAACACTCAGTGGGAATCTCCTGCTAAGAAAAGAGTAAAATTGAGAGACTATCTGAGGAATTACAACTATAATTGTTTCATAATCATCTCAGATCTTGATAACGCTATGCTGTCACTTCTCTGAGGGCATTCTGCCCCTAGATGTGCTGAGGGCACTTACCATTATGAATCTCAAGCCAAATGCAGAAAGTTTCAGTTACCCCAGCTGCTGTTGTGGAAGTCACCTTCCAGTGCAGGATGTCTGACAAGTCTACCACTAGTTAAAACTGGGACATAGTGCTACTGGTGAACAAAATTCCGGGATAAAGCAGATATAACTGCTGAATGTTTATCAGAGGAATAGCACTTTTTTAAAGAGGGAGAGAATAAATAAGGGACCTGGTAGCCCAGCATAGTCTCCAGCACAGACAGCTCTTCTAGAGAAGTTAATTGCCTTAAAGGAATGTTCCAGGCTTTGCTGTCCTCATTTTAAAAACCAGAGTGGTGAATTTAAATAGAAATCACACCGTCTAGATCATCTAACCCTAAATAGTTTCCCTCAGCCCCGTTACATCAATTGGCTGATAGGATCAATCTCTATATATTTACAGTCAAAAGATGACCAAGATAGTGGCACTCTTAAGAAATCTTCATCAAAATACATCTTTATAAATCAACAAAAATGTTATAAATAATGTCAACAAAACCCAGGGCTGGTCATTCTGCCAGCCGAGTCATGCACATAGGAAGAGAGTAAAATATAGTATTAAAGTGTCACAATTATATGTAACCAAACAACTAATTTTTTTAATAAGTCATTTTATTTATTTAATGGAATGGCTTCTCATTAGCAAGAGCCAAATGGTTGAGCTGCTCTGGCCCACAAAATTTCTAACTTGCGCACAGACATTTCAAAGTGTCAATGTATCTCTGAATGCCCCAGAACTTTATTTGGAGAAACAAAAGTTCCTATAAGGGTCTGCAAAGCAAAAAAGATTTTTCTTACCCTCGCATGGCATGGTAGCATTGGAAGCATGGTTTGGTTGCTGAAAGGCTTTATATCCAGACATGGAAAACTTCCTAAACTTTTCAAAAGTAAGCAGAACTAAGAACTTCACAAACTGGTACTTCTAATCACCTTTCAGAATCCCCCATGCCCATTCTACAATATTCATGACTGAAAAGTGATAGAATTAATATCTCAGCTGAAAATAGAAGTATATATTTTAACTGTCGCAAACATCAGGGTACAACTGCAGCATCCATGCCAGGAGGATTTAAGCCAGATCCTGCATGATCCGGAGGTCCCTGAAGTTAGTGGAAATTGTGCGATTCCACTTTCTGAAGTTTGGGTTTGCTCAGCAGTTTGTCAAACCCAAATAAAAGTGGAAAGAAAAAAAAAGTTAAAGAAATCAAGAATTCATGACACATTATGAATTTCTATATCTTTCAAATACCATGTTAAATTTGGTTCAAATCCATAATAAAACCAACTACCTTGTTGAAAAACAAGATATGCAAAAATTCCAAATCGGTTGTAAAGCAGTAGGAGGAAAATATAAAATCTGTACTCTAAACACAGATTGTTTGCTTATACTTATGGAGAGGCTACATTTAACTAAGTGCTCTTAGAAAAATTGTCTGAGTTAATAGTTCATTGACATTCTTTAAAAAATCTTCAGTATTTAGATAAATAGCATACTATGGACTATTTATTATTTATTTTCCTTCAAAATTATTTTTGAATGTACATTAAAAATAGTCTTCATTTAAATATTCTCACTTTAGCTGAAGACATGATCAGCACAACAAAAGTCTTAAAATCCTCATTTTTTTCAATGCCATAATATATTGTTGACAACTGAAATTGCATTCTGTCCAAGAAAACAATGATCACAACAGTTTCAATGGAAATTTCACACTCTGTATCAGTTACAATTGAATTTCATGTTAAGGGGCATTAACTCTATCATTTCATCATTTGTTCTAATACCCTGTACTAGATGTTAAGATACATATGCTTCAATGTGATTCATTATTAGGAAGGAGAAGATAGAGAGTTTTATAGCTTTTAGTTATTCTGGTTTTATTTGAATAAAAAGGATTGCCAGGTGTTATTTTTTGCTCTTCTGGAGTAAAAAGATACAGCTTTAGACAAATACAAAAGATTGTGCTTTATTTCTGACCTATGTGTTTTAGTTTATTTCTCAGCTCAACTTTTTTTTTTTTTTTCCCACTATTACCAGTCTATGCACTGGTCAATAGTTTATTTATAGCAACTGATCAAAAAAATACCTATGAAATATCCCATTTTTTCTTCCAGTTTGCCAGTATGCAAAATGAGAAAAGTCGTTGAAAGATTAGACTCTGGAAATAAAATAACCACCTCATAATTCAGTTAGGGATCTGCCAGTCACTTGAAGTGTGCTCCTGAACAGGAAGCATTAGTTCTCTGTGTCTCTGGACACTCAATTATGAAATGGCTGTTTTCAGCTTGCATATCAGAACTAGCTGGGGGGTAAAAAATCAACCAAACAAAAAAAGTAAAAAAAGGTTTCTAGATTTCAGAAAATGACTTCTCAGACCAAACCCCAAAATTTTACATGCAAGAACTGAAACTTCCCCTATATCTTTAAATGTACAGTAATGTTGCCATTCTTGAATGGCTGATTAACCCACTTCTTTACCACTGTTGGTAATGAAGTGAAAGTAGAAAGAGCAACCAGCACCTGTCAAGGTTCTCAAAAATCCCCCTCCTCAGATCTGGCAAAAGCATGCCAAACTTGAGACAGTTTGCTTAATAGGTTTTAGGCTTCATGAGTCCATTTTGTCCATAGATTTCTGGTAACAGCTACTAGAGTCCCAAATCAGAGCCCAGTGATGATCAGAAATTGTCAGCAATCCTAGAAAATTTTTTGGAGGGAATCAGAAGAAATGTATTTAACTACTGAAAATTTCTATGGGTTATTGCATCAAAGCAAGAAATTCATTTTATATTTATATATATATCTGCAGATATATCAACTGAACGTGACTACATCACAAAATTGTAACAGTTCTGAATGTGGAAAATGGGAGTTCATGAGAATTTGCACTTGCAACCTTACCCAATGGAAACTGAATATGCTCACATCACCATAGGTACACTTTAAAGAGCTCTGAGCTAATACAAAGTTCTTATCAGTTCTACTTTTGTGGTTTCTTGAAGAACAAGAACCAACTGTTTACTGCAGCATCACATCCTTGTGTGTGATGTGAACTCCTTGAAGATTTTTCTGACTACTTTTGCTTAGACCATGGGACCATCTTCCTCTCTTGAAGTTGAGCTAATAATTATGTCTTAGTTGAGTCCACATACTGATCCAAACACTGAAGATGTTGAAGAGTAAATTGGAAGACAAAAAAAGTCATCTACCTGGATTTATGAAAGTGTTTGATACTGTCCCACATGACATCCTGGTCTCTAAACTGGAGAGACGTGGATTTGATGGATGGACCCCTCGGTGGATAAGGAACTGGCTGGATGGCCACACTTAAAGGGTTGCAGTCAATGGCTCAATCTCCAAGTGGAAGGCAGTGACAAGTGGTGTTCCTCAGGGGTTGTTGCTGGGACCAGTGCTGTTTAACATCTTTGGTGGAGACATGGACAGTGGGATAAAGTGCACTCTCAGCAAGTTTGACAACGACACCAACCTGTGTGGTGCTGGAGGGAAGGGACACCATC
>VXAK01016049.1:17571-28416 GCA_013399435.1 Arenaria interpres | reverse complement strand
CATGGCCATCTAAAAAGATGTCTTCAATCCATTGGGCAGGAGAGAAATGTGGAGTTGAGATTTGGCACTTCTCATTCGGACTTTGACACAGTTTTATTTTCTTCTTCATACAAAAGTTATAAATGTGCTTCTGAGTCTTTGACGTCAAGATGTGTGATGGCAAATGCTACGTTGCTGAACCTGCTGATGTGTATGTTTGAAATCCTCACAATGAGTTTGTAAAAGCTGTTTATAATGCAAGTATTTAAGAATATTTTCACATGAAGAAAGCATGTTATGATGATTTCTAATAGTGTCCTTTAAATTTCATGTTTGAATCCACCCAAGAACTTTTGTGGGTATGCAGTTTGCCCTCCACTCTCTCAGCTTTGATGAAGGGTTCGGGGCAGAAATGTGGCCACCCAAGCCCTTCTCTTTCCTTCAAATGTAGCAAAAAAAAAAGTCCTCAAATTGCTTGTTTTACTCCAGATTTACTCCAGATTTTGTATTAAGACCCTTTCACTCAGTTACGTATTTGCCTTAGCGTGATTCCAGAGTCCCTCTTAAAATGATGGAAGTGCACGAGGAATGAATTAGATCCAGCATTATGGAATGAGATACCTGCCATCTCACCAGTAATCCTTTACCTGGAATATCATTTTATGTTCCTCTAAATTATCATTTTCATTAAAGGCATGTTGTGATATAGCCTTCATTTTCAATTGAAAATCTGAATTGGAAGAATTGGAGGAATGTCTGTCCCCTATATGCTTATGACTACTTTTAGCTACTGTTGCTATAGGTATATTTTCAAAGGTCTGCCTGTTGGTTGCCCATATTCATCTGGTGCTTTGTGCTGCAAAGTAAATGATTAGCAGGTGTTACTTCTTGGAGTATTCTTAACGGCTCCAGATTTGATAATGAACAAACACCGGGTAGCTATCAGGGAAATCAATTTGGACATTTCCCTTGCTGATCATGCTGTATTAATAAAAGTAGGACTCTGTGAAGTCCTTTCATGTGTGTGAGGTGGGGCCTGCAATGATTAAAAAGGTATTTGCCTCTGTATGGGGGGCAGAGACATCTTTCGGGTAGGGACAGGGTGCGAGGCCTGTCATCATAGACAGGCAGGGACATCTTTCACTGGATCAGGCTGCTCAAAGTCCCATCCAACTGGACTCGTTGAACCATGCCAGGTGCCCAGGGTGAGCTTGTTTGGAAGGATTGTCAATCACTGGGTTCAAGGCAAGGAAAGTTGGTGATTCCAAGCCAGTAGATGGTTCTGTGACTTCTGAATAGGCATTGTTGGCAGACACATTTCTATGGTAATTTTTTCTTCTACGAAGTGTCACACCCTGATAATACAGTGTGAACTTGGCAAACTTTTTTTTACGTGGTCATGCAGCTGATACAATGATTGCAAACATTGTGAACATTTCAGAATTTATAAAGAGCCAAGTCAGTAAAACTATCAGCTTTGTCTCCTTAGCCTTTAATTCTTGAATTTTTGAGCATGTTTTGGAAAATATGGATATCTCTCATACTAGCATAAGGTGAAAAAAAATCATTTTCTTTTGAATTCTTTTTATGTTGTCATGTCCAGAAGAGTGGATTGCACCAGAACACTGCATTTATCTTTGCCTACAGATTATAATGAAATAGCTCATAAAAGTTGATCCTTTTCTACATTATTTTCAAGAATCTTATATACTTAATTGCTGAAAGTTGTTTCCCATTGCTCATAGCAGTAACATCTTTTAAATTAAATTCAGGTAAATTGCTTGCAGAATCCATGGTTTGATTCTAATATTCTCAATATTAGATATTATCAATATCAATTGGATAATATCGATATTGATATTATCAATATCAATTGGATAATATTGATAATATCAATTATCAATAATAATGCTTCATTAATTACTATCAATGTTTCAATATTTTTCAACAATCCAATGTTGATATAATATAGTATTTTACTGCTGCCCCTTATTATCAGCTAGCAATCGATATCAGACAGTGTAACCTTGATATTGAAAGTAATTTAAATGTGGATGGCAAAAAATAGTGGAAGGAAAATAATTATGAAATTAAATTACTACTTCAGATTTGCATTTCCCTTTTCATTCAGGAGTTTTTGTTTTGTTTTTTGTTTCTGTTTATTTGTTCGTCATTTCCCCAGCAGGTGCAAGGGTAGCATTGACTTTCAGGTTTTGTTTTAGAAAAACTTAATCTAATCCAGTTTATTTTCTGTTGTCCATAATTGTTGTTTACACAGTCTAGAACAGGAGTAATTTTTTTTTAAAGCGAGTAAGTAAGAAAAATAAATGAAAACATGAGACATGTTTCCAGATGTCCTTCAGAGTCTTCAGCGGTGTGGGTTTTGTATGGTTTTGTGCAAGGTGGAGAAAAGTTTCCTGTTGTATTCTTGCCAACTGGTTGTACTGTCAGATAAATTTTAATGGAGACCTGTCTCACAATATAGAGCCCAGTGAAACAGAAAGCCGAGAAGAAAAAGGGATGAGGGAGGACAAATACTTCAGAAAATATAAAGACTTTTGGATTTGAGCCCTAGAGAAAGCTACTGCCAAAGTGCCTTGAATTTCTATTGTTCTGGCTTATGATCACATGAATGTCTGAAAATGACTGATAAAGGCTAAATGAATTAACATTGTTTACAGAAAAGACTCAGTGGGCATAGGGAAAAATCTTCTTTTAAAAAGAATTACATCCCTGAACAAAACTGAGCAAAACAAATGGAGTGTAACAAATGCAGGGCATATTTGGTTGTGAAAGAGACCTGTGGTTATCGTCCTGGTCTCACTATAACATTTTCTAACACTTCAAATTCAAGCAACCTGTTTTCCAAGTTTCTTTCACAATCTTTTTTTCCCTTTGTCTTTTACTTGTGATAGAAAGCAATTCTGTAGTGAAATACACCTGACTGGTAGAAAGCATAGGAAAACCAAAGGAAATGCTTCCTATCTCTTTACTTCAGCCACTGGCATAATACTGGAAATAGTTTGGTTAAAAACAGTGATAATGGGGGTGCCTCTTTTGGTTTTGGTTTTTTGGTTGGTTTTTTTTTGGTGATAAATTTGGCATGAAGAGAAAGGTCATCAATGCTTCCTCTCATTCCTTTATGTCCACTCTTACCTGCAAGGCTGTTTGTAATGTGTTAACCATATTCTGCATGTTTCCACATTGCTGGTTACTGACACGTACATATTTCCTACTTCAGCCGGAGGAGTTTCTTTGAATCTCTATCACATTTTGAATTGTCTGTACCCTCCTGGCACCTTTGCTTGATGGACATTCCTGTGGATATTCCATAGCTACAGTGTCAAAGAGAAGACGCAATCTTACATTAATGTTTGTATTTATGAAAAGTAGTGGGGCTTGTAAACTCACTGGAATGTATGCAAATGTGAGTGAATCTTTAATATTACTGAGGTGTATTAATTGAATTTTTGTTTGTAGATCGTATTGCTTTTTGGCAGTAAAGCTGGAGTTGAATGTAACAGGGATTTATTTTTTTTTTTAAAATATGTATATCATCAATAATAGTAAAATACTGTAGATATAGTCCTATTACTGCGGGCAGAACTTTTAGCTGGAAGTAGGTTAGCAAGGCTTTCTCATGAGAATCGAGTTTCTCTTACACGTCCGCTTTGGACTTTGTCTCCTGTGATTTCCCATCATGGTGTCAAGAATTTTCACTTTTTTTTCTCTTTTCCTTTGTTTTTCCTCTCATGTTCATTGGGAAGCGGATAGTGAACTTTGCCAATGTGGTTGACAGCTTTACAATCTCTTGTAGCAACACAGCACTGCATTTTAGGCTGTTGAACTGAAAAGAATAATTGGTATTGAACTCTCATCTCAATTTTACAGGCTGATTCTGCCTCTATGGTGTTTTAATGGATGTGATGAGTAAACAGTTTTTTCCTGGTACATGCAAAAATTCAATAATATGCTGGAGGTGCTAATTCCTTTTTGAACCTGACAGCTGAACCTTTTCAAGAAGAACATCCTGCCTTACATCTCTGATGATGTAAGCTGATGCATTTTTCCATTTTCAGGGTGTTTGCACGAAGACTTAGAATGGGTTTGGGAATTTTGCTTCCGTATCACTATAACCCGAGCCGGGTTTTACCGATCACCCCCAGCCATGTCCATTTGCAGAACAGCAGTCCAGCCTCACTAGGAAATTAGACAGGCACAAAAAGTAGACTCAGATTACACTAATGAGCCCATTAAGGGAGGTATAGGGAGGCTGTCTAGCCAGAATGGGGAACTGAAAGAGGTCTGGCTCTACTCCTTGCTTTATGTTTGTTACATTCTGTAGCCAGTTTTCACCTTCTTTGTATTTACTTGGGAGGGGGAAGTAGTTGCTTTTTTCTCCCCCTCCTTCCTGTATTCTTGTATTTGCAATAAGAAAATAGTATCTTTTCCAACATTCGAGGGAGAAAGCCTGACACAATTGGTGTTTGCAGGCTATAAGGCCTGTGACAAAGCACTAACGAAGCACATTTGCTTTCTAAAATCTTTCTAATTGTATGTCTGTGCAGTTATGCTCTCTGATCATTTTACAGAAATCCTCATTTACTACGTGGAAAATCAAAACACAACAAAATTAGTAATTTTAAAAATAGTCATTAGAAACATTTAATAAAAATCCCATCACATTAATTATATTGTAACAATGTTATCCATAACAGAAAATAAACTTAAAGATGGCTTCAGAATTTTAGCAGTTTTCAGTTAATGGAAAATGTATTTTGTATTATAGGTAGGCATGTGCTTTTCCTTAAGGAAACTATAATGTTTTGAGCTTTCTGGTAGATAAAATCCAGGATCCATGTACATTTTAAGAATTTGAGAATGTTATTTTTTAGTGTTTTAAATCCAGTGAAATATAGGTTTGCGTTCTGCAGTATGTATCTTGTTAGTTTTTATTATGTTTTCTCTGGTGGTGGTTTTTTGGTTTTTTTTTTTCATTATTATGCAAGAGGACTTTCCTAATATAAAACAGTCCTCTGTTTTTTAAACCTGGGTTGGGGGTAGCTTAAAGAGCTCATTTTCTTTCAGTTCCTATTTAATTTTTGTTGTTCAGGAGGGAAGCTTTCAGCTGCAGGGAGCTGTGTTAGTTTGATATCAGTTATTACTGTTGTTTTGCAGTGGTGACTTGCATTAGTGATGGCCCAATACCTCAGCAGAAAAACAGAAAGGAGAGATTAATAACAGACCAGCAGAAACCTGTAGCAAATGTTCTAGGGTTCCACCTGGTAGAACACAAGCCAGAAAGCTGGAGGGACAAATGGTGCTGAGGGCTAATAGAGAGCTGGTAAAATAAGCCAGGGCTTGCACAAGGAGCAGGTTGGAATAAGGTGAGTGGAGGATTTACTAAGGCATCTTGGGAGATCCTGGAGAGAGGCAGTGGAGGGACGTGGGGAGGCAATCTGGAACAGACCCCTTGGGCCTACTGAGTTCTTAGTGTAAGCAATATAAGGTAGGTAACCATAGCTTCATATTCTGCAGAGTTTGGCCTATCTGACTTCCAAAGGTGTCTCCTAAACTGTTTTTTTTCTCTAATTTCTGTAATCTTATTTTACACAAGTCATTATAAATACAACAGCAAAATTTTTATTAGAAATTGACATATGATTTTCTTACCTAGCTGCAGTTGAAATAAACTAAATCTTTTACTTCAGACATGACGTCCAAATCCACTGTTTTTTTCTAACCTGCATTAAATCGGTCATAATTCACAATAATACTTTCTGCATTAATGAAAGTTTCTTTGATGTAAAGGTATTGTTGGTATAGCCAGTTGGAGGGATTCCAATACATTGACTTTAATCTGATAGAGGTAAGGCATTCAAAATAATTTTGTTTTTAAATCAACTTTACAGTAAAGTTACCGGGATGATGATAACAACTTTGAATCATGGAACAGCCTACAGTCTAAAAAATGTGTAGCAAGTGCTACATTGGAATAAATCACTTGGAGATGTTTCTGCAATGTCTGAGTATCATGTACAAACTTTGAGTAACTTACATGGAGCATTCTGACGTACCTGGCTTAATAGATGACTTTTTGATTCCATGTTTATAAGAGCCAAACTAATGAAAAATCCCATGTACCTGGATGTGTGCAGTTTCTTTGTTGTGCACAGTGCTTACGTACTTTGTAATATTGTGTGCATGTAATTTATTTATTACTGTATTAATAATTCATCAGTACTAAATTATAAGGTCTGAACAAATTATGGAGCAGTTCTGATTTGCTTCTGAGGCAGTCTCTCTGGATAGTAAATGAACTTTAAGAGGATGTATTGTAATGGATCAGCAATTGATTCACTGTGAAAATTCCAGCACCTAGCTATAAAAAGGTGAAAAAACCTCTCAACTTCTTTGCTTCCTCCCAGCCCTAAATCCTTTAACTTGCAGTGAAACACCTTTAAAGGGAGGATTATCTGTTTATTTTTATGAGAAAGTGAACTGAATCTGAAATGGTTGTTGGGATGTCTAATTTTTTCTATTAAAAGCTTGGTACAAGTTATTTCTGTAGTAAATGTTTTGTGTCTTTTGTAGCTGTGACTGTTTCCAAGAATTTTCCTGCTTCCTAAAAACTGATAAATTTCACAAAATCCAGTGAGTTGCCTTCAGAAAAACAGAGGTTCATCTTGGTGTACCCTAGTCACTGTTGACAGCAGTTCTGTTGGATGTGGGGGTTCTCCCAGGCACCAGAGGCTCCGCCGTAGGCCTCCAAGAATTCTTTCTCAAATAGCACCCTTAATGGAATAACCAGTTTATCTAAGGCAATTTGCTTGTATTTGTTATGTCCAGCTCCTCCTGTGTAATGTCTTTTCATCTAATGATTGATCAGAGTGACCAATCAGTAAATTTATATTGTCTTTCAGGGTCATGAGCAGAGCTCTGTAGATATTAGTATGATGATGATGCAATGTGAGGAACTTGTGTCTTTTATAAACAAAACCAAGGAAAGCCATATTGTTGTTTTAGTCAGCTCTGTGGACCCCCCAAAATTTTTTATGATTAATGGAAAAATACATTTGATCATACAAGGACATAGCCAATAGCAGTGTAACAAGCCATTAGCTTGTGTAACAAGGAAAAAAAAATAGTTAATCAACAAAATAAGTTATTGAAAACTCATACTATGTTTGATGTAATGGTCTTTCCAGGCTTTAGTTAGACTAGTGTATCATATTGATTAACTTGAAATACCCTTTTGTTTAAGGAGTGAATGCAGATAGTTGAGATTGGTGACATTGTGTGCGGTATGACCTAACATGTTGCAGCGACTGCAAGTAGGTACGCCTAACTCCTCCTAAATTTACTGAACGTTGAGTTCTTCTCTCATGGCGGGGGGACTCATTTAGAAGTTCAAGTCATTTAAAATTTCAGGTAGATCATATATTGTTTAGAAAGACAATTCATTACTTGTTTGCTAGCATTATATAAACAGGAAGTTCCAAGTGCGGGAGGCAAGAAATTCTGTGTTTGTCTCTGAGGAAAAGCAGAATATGGGTAATTTAAAGCAGTGACCAGTTTCAGGGGAAACAATATCCTTGATTGGGAAGTCATAACCCTCTTCTGTAATAATAATTGGATGCAGAGATCATTAGATTTGTTATTTCAGATACTGCTGCTTTTTGCTCTGAGACCAGAAAATTCTTACCTGTAGAAATGTGGAGGTATTTCTACATGCAAGAAGAAACGCGTGTTCCTTATGTCTAAACTGTTTAAAATAATCTGATTGCTGTTGTTTGTAGATACAGTTCCCCAGAATTGAAGCTCTCAACAAAGTAGAGGTATTTCAGCACTTCTTTGGTTTGATTGGCTGGTTGCCTTTGGTTGTAGTGTAAAACTGATATTCTCTGTGTGACTTTGTTAAAGGTGGTGATTTACTGTAAGGTTGACTGATGCCTAGAGATTTCTGGTGCTCAGCTTTTTTTCAGATAGTTTTTGGAAGAGCCTCTGACTTACTCATTAATGTTTCAGTCTTAAACAGAGTGTTCTCAGTCCGTCACCTTTATTCACAGCCCCGATTTTAGGGACATTTAACTGAAACTTTATCCAGTAATGTAGTGCTGGACATAGGACCGGTAGAGTGGCTGTGGTTTTGGTTTCTTTTTCCTTTGGTTTTCATTTTACAAAACAATAGTGACATCTATGACAACACTACAGTTTAGACACAAGCTTAAAACTGTCTGGGATTTTGAACTCAACATGAATATATCTAACATACAGAAGTATCGTGGCTGTGGTTTTGCAATAACGCTTTTCACAACAGAATGTAGGTCTTAGGCCAAATGTTATGTTTCTTGTATCCCTGTTCATTTTATTTTGCAGGAAGTTTGCATTTTATGCGTGGAAAAGTGCCTCCACTTTTCATTTTTACATGTCCTTCTTTGAGCATGTCACTTAATATGTTAAAATATGTAATCCTGGTTTTATATGCAACTGTAATAGAAAGCAAATTCACTTCTTTTGAAAGTTACCATTCCCCCATTAATTCAGAAAAGAAAGCTTGCTTATGGTCTCTAAGCTTATAATTTCCCAATGTAGTTTCTTTGTAAATGTTTGCTCTTGATAATAAAGACTCTTTGGGAGTCCACTTTAACCACTTTAAACTTAATTGAGGGTTTTTTAAATCTCCTTCATACGTTAATGGAAGTTGCTAGTGGCTTTGGATAACACTAATTTACATTAGTCATGTAACGTAACTGTATACAAGTATGCTTACTCTTCTGCTGTGCAGGAAAGCAGACTAGCTGAGAGCCTTCCAATAAATGGTCCATTACACAAGGAGGATCTGCATAATCAGTTTTAGATATTATGTTAAAAGCTTTGGTTCTCATATATATGCTAAATCAAATAAGAATTTTTGACTTAAGAACTTGGACCGAGTTCTGGATCTTAAGTTTGTTATAACATAGAATTTGACAGATAATAAATGAACTTGTGAACTTGAAAGAAACATTTTTCCAATTTCTAATAGTGCAATTTCTGGATATCTTTGTGAATATTAATCTCTTCTTCTGTAGATCAGAGTCTCGCTAAGGACCACACCAAACCACACCAAACTCATTTTTATTTACTTCTTTCTATTTAAAAAAAAGAAGAAAGATTATTCCTGGAAAAATAGTCCTTTCAAGCAAAAAGATTTATTTTTTTTTTTTACTCATTAAAAATTGCATTATCCAAGAAAAAGTGAAGTCACCAAATGTTCTGGTGACTGCAGTCTGTAACAATTTCATAAATGTCTGGAATTTATCTAGGCAAACTTGAAACTTGATTTATCTAGGTAAAAAAACATTTTAAAGCAATGCTGCCAATTGTGGCAATTCTTTTCTCCACAGTTTCATTTCAAGGAAACGTGCTTTTCTTTTTCAGCTGGCATACACTCAGTAAAGGTGAAATCTGAGCCGGAGAGCTTCTGAAAATTTAATCTAGAAGTACTGTAGTACTTCCTTCTTTTCTGAAAGTGTTATTTATTGACTTCTTGGAATCACTGCAATGTAAGAGAAATCTAACTCTGAAAAGTAACTTGCCATGTTGTCGTTGCCATTCTTGTTTTTCTTGTACTTTTGAGACCTTGTTCAGTAAGTGAGGCCAGAGTTAGTAGTTCTGAAAAATATTTATTTATTTTTAATTGGAGTTTTGTCTTTTCTTTAAACATTGTTATTCCTTCCTTTGAATTTGAATGCTTAAAGAAACAGACACCCTCTTGGAGAACTGTTTTCAATTTCCTATTAAACATCCTGCTAAACCTGACTTTCTAAAACATTATTTTCTCTGTTGTACAAGAATAAAAGTTCTTTTTCACTGTGTTTTCACTAACTTCTCTTGGTTCAAAAAACTTACAGGATTTAAATGATACAAGATCAAGTCCATACGATTTTTGGATTAAATACCTTTTGGATTATCATTTGAGGAATCTGGCAGTTGCATCCTAAAGAGTTCATATAGCTAAAGCAATTTCAGTATTGTAACTGAACACAATTATTTGGTAATAAGTATTCTGTATGAAGAAAATAAATTTATCCTCTATGATGGTTGCCCTTTCTTCATACTGTCTTTCAGCTAATGAATACAAGGAAACTAAACATTGTGTGAGTACCATAATTATTTGAAAATGCATATAGAATTGTTTCAGTATTGTTTCATAACTTAATCTCTAAGCAGCCACGGTATGATATTATGTAGTATTCATGGAGATACTTAATTTTTCTATTTTTATTTTAACATCAAAACAAGGAGTTAGATGTATGCTCATTTAAATCCAAAGATAGAAATAATGTTGAAAAGCTTTGATGGTTGTCTTATGCTATGAGTTTACACAGAAAAATTATCTGAACTTACAAAGGTAAAGGTCATAATGTAATTCACTTGATGTCATCATCTTTGGTGTCATTAAAGAGAAGTATTTTGCAGCAAAGGTCATTCCGCACACATGATCAGTGCTTTTTGTTGGAAGCTACATAGTCTTATTTTGACATAAAATGGTTTAATGACACATAAATACAGTAGCAAATTGAAGGAGGAATCTGGAGAATTGAAGAGAAAAAAAACCCAAGACATTCATAATGAAACGTTTCAAGACCAAACGTCAGGATGTGCAAAAGCAAATCTATCCCACAAAGTAACATAAATACGAAAAATGTAAAAATAAATAATTATACCATAATTAAACTTGACTCAAAGAAAAGGTTCAGTGAACTCATATCACCGGATGAAATATTAAGAGATGAGAATTTTTACTGTAAATACATGAAAGTAGGAAGCACCACTGGCTGACAGGTTATTAAAGAACAGCCTTAACGTAGGAGAAAATCC
>VXAK01016048.1:2912-17763 GCA_013399435.1 Arenaria interpres | reverse complement strand
CTGGCCACACTCTTCCCTCCGCAGCCCAGGACTCCATTGGCCTTCCTGGCCACAAGAGCACATTGCTGGCTCATTGTCATTTTGCTGTCTACCAGGACCCCCAGATCTTTCTCTTCAGTACATGCACATTTTTATCTTTATTTTTCTGTCCTGTGTGTTTTCCTTCATACCTTACATATCCAAACCCTAGTCATTACTTTTTCCATGCACAAAACATACCAGAGTTTTACCACTGCAAAGTGCAGCTACTAGCACACACAGCAGAAAGCAGCCAACGCCTCACCCGCTGAATCGGCAGTCATCTCTCCACGGCTACGCTACAGGCCTTTGGCCAAATCTAAGCAAAAAGGTCGGGCATCCCTGGGTTAAAACAAAAGCACCTAGTAAGAGTGTGCCTTTACGCAGCAGGATGCCTACCCCTGCAAGCAGAGAATCAAAAAAAAAAAATAAAAAAAATCACCTTTCTTCAACAGTGGAGAGAATTTATTTTGGCTATAAAAAGCCTGAACTAGGATCTTCATTCTTCTCCTTCTTCTCTTCATAAATATAAATCCCAATCTTGGACCAACACAAACACTATAGAAACTTAGTATTACTTAATCTGTTTTACTCTTTAAGTACTTACAGATGGCTAATTATTTAAGACGCATGTAAGTGCTTCACGTTTAAGCACAAGTTTTAGACACTGACATCGTTGTACAAACTGTCAAAGAAAAAACTTAACAAAAAAATAATCAGAAAAATCACTGATATATTACAGTAAGAGTATAATTTTTGAGTATTTGAGGCTTTTGAGCATATGAATACATGGTTAACCGGGGAATGAATAATTCTGCAGTGTTTTCCCACTTGAACAATTCTCTTCGCCTGTAAAGGCTTCTTCAGGTAAAGTCGTGTTGTACAATGTTCTTCTAAGCTGGAAAAAAAAAGAAAGAAACGAAACCTGTCCTCTGAACAGCCTTATTTCTATTTAGTTCACTTTCTAGAACACTGTTCTAGTTTGACAGGATTTAAAATCCTCTCAAACAGCTTCAGATGGGCTCGTAACTCCCCTACTCAAAGGCAGCCCAGCCCAGTGGCAGCTTCAGGAGCTCAGCGCTCTGAAATCACTTGGAATAGTTGGTGGCCTAATAAAAGGAAAAAAAAAAAAAGTAATGTAGCACCTTGACTTCAGCATCCTGGTGAAGGAAGCTGCGAAGAACTCCCTTGACAGGGCTATTTAAAACAATGCTGCTTTCAGGAAGGACAGTGTCCGTTTACAAACCCAGGCACAAGTAAGGTAAACCTAGTTTCAGATTTGTGCTCCAAAACTGCTGCCAAATTAACTTTGGAAACATATGTACTACAATTTTATAGAAGTCAGGCGTCTGATTAACAACAGGTAGAATTAAGACCTCTCAACAGTACGGCACCTGCAATTCTCAAAACTGGAGCTTTAATTACATTTTCATTATGAATCCAACTAGACCAAAACTGACACACAAGAAATATATGTGCAATCGACACCTTCCCCTGCACAGCCTGAGGAGAGATCACCCTCCAAAACCCACAGAGCTTTGCAATACAGATGAGACACCTAAGCACTTACTTCAGTAAATAATAGGTCTGGACACAGGGCTATAAACACCAAATAAAGCTCTCCCTTTGATCTTTATAAAATACATAATGAAATCTCTCAGAAGTGAGTGACAAAAACATTACAAAACTGAACTTCAAAGATAGCCCTTTCCTCCAATTATCAAAAAACCTGACTTACCTTCATCTTTGAGCTAAACTTAGCTGCTTTTACGCAGGATTAGTAGCTCTACTGTGTGTTCACAGTCCCATTACCTTGTTACTTTAATTGCTGAGCTAAATTTACATTTAACAAATTTCACACTTTCTTGAAAGAGAGAGGAAGAAAATGGCAGGGACTTAGCAACAGATGTATTATAAACATAGTATTACAAAATCCACTCTCTATTTGCAGCTCGCTGTCCCTCAGCTAAGTCAATGATGAATACTTTCAAAGTTTTCTTCAAATTTCTGTATTTCGTGATTTTCAAAAATAATAACAACTCTAGTAATACTTTGCATTCCACTCTATAGACATTTTGTAGGAAATAATGTCCAAAGAGATCTGTCTTCACCGTAATATTAATTTAATAGCTAATGTGCATTATTCACATCTATGTGCAAATACATGTGATATTACTCCAACATGCAGACGACTGAGAGGCAGCTGCTTAGAAAGACGCATTCATGCATCTTAAGCCACCCTGACCTCCTAGTGTTAGAAGATTTGCTGATCCACTATGTTTTCCTTCAGGTGAAAACGGAGAACATTTAAATGGTTTGTTCTGCTGCACATTAAACTGGTCAGTGTTTGGGCCATCTCTCTCTCTCTCAGATTCTATTCTACAGGAGAAAGGCGGTCCGTGCAGCCTGCTGTTTTCAACACATGTAAATGCAAACAGAGCTGGTTTTCTGTTCTTCAGGGACTCTTCTTCTTGCTTTTCTGTTCTTCCTTAAGCTCTTTCGCATTGCACCTGGACCCCAATGCTGTTAACATTTCTACTGTCGTCAAGTTGGCTCCCTTCATTATCAATCGATCTCCATCAGCTATAAAGGGAAAAAAAACTTAAGAAGTCACAAAGTCTAAGTCACAATTACTTTAGTGCGCAGTTCTGTTTTGTATAAATAAATCCAAATACCCTGTTCATCTTGTCTGATTAGAAAGTACTCCCACTTACCAAGGACTCTGATTATGCACCACCACCAAATAAATCTATTAAACTGCACACAATACACATGTAATTTTCATTTCTGTACTGCCTTATTGAAAAATCTGAAACATTTGTCTACCTATAGTAAGAACATATATTTGATGAGAGTAGGTCATACTATGCCCTCAAAGTCATCTAAACAGAAGGCACAGAAGGCACTGAAAGGCATAATTTCCACAAATGGCTCAGCATTTTAGCAGCATGTTGTCTGTGGTCTGTTTAACTTACTTCTTCAGCCAAAACAATGAATAGGTTTACACAATTTGGTGGTTATAATGTTAAAAAAATAGAGAACACTAGAATTTCTAAAATCCCCAATGAAATTATTTTAAAACAGGGAGGAGGTAGTAGAAGTTAAGCATTGTACCTAAGTTAATTACTTATTTTTGCAAAATTTGCAATACAAAAGCTACACTCGAACCCACATAATGCAAAAACCATGCATGGCATCGAAGTTCCAGCCCCGGGTTTGCCAACTACAAGGTCTGCAAACTCTTCACTTGGAAAATAATCAGCTCTTAGAAAATGAAGAGTTCAGAACTGTAGCTCTTGGCATTAGTGAAATAAATTGGTTTGGTTTCCTGTTATGAAAAACATTAAGCTTTACTGCTTGAGTTTTAATACATCACGGTTAGAGACAAGGATAGGAAAGACAGAGGCATGGGGGAAGGAGAAACAAGCAATGTCAACAGTGAAATAAGCAAAATGAAGTATGTTCAACCCTCTTGACATTTCTACCGATTCACTAAATATATGGAAGTTTAAATAAAAGTGGGTAGCAAGAAGCAATAATAATGAAAACTTTAATGGGCTACATGACATATTGGTCCATTACAGCACAGCAGGAAAGGAGATGCAGCCAGAGAAAAGGACAAAAGCAGATTAGAGCCATCTGTTTACAGCCTAGAATCTGGGCCACTTCCAGAAATGATGAAATTGCTACCATCAATTCCCTGTCTGCCCACCATACCCTCAAAGGAAACCAAGAAATTTGTTGTACATCAGTTGACCTCATTCTGCAAGTCCATCTGCACATGTATGGTCTTATCCATATGAGCAGTTCCGTCAAACTGCACAGTAAGTTCCTCAGTTGCATAAGCAACTACAGGAATTCAGCTTTCCCATTCTCAAGTCTGAGATGTCTTCACCACAGGTATTTAAAAATTACAGAAAGCGAAGAGATTCTTATAGAGCTACATGCACTTCCCTGTAATTGTACCTGACTGCAAGGTCACCCAAGTATGTCAGTACAAACGTAGACTCAACCCTAAAGATAAGGCAGTTCTTTGATCTAAGACCTACCAGATCTAACTGTAGTACAAAGACACGTATACACACTTATCTAGACATCAGGCTGTTAGTGACTCCCTCTTCCTTATTTCCTCCCAGCTGCACATATCTAGCTATGGACCAGACCCAAAGAAAAAGTAACCACAGTAAAAGAATCATGAAAACAATAACACTGTAACAACACAAACCAGGAACGCACTTTTTTTTGGTCAAGATTAAAAATGAGCTCCTTACCAAACATAACATCCACAAGTGGTTCCGACCCATCGTGTCTCACATCAGCAGTCACTTCGCAGTTTCTATTCGTGGCCTGGATTTTTTTATGGTTTATACATGCAAGAAATTTTCTGAAAATATATTGGAAAATATGTCAGGTATGTTGTTGATGGACATTATAGTAAGCATATTTCTAAAATGAATCCGAGTATCTCCATATTGCTGGGCAACAAAAGTATAAACAAAACTGGACAAACAAAACAAACAGGAAAAACAAACAAAATAATTTCAGACAGGTACTTCTTAGGAGATAAAAACTCTTAAAAATTCAATGGACTTAAAAGCTAAGATGTTAAAAGTATGCCAAAGAATTTTGCAAAAATTCAGTCTATGCACTTTCTGCATCTCTCTCAGCAATAATGAAAAAAAACAATCAGCAAAGTCATTTTCATTTTTCTTTATGCACAGGTTGCTTGCCAATGTTTTATTTTGGGGGTTTGAGACAACATTGATTTACTTAACATCATTGGTCTCCCTTAGATTTCTGACATGCACGACAGCTACTTGACATTCCAGCAGCCTAAAAACATTCTAAGTTAAGTTCTAAGTTCATTTCAAAAGTAAACGTGTCCGTAAAGTTATTGCAAAATTATATTTTACAATTGTTTGGTGAAGAACTTACATCACTCAAGAAGCACTTAGATTTCTCCAGCGGTTAAATTACCAAGATCGAGCAGCAGCTGTTCCCCTGTCTCTCTCCCACGACCAGCATTTGGGCTAGTGATTACAGACCCTCACCCACAGGCTCAGCAACTGAGAGGGGCATCTCCCTGGGCAGTCTGGCAAAGCCAAACGCACGTGCCTACACGCAAGGGTCTATGCTTAGGCACAGAGATCCTCCACAAATAAGCACAGAACGAATGCTGTGTGCATCCTGGTAACACCATAAACAGAGCCCTTATAACACAGTATCTTCTCATTCTGAAACACTAGGGTTCTGCCTAGACTAAGCTAAAAAGCCCAGATAAATACAAGCCCTCAAAGACCAAGATCATGGAAGTTAAAGTACAGTGCATGCAGACGCTTGGGAAAAGGAGGTTCTTCTCCAGAGTGGGAACAACAGATGCTGCCGTTTCCCTCATTACTTGCTCCGAGGACGTCTTCTTACTTTTGCTGGCTACAGTGACAGCAAGTCACTGGGCCCTGCAGTGACAGCTGTTTTAACAAAGGTTTCGGTTTGCATCTGCCCCTGCTGTGACCTGGGACAGCCGCTCTCCCTGTCCTTCACATTTCCCTGGGGCACAGAGGGTGGGCTGGTGCCCCTCACCATGCCCGAGCTCTGCGGCAGGGGCTGGGGCACAGAACCCCCTGCAGACATATATAACCCCGACTTCTACCCCCCCTAAAAAATAAAATTAAGGCAAAAAGCCCAGCCCTCACACTCAGAACCACAGAATGGTTCAGGTTGGAAGGGACCTTAAAGATCATCTAGTTCCCTGCCTTGGGCAGGGACACCTCCCACCAGACCAGGCTGCTCAAAGCCCCGTCCGACCTGGCCTTGAACCAGGGATAGGGCAGTCACAGCTTCTCTGGGCAACCTGTTCCAGTGCCTCACCACCCTCAGAGTGAAAAATTTCCTCCTGACACCTAATCTAAACGTACCCTCTTCCAGTTCGAAGCCATTGCCCTTCATCCTGTCACCACATGCCCTTGGAAAAAGTCCCTCTCCAGCTCTCTTACAGGCGTGCTTCAGACACTGAAAGGCCGCTATGAGGTCTCCCCGGAGCCATCTCTTCTCCAGGCTGCACAACCCCAGCTCTCTCAGCCTGCTTCTGCACAGAACCCCCGCCCGGGGCGCAGGCAGGGCCTTGGGTGATTCACAGACAGGGGAGGCTGCCCGAGGCCTCCCCGCCGGCCGCGGAGGCCCGGGCGTGCCCAAACGGCCGCCGCGGGGCCGGGGCCGGGGCCGGCGGTGTCCCCACTGCCCCCTCACCTCGTGCTCTCCACATTGGACTCGAAGGGGCAGAAGCGGACCACGATACTCTTCACCGGCCGCAACAACACGCGGATCTTGGACGCCATCTTCCTTCCGCCCCCTACTACAGCTCCCAGCAGCCCCCTCGGCGGAGGCGGGAAATGGCGGAAGGCCGGTGGGCGGGCGCCGTCCGCCCCGTAGGCGCCTGGGAAATGTAGTCCGTGGTGGCCTCCCGCCGCATGAGGGGTTCCCCTCATGGCAGCCCCGCGGCCTGCCTTCTGCCGACGGACAGGGCGGCCTGGGGGCTGTGGTGGGACAGCAGCCGTCTGCCTACGGGCCTCCCGTAATATCCCGAGGCGCTCAGGGCCGGGCCCGTTCGTGGCTGTGGAGAGAGAGGGACCAACTGACCCACCTGTCCCATCCTTCTGGGACTGCGTAACACAGCAGGTACTGGGGGGAGGGAGCGGGGAGACACACTTTTGACATAAAACTGACATAAAGGACCTGCCCTGAGCTCTGCAGCAGAAGTAGCAGGCCATTGTGCTGTGAAGACTTGTGTGCAGGAGGCAGAGGGCCAGAGGTAACGGTGAGGGGGAGCTAGAGTATCCATAGGCTGAAGAAGCCAGGTTAGGCTTGTTTTCTGTAGGTTAAATCTACCCCTCTTGATGCAACAGCTTTTGATGTCTTTTTGGGGGGGTCAGTATTGTTTAATATCTTTATAGATGATCTGGCTAAGGGGATTGAATGCACCCTCAGTAAGTTTGCAGATGACACCAAAATAGGTGGGAGTGTTGATCTGCTTGAGGGTCGGAAGGCTCTACAGAGGGACCTGGACAGGCTGGATGGATGGGCCGAGACCAACGGGATGAGGTTCAACAAGGCCAAGTGCCGGGTCCTGCCCTTGGGTCACACCAACCCCCTGCAGCGCTACAGGCTGGGGGCAGAGTGGCTGGAGCTGCCTGGCAGAAAAGGCCCTGGGGGTGTTGGTGGCCAGCCGGCTGAACAGGAGCCAGCAGTGTGCCCAGGTGGCCAAGGAGACCACCAGCATCCTGGCCTGTGTCAGGAACAGTGTGGCCAGCAGGAGCAGGGCAGTGATGGTGCCTCTGTCCTGGGCACTGGTGAGGCCTCATCTCGAGGGCTGGGTTCGGCTCTGGGCCCCTCACCACAGGAAGGACATTGAGGGGCTGGAGCGTGTCCAGAGGAGAGCCACCAAGCTGGGGAGGGGTCTGGAGCACAAGTCCTACGAGGAGAGGCTGAGGGAACTGGGGGTGTTTAGTTTGGAGAAGAGGAGGCTGAGGGGAGACCTCATTGCCCTCTACAGCTCCCTGAAAGGAGGGTGTAGAGAGGTGGGGGTTGGCCTCTTCTCCCGAGGGAATAATGACAGGAGCAGAGGAAATGGTCTGAAGTTGGGGCAGGGGAGGCTTAGATTAGATATTGGGAAGAATGACTTTCCTGAGAGGGTGGTCAGGCACTGGAACAGCCTGCCCAGGGAGGTGGTGGAGTCACCATTCCTGGAGGGATTTAAGAAGCGTGTAGATGTGGCTCTTCAGGGCATGCTCTAGTGCCCAAGATTGTTCATCTGTGTCTGTCTGTAATTTTTTTGTGTGGGTTTTTTTTTGTGTGTGTGTGTGTGGTTGGACTCAATGATCTCAAATGTCCCTTCCAACCATGAGGATTCTGTGATTCTTCATCTTCCAGAAGCGGTTTATTTAGTACAATTGAATAGGCAAGGATATTAATAGGGATAAATAAGGTGTATCTGATACTGCAGAAAAATTAGATGCAATAGTTTGCAATACGTCAAGTAGAAGAGAGACTCGTAAGAGGTGATGCTGCTGGAAGTGAATCCCTTTATTTTTGACGGGTTGGGCACAGCAGCCACACAGCTGACCTTGAAACAAAGGTGTTGGGATGTTGGTGTTGTTGGTGTCGGCTGTGTATTGTGTGTGTTTTCCACCAGATGGCAGAAACCTCCCTGATACAGCCCTGCAGCCTCCCATGGCTTGGTTCTGCTCAACGGCACCCAGATCTTGGCGAGTGTTACGAGACAGGCCGGAATAAAACCAGTAGCAATGTTATTTAAACACACCTTGTGAATCTCTGTCGAATATCCAATCCCCATTCTGATCTACAGGAGCTGCATTAAATGTCTAGCATCGCTCATAACGGGCAACCTATTTTTAGAAGGTTATCTTTGTTTATTGGAAGTCCTCTTGTTAAAAAAATCACAGAGTTATTGAGAAAAATCCTCCTCTTTGCTGAGACTTAGCCAAAAGAAATTAAGTAGCACAACTAAGTGCAGTGGAGTCAATATAGTTTTAATCTTTAATGGTTTTATTTGTTTATTTTATTTTTTTTAAATATCTTAGTGTTTCCATTATGGGAAAAAATAAATTTCTGTGAGGTATCTTTTAAAAGACTCCACTGTAACCAACAAATAGGAATTTTTCCTGTTCAATAGTAGCAGATACAGGACCAGGTAAATGGAGTATTTTACATTTAGAAGGCAAAAGTAACTTATAAAATTTCAACATATCTTTCTTCATTATAACGCAAAGAGCTTGATGTATTCCATTTAAAATCTGTTCTACCAGCTTCTATGGCAGCACTGAAGGAATAGCATCAGCAAAGGACTAGGGAAGAAAGAATGGCCACTAATTTTTCTAAGGGCTCCATTCTCCACACTGGTGGTACGATGGCACCCACTGACTTCAAAATAAGCATGGCAAAAGCAGTTTTATGTTTGCTGTTGATGTATTTTGATAGTAGTTTCATGTAGCATGTTTAGCTTATGTTGCACAATTAAACGAAAATAAATTTTTGTTTACTCCTTTCCACGCTTGGATTGGTTAACTTTTTAACATTTATTGTCAGCAGTAAAAGTCGCTTCTTTCCCATTGAGCCATCTGTTTGGAGTGATCGAAAAACATCTCTGCTTTTTCAAACTAATTTTTAATTTTCTGAAGTATGAGAGATTCATAGTAACATGAAAAAAGAGGTAACTGTTGAAAGAATCTGGTAACTGAATGGCTCTATGTTCTTCTCATCCTCTCCTCAAAGTATAGACCGTGTCTGTGAAATGAAACCAAGGGATTCTTTTCCTATGAGTAGGGTTATCCCATCGTTGGGTGCTACCCTACTTCTTGATGACCAAGTCTTTCTCTAGATGCAATAGTTTTAGCTGATTATAGTACTGGTGAGAGTGCTAACTTTTACACTTACTAAATTAGATAAATAGCCAACAAGATGACACAGCTGTATAAAAAAAACCCCAACATTTCTTCATCTGCCTTTAAACCCAGGTGATGGTTAATCCCATTATATTGGACTACCCTCAATTTATATCAAAGTAGATCCCGCTGACCTCTGAAGCCCAATATTTAAATGCCATTTCAGGAAAGCTGATAATTTATCCATGAAAGAGCTTGAATCAGTCTCTCCAACTGCAGCAAGTAATTTGGGAACTCCGAAAAGTCTGCGTTTCAGACTGTTCTCTGGGGACACGCTTGGGAAGCTGAGTGATTCATGATTCTTATGTCTAGTGATAATCATACACATTCCTAAAGCATAGCAACACGAACAGGCATAAAAGTTATATCATTATAATAGAAACAATTTTAGTATTCTTTTCACCGGGTGGATCTTTTTTATTATATTACTGCCTCATCCCAAGTCTACAGACTTTCTTGTCATTAGTTTCACTGAAATGTAGCCAGGAGCCCATAGATGATTTATATCTAAGCACCGTACAGGGTAAGGAAAAACTGCAGGCATGTTTTACACTGCAATTATGAAGACAGGCAGAAAAAGACTATAAGTTAGAGTAAGTCAATTTTCCTCTTTTCTCATTGATCATCCCGGCATCTCTTAGATCCAGTGAGGATTATTCAGCTTTTTCCCCTGTTTCTTTCATGCTGCTTTCCTTTTCTGTAATGTTTTCTGACTACAGGAATGTCCACATTTCAGAACTCTGGAAATCTGATTTCTCAATATTTTGGGTTTGCCTGCTTTTAGCACCTAGGCTCTGGCTTTTGATTGCTCATCAATTTGTTTCTTCCTTTAAAATCTGGTGGTCTTTTAGATTCTTTTTCCAAAACGCTGCAGGAGAGAGGGCTCTGAGTGCTGCATTTCAGGTGCGGTGTTACACCTCCGTGCACTTACTCGGGTCTGGAGACTTGGATCATTATCTCTGCTTGTCCTCAGCTGATTCTTTCTTCTGCATGTTTATCCCTTTTTCCTGGGTCTTTCACAAACATCAATAGGCTCAGAATTTAGCAATCAAAGTGTCATGTTTGTGCACATCTAGTTATAATGCTGGGTAGTCCAGGAATAAAGTGTAATGCTGCCTTCAGGGCAGTAGCCTGTACTGAGGAGAACTGAGCCAACACAAATCCAGCAGCCGGCTTGTTTTGCGCTGAGGTGACGCTTCCAGATGGCCACCCAGAAGAGGCTCTTTGAAGAAGATGGTGTGCTGGGCCTGACAGGAGAAACAAATTATTTCTGGAAAAAGAAAAACACTCTGACAAGTGCAGTATCATGGAGCATATCCTTGTAAGAGCAATGGACAGTCAAGATCACAAAGGACTTGTAGGAAATCATTATAAAATAGTAGTGCCACATTGAAGGACAGGTTGGGTTGAATTCCCTACCATACTGGAGAAACAGTGCTTATAGTCATAAAAATATAAACCAGTCTGTGTTTTCTCTCTGGTTTTGTGTCTTCCTTTGAACTAAATATTCTTACACCGTATGTTGGTTACTGAGTTTTAAGAATATTTCCCCAAAGAGGGAAAGGTCTTCATAAAATTCCTTTATTCTCTGAAAATTGTAGAAGTCAAGCATAGGTTTATACTAACAGTACTACTAATTTTGCCTATGATTTATAAACCAACTAATAGTTGTATGCTGTTACATGATTTTCAGAAATAAAACTAAACTCAGCTGGCAAAGGTACTTGCTTTATAGTTCATTCTGAAATAGTAACTTTGCGTATCAGTTAAGAAGAGCTTTTATGGGGGTGAATAAACAGATTCCCTAGTTGCTCTCTCATCCTCTGCAAACACGTATTTCTGTTGCCTGAGGTTAGCAATTGCCAGCAGAAATGTTTGCTAAAATAATAGGCAACATTTGACTGGCTGAGAACATACTGTGCCAGTTCCTGACTTTTGTAACTTAATTTCTTGAGGAAAATACTGAAGTTTTTCAAGATACACCTTCATATGAGATAGAGCTCACTTCATCTATTTGTCTTCCCTGACTAATAAATACTACATTAGATAAATGCAGCTGTCATTTGGATTTTTATGTTGATTTAAAATATGCAGTTGCTCCCAGCAAAGAAAGTTCATTATCATAATAGCACAAGGCACAGAGATGAGCTGAAACGAATGACAACCACCCAAGGTTAGCACCCACGTCCTTGAGGTCTGGAATCTGTGCTTGAAACTCCAGGTAGATTAAATGCCTATATTTTTACTTTAAAGGTCCTTGTACACAGTGATCCACGAGTATGTTCCTATTTGACAGACCTAACTCTAACAGAGACATTATCATAATTTAAGAGGGAAGAGGTTTCCAGAAGTCCAGAATTTGGAAAAAGGAGTTGTGTTGGAATTTGAACTGTATGTTCAAAGACTTCCTGAAGGTGTGTGCACTGGTTAACTTTTTATGGATTTTGAGGAGCTCAGCAGCATATTGACATTTGTACCGCTCTGCTAAGGGCATACTTTGGTGTTGTGAATATTGTAAGCAAAGCAGTTTGTTTTCACTGTCTTCTGCTAAGAATAGCCATGCCAATAGATTGATGTCTTAAGTTATTAGTATTGTCAGCAAACTATAGTAATATTGCTCAATTGAACGTGGGGAGCAGCCTATATACACTCTCTGTACGCTTTAATTCTTTCCATGGCAAGAGCTTTCACCTGATATTCTACAAGCTTACTTATGCACCGGTTTTAATTTCTATTGTTATAGACTTCAAGAAGGTATCTAGGCATTGCATACATGTAAACCATAGAATACCTACTTAAAACAGATAAACGTTGAAAGGTAGAGTGTCTAGTCAGCAGATACAAAGGAACCAGATGTCAAAACAGGGGATTTTTGTCTAACCATTTTCTGTAACTAGTTTCATTTCATTTATCTACTTATTAAGTAAAAGATATCTCAAGAGAGTCATTGTGAAGAATTCTTACCACCTATGTGACTAGAAGAGCATATTTCCGTGAACTCGAAAACATACCGACACCGGTGACATGCTACTAAATTTAGTATTGTCGCTCCAATGCAAAGGTAGATTGCATTGCTGAGAGGCCGGGATAAAAATATTCTCTGTTGTGGTTTAACTATGCCACAACATAAGATCATAGAATGGTTAGAGTTTCAGTCCTATGCTCAGTTATGGAAAAACCCCACATGAAAAAAATCGTAGCAACTGGGTCATGAATCTGTTGGTCTGACATTATGTTAGAACAACAGACATAGGTTTGGTTAAAAGCCTGTGTAGCTCAGGAAGAGTAGGATTCAGTTGGTTTCACGCAAGAATTCCAGATGCAATGCAGTCCATGATACATGCCGGTGTACTGCGACAATTAGTAGAATAAAGATCTGAGCCATTTTGAAGTATTTGTCACGTATCTCCTTGTGTGATTATAATAACAGTGTAATAATTGCATTATTCTGTACTAATTGAAGTAAGCATGTCAGAAGATAGAGGAGAACAAATAAGATAATGCAGGAGTTGTTATGCATACAGAAGCTACATTACATAAACAATAGGCAGCAGATGACAATTTAGATAGGTGTTCCCAAGGAAATTATGTTGCACACATGAAATTAGGAATACAGAATGCCTTATACATGGCAAAACTGGTGAATTTTATGTAAGCATATATTGCCAGTTAGTACCAGAATGAAGCAAGCATAATGTCTTATAGTAGTGTTTTTCAACCAGTGGAGCTTTAATCATTTGTGGACTATTTGCAGTAGGTTCGTGAAGGAATATTTGAAGAATGTAATTCTTACTGTTGGTAGGCTTCCAGACAGGATCAAGGAATCTCAATGTCCACTTGAAGATTGTGAGAATCTATAGATCAATAAAGGTTAATCACCACAGGGTAAGCGGTCACTGTTCAGCTCTGATGATATGAGATAGCAGAGCATTGGTTAATGGGCTAGTTCAAAACGGTCAGATTTTCCAGTCAGGGTTTCATAACGTTTTAAAAATATCAAGAATTCTTCTTCGTATCACTCAAACCAGAAGAAATCATGGCAATTTTTGCTCAGTCTTGAATAACTGACAGCATATCCACATTTCATCCCTCTTTAACTACATCAGCTAAATAAAACATTCCAGGGCCCTTGGAAAACCGGTTCCTTACTTTTCAGTCCTTGCTTTCTTGCATGGAGTATATACATATTAAACAGAGAATGTATGAGTCAGAGGTTTCAAGCACTTGTGCTTAGTTTTGTGCGTATAATGCTCACATACTGAAATTGCTCAATCAAAGGTCAAGGTCAGTCAGCTTAGGTCAGTCACCTTTCCCTCTCTAGCCTTGATTGATAAGAGTGAAGTGAATCAACACTATAAAACTAGAGATATTTGCGATACGTTTATTTTTGTGCTGGTTCCCCATTTTTAAATGAATTAGCAATGTAAAAAGACAGTAGATTAAGAATTATAAACATAATTTATTTTCTGAAGATCATTTCTAGCAGCAGGTAAATTAATCTCTGTGTCTTGGAGCCTCATTGAGAAACTTAGTGAAAACCAAACATTTGTGACCAGGTATTACCATACCTAGCTCTACAGAGATTTAAGGAAATATTCAAGAGAGGACCACTTCAAAACAAAGGCAGAGAAATTGTGAACTTAGCCACAATTGCTCAACCTCCATCAGTACTCCGGTGAGGGAGTATTACATTCATTTACTGTCTACTGTAGTGCCTCCCAACAAGTTAATCTCACCGAAGAAACAGTGAACCAGCATTTTCCAAAGGGGCTTTTTCTTGCAAAATGTGTCAGTACTGGGTTGACTCCAGGCACAATAACAATGTGAGGTTTGGGGGATACAAACTGTCCCTGTATATGTATCCCTCGTACGGTGGTAGCTGGGTTTCTGCAGGTTTCTGCCTGGCAGAAAAGGCCCTGGGGGTGTTGGTGGACAGCCGGCTGAACAGGAGCCAGCAGTGTGCCCAGGTGGCCAAGAAGGCCACCAGCATCCTGGCCTGTGTCAGGAACAGCGTGGGGAGTAGGACTCGGGAGGTGATGGTCCCCCTGTACTGGGCACTGGTGAGGCCCCACCTCGAGGGCTGTGTCCAGTTTTGGGCTCCGTACCATAAAAAAGACATCGAGGTGCTGGAGCGGGTCCAGAGACGGGCAACGGAGCTGGTGAGGGGTCTGGAGAGTAAGTCTTGTGAGGAGAGGCTGAGGGAGCTGGGGTTATTCAGCCTGGAGAAGAGGAGGCTGAGGGGAGACCTTCTTGCTCTCTCCAACTCCCTGAAAGGAGGGTGTAGAGAGGTGGGGGTCGGTCTCTTCTCCCAAGTCCCAGGCGACAGGACTAGAGGAAATGGCCTCAAGTGACGCCAGGGGAGGTTCAGGCTGGAT
>VXAK01016047.1:0-33643 GCA_013399435.1 Arenaria interpres | reverse complement strand
GGTGGTTGCGGCCGGGCGGAGGGGGGGAGAGGCGCGGCGCGGTGCATGCCGGGAGCTGTCAGGGCGGCGCGGGGGTGCCAGTGGCGGTCGGGTTCTTCCGGCTCGGGTCGCTCAGGTAACGCCGCTCGCCCCGGCGCCCCCTCCTCCTCCTCCTCTTCCTCCTCCCGGTGCCGGGAGGCTGCGGGGCCCAACGGCGGCCGCTCCCCTTCTCCCTCCCCGTCCCCGCGCCTNTAATGGCGGGGAGAGGCGCGGCGCGGTGCATGCCGGGAGCTGTCAGGGCGGCGCGGGGGTGCCAGTGGCGGTCGGGTTCTTCCGGCTCGGGTCGCTCAGGTAACGCCGCTCGCCCCGGCGCCCCCTCCTCCTCCTCCTCTTCCTCCTCCCGGTGCCGGGAGGCTGCGGGGCCCAACGGCGGCCGCTCCCTTTCTCCTTCCCCGTCGCCGCGCCTGTGCTGGGGGAGGGCGCCGCAGCCGAGCGGGGTCCGCCCCTGGAGCCGAGCCGGCCCTCTCCTCTCCCCTCCCCTCCCCTCCCCGGGCCGGGCCGCGGGCACCGTCGAGGAAGGAGGGTGGTGAGGGCCGGGCCCGAGCTGGCCTGGAGGCGGGTGGGCAGGTGCCGAGGAGCCCGGGGGAGAGCGTTTAGCCTGTTAATTGCTCTGCATCAATTAACCTGTGGCACCTGGCGCGCCCCACCGGGCCGCCCTCCGTAGCGCGAAGCGGGCCCCGGGTGGGTTTCAAGGCTCCAGGCCCCCTCCCGCTCCGTGCCCTGGTCCCCGTCCCCAGCCCCGGGGCGCTGTCGGCAGGGCCTGGTTCCGCCCTTCGTGTGAGGGGCTTCCTCCGGGGAGCTCTTCCCACCTGGGAACTAGCCCGGCCTTGGGCTGCCGGGGCCGTCCTGCTTTGACCTTGAGCGAATAAGGGCTGCGGGCCTCTTTTGGGTCGGATTCCTGGCTGTTTGGCTCTGCTGCTGGAGTGGTGGCGTGTGATGTTTGGGAGGATACGGATGAGGGGGGGAGCGGGGGGTGCATATGGCTTGTAGCTTGTGTAGCACAGGGTTAACTGTCATCTGTTGATGCAGGGCTGGCCTTAAATCTTGTGATCCCCACTCGAAAAGCAGAAATATGCGACAGCTTCTGGCGTTAAAGGTTTTTTTTTTACAAATAACATTTGCATACCTGTAATAACAACTAGAGAAGCCTAAGCAATTCATCTCTTTAAGTGTCTTAAAATATGCTGGTTATGGGGAGCAGGTTTTGATGAGCTTGTTCTGGGTGACTCAACCCTCGTGTTTTCATTGCTGATTAGCAAGAACCCTTGCATTCCTGGGTCTTCTCTCCCTATGCAGTAGTACTGAACGTGTTATGGTTCTCAGGTTGACTGCGTGATGTGATACCTGAATTCCAACTATAGGAGTGTGAAGTGGTGGGAAGACTCTATCTAAATAGTAATGGGCAGGTGCTTGCAGGAAATAAGGGGGCGGAATTTAAGGGTGAAGATGATAGTCTTTCATTTTGTTGCCGAGCCTTGCTCTGTCTGTGTTTATATACTGATGCTGGCCTGGCTGTCAGATTTGCTTGTTGTTTTGTTTGAAATGTTGCTAACTTTTCCAAAACAGGTTGAATTACAGTAGGCCTTTTGCAGGTCTAATAACAGTGTGGTGTCTAAATATTGTGGTTATCCAAAATGTACAGTCCTTTTTAGTACAACATGGATGAATGTCGTGTGGAGGAATGTCAGTTTGGAAACAGGCAGAATGTCAACAGTATAATTCCTGGCTTTGTTTTAACTGAAATGAGAATAGGCACTTTTGGAAGCCTGTAAATGAGAGATGGGGAAGGGGAGACTGCGTTTCTGACTTACTCAATGTCTCACTTTCCCAACTTGTTGGTAGCACCTGTGACAGTAGATGTTTAAACAGCATCTTGCAAAGACAAGTTATCCTACGTTTTCCATTGGTGGCGTGGCTGTGGATTCGAGCGGATGGTTACGTTCACAAGTTAGGCATGTTTATACTGGTATTGCTTTTCTTGTGTGAAAAGACTGGCACGCCACACTGACCACCAGAAATACTCATCCCATGCACAGCAAGCTACCCAGCTAAGAATGCGGTCTGGCTGGTGTAAGTGGGCTCAGCCTGTGTTCTCCTGCTGTTGTTCTCTGTTTGAATAAGGGGAGGCCACTTCCATGTGCTCATCCCTGGCTTAGTCCTCTTGACCAGAGTTACTGCTGGCCACCTTTAGTTGTCTTCTCGCTTGCCTGGGAATGACTGCTTAGGCTGGGCTGCCTGAAAATGCTTGTTACTATTTTAATTATTTTTTTTTTTTTAAATTTTTTACTTCAGTGGAGCTAGATTATATTAAATACGCAGTGTGTAGAAGAGAAGCAAGAAGAGGTATGAAGTACGGTGTAAAAAACCTGGTTTTGAACATCGTTGAGAAAAATAGGAGATAGAAAAGAGACTCAACTAAATGATACCTGCTAAAGCATGAAATAGAAAATGGAAGTAATTTATTTGTATGCACATAAGTTCTCCTTCAGGTGATTAATCATATTGCCCTGACTTGTAGCTGAGAAGAAATTGAATGATAAATAGAAACAGTAAGTGATATGTTTCCCTCTGAGAGCTTGGGGAGAAGAAACACTGCAGGTTCAACCATTTTTGCCCAATAACTGAAACAAGAAATGAGAAGAAAGCACCAAAGAGACTGAGTAAATTATTTCATTAGTCAACACATCCTTATTTTTACCAGAAACTTGTACTTCAGTATAAACGCAGAAATCATGGAAAGCTGAGGAATGGTGCTTTGCCTAATTTGGTTTCTAGTATCATTTACAAAAATCGGAGGGGATTTACCCTTATATTTATGTCTTTTTGGCTTACTTCTGAGGATAAGGAGAGCAAACAAGTTTTGGCCCAGCCACTGTTTTCAGAGCAGTCAGAAAAGCATTCTCCTTTACAAATCCCTTTGAAATCCATCTGCAGAGTAGGTAAAATCAGATGCGTTGTAAAATATAACCTTAATCTAGATAATGCGTAGATATACATATAGCATATGACACTGTTTCGGAATTAAAATCAGAATAAAGTGATAGAAATTATTCGAAACTTGAAATGAATGAATTAGAAATATCTTAAGACCTCAGGGTATAATAAAAAAGGAAGTGGACAAAGTCTTGCCCAAGTGTATTGTATTAAAAGGTTACCTGAGTAAGGCAATCATATGGATATGAGAAGTTCTGACATGTTTTTGTGAAAAGGAATAACCGGGGTTGTTTGGCAACAGAACTTGCCTGAAGCTACATATTATGAGAACCATGGGTATGGATGAATAAAAGGTGCATCTAAATCTTAAATTTTAAAGTTACTGTGAGCAAAGAATAAATGGCTATATTATCAGGCCACCATTTATTTTTAGTTTTTCTTTTAAGTTGGTAGGTTCTGTTTTAAACTGTGTGTAGGAATATTTTAAGAGATGTCATAATGTGAAGGCACAGCATTACCCTGGAAGCGAGGCTTCTCTCTCAGTTGAGGATAGTGCTGCAAGCACAATATAAGATACTGAGACTCCTGTAGGTCCTTTTTTTGTCTACCGAGCTGAAAAGTGTCCCGATGTTGGCAAACTCTCCTTCAACACAAAGTGTAGTACAAATAGAGGTTTGAACATCGTCACACTGGTTTGAGTTGTTTTTCATCATTACATTTACTGTGGCCTTTTTTTGTTTTGTTTGTTTTTTATTCTTTATTTTAACTGTATTACTATATGAATTGAATTTACTTGTTTGCTCAGAGTGAAAAATAGGCAAGAAAAAAAAGAATACCTCAAGATAAGTCTTCCATCAGTTAATGCTTGGAAAGGATGGGAAATGGAGAGCTAGCTAATTAAAAAGGAATTATTTTCAGAGAGGATACAGTGACCATTTGAAGGTATGAGGCTGAAATATGCAAAAGTGAAAATAAATCATAGTTTATTTTGGAAAGCCTGTCTTGTTGCTGTGCTCAGACGCCTGGAGAGGAGGCAACTGTTTGAAATCATGTCTTTGCTTATCAATTAAAGCCTAATTGGTGCGTGTGACGGCTGGACAGTTGCAGTGTGGAAAGCACAAAGCTGACAGGAGCAGCGGGGAAGGTGCGTTTGCACCAGAACATGCTCCTTTTCTCCTTGCCAATAATTTTTCCAACTCTTCAAACTTGTGTGGTTACCAGGGATTTAGCTGTGGCAGAGAAATACCTTCCGTATTCTGTTCAGAGTAATCCAAACAGCTCTAATACACAGTCTAGAGATCTTTTTGTGAAGGTGGGGAAACTCCTACTTGCAAGATGTTGTGGGTTTGATTGTGGATAGCTGAAGTTGGGTCTACCAACTCGGGCACAAGCCAACCTTTTTCATCACGTCAATAGTTTGTTTTGGTGCGGGGACCAGTAGGTGATACGCTATATACAATGTTAGACTTAAGTTCTGAGTGAGGATTTTGTGTTGCTGTTTGGCTTGGTGTTGTCGAAGTGACTGGTTGGCTCCAGAATGTTACATTTTGTATATTAAAAACAAGAAAAATCCTCTTAGATGTTATATTCTGCATTTGGGATGTCACCCTGGAGGCTGAAAGGAAGATTTTAATTAAAAAAAGCCTTTACCCAGATTGTTTACATTTCTTTGACAGATGCATTGCTGCTATAATTTCAATTGGGTATAAAGATGGTAACTGCGAGCTGAGATGAAATGACCTTTAAGGTCAAAACCCTCTTCAAACCTGTCAAAAGAGAGCAGGTTAAATTCCAGGTGGTGGGGGTTTTTTTTGGTTTTTCTTTCCTTCAAATGTGTAATCGAATAAGAGGAAAATAGTGACCAGTTCTAGATCTAGATGGAAGTATTGGTTGTTCAAATACAGTCGTCAACAAAGGGAAGAACAGGACAAGAAAAAGAATTGTAAGTGAGCATTGAGGGATAACCACAAGTTCAAGGAAGCATTTCCTCATTTTTCTCTGTGTTTTGTTATTCTGACTTCAGTTGCCATCTGTTCTTTAATAAGACATGTTAGATACTTTGCATAATTTAAAATAAGAAGCATGGATAGCTGGAGTTCTGTTGATCTTAGATGTAAAATGCATGCTGATTAAGTTATGATATGGTAGATCAATAACTCGGGAATCATTTGTTTCTAGAAAGGAAAAAAACATGGGAAAATATTATTTTAAGAAGAAGAAAATATTTTTCAGTTAATGGTTGACCTAAGTTATAATGCAGAAGACTCAAATCATCATCTTTGATTTACTGAATGACTTAAGTTCAGATCTGTGAAATTTGAATGTTTAATTTGATCCCAAGAAGAATATGATATTTTAAAAGTAGAAACTTTAGGGTAAGATTCCAGCATTTGTGTAGTACAAGAGGACTTAACTCTGGAAAAGGTGATGTCTTACACCAAGGATCCCATCATCGCTTGAGTGTCTGTTGTACCCCACTATAATGCTTCAGTGGCTAATATGTATTTATTTTGCATTATTCAATTTTTTTAAATTAATTTTTAACTGCTAGATGTGGTTAAAATAATTATTTGTCGTTAAGTCAAAGGTTATTTTGACAGAGGAAACCTGTTATGGCTTTATCACAGCGGTGCTTGGAGATCCCTGGAGTGAAGAGGGCTGGGTTTTGGCTTCCGCTCTGCCACAAACAGTAGGACAGTCCCGAGGAGCTTGCAGGTGTCGTGCACCAGGACTGGAGGAAAAGGGATCAGTAGTGTTCCAGGTGGGCCTGGAATCCAAATTTCAGCCTAGTGTATCACTGTTCTTCAGTTCTCCTATTATATATTTAAAAAGCTGTAATAAAATGGAAGTGAGTACAGGGATTAAAATGTCACTCTAAATTCTGTTTTTAAGAGGCAGTTGGAAGAGATGTGCATTTACCAAAGAGAGTGAGAATTCTTTGGTCACTTCCTTTTTCCCTCCCATAAACAGATAGGCAGAATTGGTACTTTTTTACTTCTGAAGAAATACGTTCTAAAGCAAATACATTCACTTAGAGATTGTTTATGATTATAAATTTGTTTTCTTAAGCAGTGAATAGAAAAATTGGTGACTGAGAAGGCTTGTTGTGCTTTCCTTATGAATTTTTAAGCTTGTTACTTGTTCCTCTTTATGAACTCACGTCTGGTGTAAATCAGACTTTAGAATACCATCAAACAGCAACAGCAGAAAGAACATTTTAGGTGCCATATGTATTTCTATCAGACTATACTCAGTGTTAGACTTACAGTTTTATTCCAGTCATCTCTCTTTTGTGATTTCGTGTATATACTAAAGAAGAAAAAGTAGACTTTCTTTTTACTCAAGAGTTTGTTTTTTTGCATAATAATAAGCATAATAAATAATGTTTTGTACATTCTGAAGCCAGGAAGAAGCACATCCAGTTGAGTACCCTAATACAAGCCCATAAGTTTTCTCTTATTTAATTATTCTCTTATTTAATTCTTGTTTGAATGAGCTTCGCTCTCAGGAAAACATCTCATGTTGATTTAGAAGTTGCTGGTATGGGTAATGCACAGACTCTTAGGCTGATTTGATTTAATTTTGTCATGGAAAGAATTGGAACACCTAAAGCAGTGTTGTGTCTCTGTTTTCTGTGGAAAAATGCAATAAGCTGTTTCTGCTTGTGAATTTTGACTGGATAGAGAAGTGTACTGGGAAGTTATTAATTACAATATTAAGTCTTATTAAGTGCTCTATACTGTTGCAGGATACTAATGAAAACATGGCTAATTATAGTTAATTATACAGTCTGTTTTTTTGTTTTGCTTATTTGGGTAATATGGGGTTTTTTTTAAATCTTTCATTACTTTACTGAATAGCAATCGGCCGAAATAACAAGCTCAAACGGTTCTTATTCTTCAGAAGACATTAGAGATGCCTCTGAAAAATTCTGAAATAAGAGGATTCTGTAGAAAGACAATTTAGAAATAGTCATTAGCTGTAATTGGAAAAACTTTATCTCTGGTGATAGAAGACTATGTGCATTTGCAACATTTGATTTTTATCTTAAGGGACAAGCCTGGGATTTGCAGTATTTATTTTGCTATTCATGCTTTTAAATGCTTCTGAGGGGAAACAAAGCGTAATAAATTACCAAATGACAAGGCTTCTGTTTCCCATGTATTCAAATCTGTGTTTGTATTAAGTCTATTTAAATAAAAACATGTTTCTGCAGTTACCAGCTTGGTATGTGGGCACTGTACGCAGCTTAAAAAGCAATAGCTCAGTACTGTGAAATTTGAAATTTCTCTCGTCTGCTTTTTAATTATCTATTAGTTGTTTTACTGTACATCCCATAGCCACGCTTGAAAACAGGAAACCGTTTTAGAAAAGCCTTGAAATACTGCAAAGCTGAAACTCTGAAGAATTCAAAGGAGGCATTTTTCTGAGCTGGGGTTCTTGCGGTACTTGGGGCAAATCCTGAGAACTCCTGAAGTGACGTGATATGTGCAGATTTGTGCTCACAGTGATCAGCCCCTTGGCCTGTACCAAAAAGTGACCATTTTGTTATTGCAGCATGGTGTGAAGCAGATAAATAGAGCAATTCTGTGAGACTTGAAAAATACATGAGTGGAACAGGAGCAGATCAAACCTGAAGAGGGCTTTTGGGGTACAACAGGTACTGGAGAGCTCAGTGTCAAGACCTACTGATGCTTATGAGGCGATGAACATTACCAAGCTTCAACATCGTATTGAAATACCAGGGCTGTAAAATTGAGTGTTGTTAAATCTGCAGGTTTTTTATAGATAAAGAGAACAGCAAAGTATCAGTAAGAATACTTGATAGAAACAAGAAGAGATTAAAGACTGTATTTTGGAATTTCTTCAGGCTAAACAAAGCATAAACCTTGTAGGGGAAATGTACTTTCATGTATAAGAATATAATGGTCATCCCTGTAGTTTCAATTATCTTAGAATAAAAATAACGCCAGGTTTATAAAAATAATGCATAATATTTACATAGTATCTTCTTCTGCATCCCTGGCTTATTATGGCTACTGATACAATTTGGAAGATAAATTGTTTAAAATAAGGACTTTTCACTGTGGGAAAAACTATGCAAGAAATTCTTTTTCTCCTTGTAGCCCCAAACTATATAAAACATTATTTATTTTTTTTAAGAAAGAGAAATGTGACTGTAGACTAGAAAGAAAACGGTATGTTTTTTCTTCTCTAGATAAAACTTCATAATGATTAAATTCACCAATAAAATGTGGATAAATGTAAATATCAATTACATGACTAGAGTAAGTTCGTTCGTATCAGCCGGTGTGCGATAGACTTGTCTGAAAGTATAGGTTATTCGGTCAAGGTGGTCAATGTTGTTTGTTTTTCAAAGGAAGAAAATATTCTGATCAGTAAGTCCAAGGAAAGCTCCCCGTTTAAGTGCGTGTTCCTGCTGGTTTTGTCTAACCTTTGATAATCCCCAGTCGCTCTGCTCTCAGCTTTCAGGTTTTTTGAGCACTTGAGGAAGACAGAGCCCTATTTTCCACTTCGCCATAAGTGGTTGCGTTTATGCTTTAGCTGGATAAGAAAAAATAAAAGGATGCTGATGCTTTCTTCACTCAGAACGTATTATTCACTGTGTCAAGATCTTTCTCCATCCATTGTGCCTGGAAAAATGAGAATTCTGCTCTTCTGTATGTTGGTCCTTTTTTCTCTTTTAGTGTCAATACTTTATTTTACTTTTTTTTTTGTTGGGGATCAGAGATTGGCAGTTGTGCAAGTGTCTCTTTGAGAAATCTGTTGGCGTTCTGCAGCTTTTTCAAAGCAAGTCTGATCTTTTTCTGGGCTTAATCCAAAGAAAGATGTTTATTATAAAATGAAACCACATGAAATACTTTTTGAAAACAAGAAGTGGGATCTAAGTGCTTTATGCTAGTGGGGTATAGTGAAATCTCTCAATTTGGCAGCCAGAATATGTTTTTTAAGTAATGGTTTGCATTTCTCTTCTGCCTTGGAGACAATCTGTCATTATTAGTCTGCCATCAGAATCAGGAGTGCAAAAGGTTTGTAATTCTTGGCCTTTTTCTTTGCTCCTGCTATCTTAGTTCTTTTTCTTCCTTTTGTCTGTCCCTTTCTTGTTTTAATTTTTGCATTTTTTCTCAGCATAGCTTAGAAACCAGATGAGCAGTATCAGGAGAAAGATGGTAATAAGGGTAAAGAAATTGGCGGCCGGACTAGATGATCTCCAGAGAGATCTCCAGATCTTCCAACCCCATGTCATTCTGTGATCCTGTAAGATGATTAATGCGGAATTTTGGTTGTTCTGTAAACGAAAAGATAAATGTGATGATGGCAGAAGAGGCTTGTCTGGCACCTTACATGTGCCCACGCATGAAAGGTTATGGATGAGATGCTTCTCGAAGGTCCCTCTCCATGACCCAGAGCGGTGGTGTCAGTCTCTGACTGAAGCAACACTTTTTTAGTGTTCTTCCAGCACTAAAAAAAAAAAATGAGGTTTGCAAGGATTAAAGATGGGTTCTTACTAGTTTATCTGCAGAAGCACCTGCTAATTAAAGAAACAAAAAGGAGGGAGCAAAAATCTGCCAGGGCACTTTGCGATTAACTTAACAAGATTATGATTGTGAAATTTGGAGCCTGATTTCCTACTGTCTTAATTTGGAGATGTCAGAGTACAGCTTTCTTCATTTTACCTTTTGGAGTCCTGAAAAGGTAAAATAGTACTAATAGTGACACAGTTTGTAGGTTTTGGGGTTGTTTCAAGAACATGGGAAGGAGTTGGTGTCCGGGTAGCTGGAAATACTGGATAACCAGTCCTAGGGTTTTAAGTTCTTCAGTCAGAAGAAATCAGAATGTCACGTTTATTTCTGCTAATTCTTCTGCTCTGTTATTTCATAGGCTTTTTTCATTTCAGACGTTCTTGCTGTTTTGTCATACTGGTGCTCACTGGGAATAGAGGCCAAAAAGGCATGTTCTGTAGTGGTTTTGGATGGGCTCGCTGAACTGCTGTTTTCAGCGTGACTCTATTTATCCTACCTGGTAGAGGGTCTGATGAATACAACTTCTTTATGTGTGTTCCATGGTTGGTTTGGTTTTTTGGGTTCTGCACACAATTTTCTTCCCATTTTCCTTTAATCAAGGCAGAAGAGAGCAGCATCTGCTGAGCATGAGGTCTCTTCTGAAGCTGAGTATCAGAGAGAACTCCCAAAAGAGCCCAATTAAAAGGGGCACAAAAGGTGCACTTTTTTTTCACAGAGATGCTACAAGAGGATTTCCTATTGTGGGTTGTAGTTGCCTGGGGCTGGAGTAGCTTTAAAAGCATATTTCTTTTTAATGGGGGTTGGACTTCATGAAAGAAAGAGCGTATGGCCTATGAAAGTATGAGGTGGTGTTTTTGGAAATGGAGTCTCTTAATTACTTGGTGTAAACTACCATGTGATGAAAATACATGGAGCAAATTGCAAAAGCCTTTAATTACAGAACACTACTAAACATATACTTGTGTTGTGTGTGGGTGACGGTAATAGAAAAACAAAGCAGACTTGCATGGCTGAATTAGAATACCAGGTTTTGTAAAAGGAAGTGTTGAGGCATGGAAGTACTCTTAAATAGCCTGTGACTCTTGTACGTGTCCTTCATTCCTGTCTCTCTGCCTGGAAGTGATTCAGAAAGATTCGTGTCTTCTGTTTTCAGAGGGGCTGATTTGTGCAAAGTGGGGTTTTCTGGTGAGGGACCCAGAGGAGGGAAAAGAAGAAAACAAAAAAAGAAATCCTGCTGTGACATTGCTTAGAATAAATTGTGCTTTTAGGGAGGGGCAGGGCAATTATTTTCCAGGGGGTTTTGTTTGTTTGGGGGTGGGGATGCTTGTTTTTATAAAAGGACTTACAAATACACTTTTTTGGACCTGTGTTAAATATTTGTGTATGTGATATGTTTTGTTTCAGATTGATACTCAGTAATGCTTTTGAGGAAAATGTAGTGCTCTTTATACAAAATTGTCTTAATAATATCTCTTTGGAAGCAATGGTTTTGAGGTTTTTTTTATTTTTTTCTTTCGAACAGGTAATGTCTGTACATGAATTGCAAGCTGGTCTCTAGTGGGGACACCGTGGGAGGATGAACACGGAGGAGCTGGAGCTACTGACTGATTCCAAGTACAGGAACTATGTAGCGGCTGTTGACAAAGCACTGAAGAACTTTGAATATTCCAGTGAATGGGCAGATTTAATATCGGCACTTGGAAAGCTGAACAAGGTAGGCCTGGCAGGTGCTCTTGGAAAAGATTCAGGAACTGAAAATCCAGAGGGGTGAGGTTCTAGAAGTCTAATATTCTTGCAAATATTTTAGCAGTCTGTGCCAAAAGCTGGGCGTGTGCGAGGAGCAAACAAATCAAACAAACGCCTTTCTAAGATTACAGTGGAACCCTTTGTAAGTCAAAGGGAAAAGTTATTTACATTCCTGGTGGAAATAAATGCAACATCTTTTTTATTACTAACATTTCCTTCTAAAGTCATTTAGTGTTATTGAAATAGTGTGAAAAATACAAGCCTGTATAAATATCAGCAATATTTTTATGAAGCATGATTTATAAAATGGGGCTGAAATAATTAATTGACCAGATAATGTTATCGTTCTGATTCATTTTAACAGTTAATAAATTGAATATGTAGTATCATCATGATCTTTAATAGCAGTTTAATAATGAGTACAGATCCTGGTATCTGTAAAAATCTTGCTCTAATCAGCCCTATATGTTTCTAGGGATCTCCAGTCAGGCTCATAGAGTTCCCTTTGCAAACGCATATTTTACCAATGTGAAGCTTTGCAGAATTTGGCATAGAAAATTACAGGTCTGAAGCACTTACATGCTACCCTTCAGACTTTGTGGAAAACCAAAAATGACAGTACAGTTGGCAGTACCAGTGGCATAATTTCTTTGTTTACTCCCATTTCTTTTATATTTTACATTGTAAAAGTTCTTGCTGCACATGTATTCGAAGTGAAGGCTATAATATTGGGAAAGAAGAATCTAAAGATGTAAATCCAGGTCTGTGTTCCAGTCCTGAGGTGATTATATAGTTTTAGGCAGTGGTAAAGTTTGGTGTGTTGTCTCCGTCTATGATGGTTTCTTAAAGTTATCCCAAACTCACCACCCACAGTTTAGTAGTCCAGTTTGAGCTACTAGTAATTCTTTTTAACAAATGGAGATAGGCATTTTTGTCCCCCAAAGGATGAGTAACATGAAACAGACAAGCTGTAAGTAAGGAGCCCGTTGCAAGTGAAATTTTAAATGCCTTGGCAATTCCATGTATAGCAAATGTACAAGTGAAAGGTATTGTAAAGAAAAAGCTCCACGGTAACATCCTAAAGGGTTTTTTTTTTTCCTGTGTTGTAACCTACGTATGTGTTGTGACTTACTGACCGTGTTCAAGAACTCATTTATGATATGTGTACTTGATGCTTAATTTGTTCTGTGCTGTTTTTCTTCCTGTGTCGATTTGTCAGGTGCTACAGAACAACGCGAAGTACCAGGTAGTACCGAAAAAGCTGACTATAGGCAAGCGCTTGGCGCAATGTCTTCATCCAGCTCTGCCGGGAGGGGTTCATCGCAAGGCACTTGAAACCTATGAGATAATTTTCAAAATCATTGGACCCAAGCGTTTGGCCAAAGATCTTTTCCTCTACAGGTACAAGAGTTTAAACAACTCAATTCCAAACGCATAATTGAGGTGCTTTTGGTTTCCTGCATTTTTATATTAATAATATTGTTTTGTTATGCAGCAAGAATCAATCAATTTCTTTCCCTCGTGTTACTGGTGCTTGTGTAGCACTCTTCTCCCGAATATTGTATAGCAGAAGACAAACAAATCACCTAAGCTTTTGTCAGGAGCCAACTTTAGTGCTAGAAAACCTGGAATTTATTATCGCTTCATTGAAGTAAACAAAGTTTTATGCATGTGTATACAGTATTACAGTAATTGAAGTGTTAACACTTATTTCAATGTATTCACATTACATTTTTCCAATACCACTTAAGTTACAATAGAAAAGAATTTGAGTATAGTTTATTGCAAGAAACTTTCAAGTGATCAAATCAACAGAACAGAAGGATTGTCTTTTTTGTTAGAATGAGAGACAAGTCCAAACTTTCTTACTGTCAGTCTCTAGAACTGATGATGATGAAAAGGAAGAATAACCTTGAAAAGTAAATGTAGTGAAAATGTACTGATTCCTAAACCTCCCATAGGTTTTTGGTTGGGTGAGGCAGGCAAGGCATTAAGCTATTTATGATATAATGCATAGAGGGACATGTGCGTATGTATATACACAGTGTTACACATGGTTCTTAATCTTAGCCATCCCTGGAGATCAAAATTTCATCAGTTTGAGAAATAGTGGAATAAAATAGAATTGTGCTTAGGTAGCAAAGGTGTGTATTCATGCTGGGAAATAAATTGTACACCTTGACATCAGCTATTCTGTCTTGCATTGTCACAATGTTTATATATAGTTACATTCGGGAGTGTCTTAGTTCTGTGTTTCCACATGTTTTTAAAGATTCCAGGAACTCATAGCTCAAGTTTTTTGCTTGTGCAGAGATCTGGTAGCTGCAATATCTTGTTAACAATAAGTTCTAGGACAGTGGAAAATGCTACCTTGTGTAATGTCACTGAAAGCCATTGTTACTAGTGCCTGGGAGAAGACTGACATTCACATTCAGGCATTATCAAAGATTCCAGTATTTTTCATGAAAGCAGAATGACAGTGTCTGAACATCAAATCTTCAAGGCTGAGTACTAGCTTTACAAAGAAACACTGTAGGGTAGTGTGCTGGTTATTGAACAAAAAGACCTTTTCTGCAGAAAAAAGAAATCAATTGACAAAGGCAAAACAGTAGTTTTCTCTAGATAGATGAAGGCCAAAATGATTACAAACACTTTTTTAATTTGGAAAGATATTTCTTTTCCCTATACCATGGATAACATTTTATCTGCAGTGTGGGGTGTTGGTTTCTTTTTTAAATAGTAAATTTTTAGGGGTATATTTTAAGACCCTTGTCACAAACTTACCTTTTTTTACTGGTCTTCCATTTTCTTCTTCATGTATCAGTGGTCTTCTGGCCTGAGTCCTCGGTGATTTTGAACATTGCAGTTATGTTCACATGCCTTTGGTTATTGGTACTGTTTGTAATAATTTATGATATTTAGTAAGAATAGGAAAAATGTTTTTAGTACTTAAGTAACTTCTTAGCTGATCGCATTTATAACTTCCATGAATTAACACTTACATTCATATTAAACTCGAAACATACTTCAATGTTTTCAGTCCTTTAAATGTTACATCATGAACAGTGGGTTTATTGTTAGTTTGAGAATCTGATTTCAGGCTGAATTTCTGAAGTAAATATATGCTTTGTTGCTACATGGTGAAATTAACATTTTGTCTTGTGGAGATGCTTCTGATTTTATCAGATTTGTTTTATTGGTGAGAGACACAGTCATCTCTGCGCCTTCGGTGCTTGCAATCAGAACACTAATAAAGCTCATGATATTAATCTTGACACACCAGCCTGTCAGTCTGGAAGGCAGTCATATTGTGTGGTGGTCTATGCCTGAGATAAAAATCTGATTCTTAATCTACACTGGACATGCCTCTAACAGTCTTTAAGATATAAATGAAATGGTCTCACTCGAGAAGCTTCCTAAAAAAAAAAAGATAAATTTTATTTTTCACAGTTCCGGATTGTTTCCACTCCTTGCCAATGCCGCTATGTCTGTAAAGCCCACGTTATTGAGTCTGTATGAGATCTATTACCTGCCTTTGGGGAAAACACTGAAACCAGGACTGCAAGGACTGTTGACTGGGATTCTGCCTGGATTAGAAGAGGGGTCAGAGTATTATGAAAGGTAAGGGTAGATATTTTAATAAGGTGTTTGATTTGGGAGACAGGGGAAGGGCTTGCTTGTGCTCAGATAATTGTGATATTTTTATGCCCCGTTATTGCCAGAAGCGCTCAGTGTGAGGAATGAGGGCAAAAGCTATTTGCTTGATTATTTTCTTCAGTAGCTGTGCTTTCCTGCTGTCTCCCTGAAACTTCTGTCTGTAGCAACACTTGGCTTAAAGAAGCAGCTGAGGAAGTTATTTGGCTCTTTGAACAGAAGGAATACATAAGGAGAAGCTGTGGACAGGCAGAAGTGTTGGCTTGCTAGTTGGATCATTCTGTTCAGGCTGCATTACGAGGTTCAGTGTATAATTTAGGCTTCTCTTGGCCTCTCCAAAGAAAGATTTGACCTTCCTGTAACAATTTATTTTTGTATTTATTCAAACTGGGGGCAGGGGAAGGGCTGTGATTATGTGCTCTGATTCAGCTGACAATTTTACTGCAGAACAAACACGCTGTTGGAGAAGGTTGCCTCTGCTGTGGATCAGTCGGCGTTTTACAGCGCTCTCTGGGGTAGCCTCCTCACAAGCCCCGCAGTTCGCTTGCCCGGGATCACCTACGTCCTCTCCCATTTGAACAGGAAGCTTTCCATGGAGGATCAGCTCTACATCATTGGCAGTGACATTGAATTAATGGTAATGTTTTATTGGAACAGTGAAGACATTGGTGTTACTTATTTATATAATAATATGCTTCCGGGGAGGTTAGATGTCTCTTCTATCTGTGAACATAACGTTTGAAGAGATAAAAATGCACATTTATTTATTATAGCTCCAGTTAAGCACTGATGTGCATGATAAGTGTTGCAAAACTGAGTTAAGGTTTTGGAACTGCTTAGGTTTTATATAAAACTTTCCATTTATGACACGCTTCAGTTAAAAGTGCTTGAGTTTTGTTGTATTTTTTAATATTATTTTGTCTTTTAAACTTAAGATATTCATTGATAATATAAAAAAGCAAAAGCTTAATGATTGTATAGTTCAGGTGTTGATTATATGTTTCCTCAGTGGTGAAACATTTTGTTTTCCTGTTTTACCTAGTTTCATTATTCAAAATTTGAAAATAAATTTATTTTCTACATATCAATATTTATAAACAACTGCTATTTTGTGACTGTTCTCTTATATTTACCGTCTTAAAATAATACAGTAAATAACTATTTTGGGGGGGTCTGCCATTACTTCAGGTGGAAGCAGTGAGCACATCAGTGCAAGACACCAGTGTTTTAGTACAGAGGAGCACGTTGGACCTTATCCTTTTTTGTTTTCCTTTCCACATGAGCCAGGTAAGTTATTAACATCAAAGAGATGAATTGGAAGGCTCCTAAATGCACTCCGCTTCTTAAGGCAGTAGCAGTATTTAGTGGGTCTTTGTTAATGATTCTCTCAGTGTTCAAGAGCAGCAAAAGTTAATCCTCTCAGCAAAACTGATTCAGAACACTAAAGAATTGAAAATTATTATTACTTTGGGGTGAGTAGCAGCCCTGGCAGTAGTGAAAGATAGACCTTACGACTTCTAGGTAGGTTTTTTTTTGACTGTACTTATTGTTAGTCAATTCCTGTTTTTAAATGATCCATGATTTATTTTACTCTTGGAGGAAAACTTACACAAGTTACATTCTCACCTTGTTAGAAACTATGAAGACCTGCACTTTCCTGTGAAAAGAACTGTGTTTTTGCTTGTGGAAATGGTTCGTTCACATTTATCAGTTACTATAGGAATATCTGATACGTCTCTTTAGGTGCTAGAATGGTGAAATTATCAATACAGCTTTTTTTTTTAATATTAAGGCTTACACGAACATTTAAAGTAGTAAGAGATTGAAAGGTATTTAAAATTCTTCAGTGATTTTATATTTCACTCTGGATTTTAGTTGAATGTGCTTTCAAGGTTTTTGCCTAATAAATAAAATGAAGTGTCTTGTAACAAAATTGAGCTGTTAATGGAGTCAAGTATTTTTGCTGTTCTTAAGGGATACATTCTACTACGCACTTCCTGTTCCTAATAATAATCATATTTTGGTTTTCTAAGAGCAAGATTATGTTTTCTTGTACTGCTCTGAATTCAGAAATGTCAGAACATGAAATTAACTATGTTTTAGTCCACATTAAGCTGGTAGCATAGAAAAAATACAGCTTTTTATAGTTAAATTTAATCAGGTTTCTAACTTCTTCAGGCAACACGTCCGGACATGATCCGAATTTTGTCAGCAGCCCTTCACGTAGTACTGCGCAGGGACATGTCGCTCAACCGAAGGCTTTATGCGTGGCTCCTAGGTAGGTTTGTATTTCACAGAATCACGTGGGGTTGGAAGGGACTTCTGGAGATCATCCAGTCCAACCCCCTGCCAGAGCAGGGTCACCCAGAGCAGGTCCTACAGGAACGTGTCCAGGTGGGTTTGGAATGTCTCCAGAGATGGAGACTCACCCACCTCTCTGGGCAGCCTCTTCCAGGGCTCTGCCACCCTCACAGGAAAGAAGTTCCTCCTTATGTTTAGGTGGAACTTTGTGTGTTCCAGTTTGTGCCCGTTCCCTCTTGTCCTGTCCCTGGGCACCACTGAAAAAAGACTGGCCCCATCCTCTTTCATTTCATCATTTACTAAAAGTGGAGGAAAGATTGTATGTTCGTTAGCAGTACTTTGCCCATTGTGGAGAAAGATCCATGGAAAAATGAAATATGTAATTTATATGAGAAGAAAGAAAGGCACTCTCTCTCCATGGACATAAAAGATGAAGAATGTCCTGCTGGAACTCCTTTCTATTGTATGAATTATTGGTACATTTTTCTATAGCAGAAATCATGAGCCGTGTTCAGAGACAGAGCCTGGTGCACTGGGCCTGTGTAAATAGACACCAAAAAGGCAACTTTAACTCTGTAAAGACATAACATGAAAAAACTAGAGAGCTGGCATTGTGGATAACTGTGGATGGCAGTTGGAACACAATGGCACAGAACAGATGAAAATAAAAGAATGTTGAAAAATGTAGACACTACCTTGATGGAGGGCTTGAATATGCAAACTTTAAGCTTTGTAAGGTATTTGCATGGTTGAATTAACAAATCACCTATGGCTTATGTTCTCCATGCAAGGAAACGTTACTTCAGTGCCTTTCTGGAGTAAGATCTGATCAGTGACAGGATGCATCCTTTTACTTCTACCAAATGGCAGAATATCAATACAATACACATTTAATGTTTTATATGAAACCAGCGTGTAATCAGAAGGGGGTAGCAGAAACTAATAGCTATTTAGAAAAAAAGGCAACATTTAGGGAATATTTAGAAAACTAGAAATCAGAAAATTTTAGAAAACACTCGTATTCAGCCTTGTTATTTTAAGGAAATAAAGCCTGCAGTCCCATGAAACTGCCCTGTTGCTCTTTTAAAACCACTTTCAGCCCACTTTGAGAGAAGTCAGAATCTCTGACCTAGGAGTTCCTAAGAGTGTCATAGGAACCAGAGACTAAAAGGAGAGACAGAAAGGGATTTCTCTACTTGAGGGGAAGACTGTTTTGCAGTTACATTTTTTTAATTTTTTTGGTTTTTTTTGGTTTACCAGCAAGTACATACGTGCTGCCCAGCACCCATCCCAGCAGCTCTTCCGTCTTTTCCAGCTGATAGTTAAGGCATCAGAGGCAGCCTGTGGGTGACTGGGGAGCAAGGAATTAGTCAAGGGACATGAAAGAGAACTGAAGTTATGAAGGGAGGAGTGAAGTCAGCAGTGGTGTTTTGCGTGAGGGGACTGATTTATTTTTTTTTTTATTATTTTTTTTGCTGTAGAAGTTGCAGGGATTTAGAACACAAATATGACAAAATCCCAGCTGCTTTAGGTAATAGTTTCTCAAGACACTGATTTGCAAATTCACTGTCTTTCTTTAAAAGATGAGTAAACGTGGTCTCGTGTCCATATCTACATTTTCCAATTTAGGGAAAAAATAATCTCCAGATTAAACCCTGAACAAATGTTTCATCTAAATCTGGTGGATTAGATATATCTTTTTGCTGACATTAAAAAAGATATTTTAAGTGTTTAAAATATCATGCTGCTTTTTTTTTTTTAAGTTGTGGAACCTTCTTCTACAGCTATTTCATGAGCATAGTCTCCACTGAAAGATAATATAGCTTCAGGAGATAGTTTTTTACAGTGACTGTTCCTGGTCCTGTTCTGTCAACAGTTAGTGCCTCCTTTTGCTAAATATTTGGTTGGTTGTGCTGGAATACTCTCTGAAGTCTGATGTTCTGTGTAACGTTATTTAATTCTGCTGTTAGCTATTCCTTCCTATTGTTTTGTAGCTGGGAGTGGTCTAGAAGTGCTCTCTAGGCACAAAAATCACATCACGTCTCTTGAAATCCAGGCTAGCTTAAGTGGTGGTAGTTTTAAGTTGCTGCTAAAGGGCATGGATCCTCTCAGGCTTTCCTTCTATTTTTGTCACTTTGGGACAAAAGCTGCAAAAATGCTTCTGTGGAATGGGGTGATACCCTGACAAACTTTTTGATTATTTTTTTAAATTACTTTTTAATTATTTTTTTCCTTAGGCCTATTTTTGTGTAGAATAAAAATTGAACTTGGTAAAAGACACAAACTTAAAAAATGATATATCTCCTTCATGTAATTTTGAATAAAAAAACTGATTTTGTGTAATATGACTTACGTTCTCTCTAAGTACCTTAGTCATGTCAGAATGTTTTAGTGATCATCTCTTTCGATTTAAAATAGTGAATTTTGTGTTTTCATAATAATATTAACATTGAAATATTTTGGTGGGACAGGTTTGTTGAAGATGCTTTAGGGCTATGTGGTTCATGCAGTGTTTGTGACCATTTGTTTCTTTTGTACAAGAAGTAATTTGATTAATAGTGTTGCATAAAACTAAAGCTGTAATTTGTGTGCAAACTGCTTGCATGGAAGTATCGCTTAGTTTCCTGTATTAAACTCTATAAAATCATCTTTCTCTTGCCAACATTACTTGGACTTCATCTTGGTAAGTTATCAGTGCTGGTGTGTTGATTTCTAGTTTAAAGACATTGGCAAAATGTTCCGTTAAGAGACAAATACTTATTTGCCTTGTCTTTTGTTTGCTTGAAGGTTTTGATAACAACGGTGCCCTCGTAGGACCCAGAAGTACAAGGCATAGCAATCCCGAGGAACACGCCACTTACTATTTCAACACCTTCTCTAAGGAGATGTTAGTCCAGGTAGTTACATGGTGTTTTATTGTGGTATTTATCTTCATCGATGGATGCTGATCAGAATTGGTGTATCTTTATCCTTTGACTTGCCATTTCAGTGTGACCACGTGATTTCTATCTTCTTGTAATACTGAGTTCTACTCTTCTAAAACCTTCGCAGTGGAAAAATGAAGACATGGCATTCTGTTTCTTTAGAGTAACAATGTGATCAGGACAACCACTAGATTTCTCTCTCTCTCTTCCACAATGAATGTAGTGTATGTGAAGGATATGTGATTATGAGCTGAGCACGCTGGAGGCTGTTCTTTCCTAAAACAGAATTGGAGGATTCTCTTCTACTTCTGTACATACAGAAACTCCTCTGTGTCTTGGGAGTTGGAAAAATTTGATCAAATAGGCCTCAGAAGGTCTGAGTAAGAAGGGTCTCCCTCCCCTCTTGGCAAGGGGAATGTTTTTTTTCTCCTGTCCGTTGGCAGTCAGGAATATTTGAGCAAACTGTGCACAGTGGTGCTACTTGACCCTTAGAGCCTTGATAAGTGACCTCAGATCACCTTGCCGCCTTCTCTCGTGGTAATTAAAGTACACAGGTGTCTCTCAAGATGCTGTGAGTCCAATCTTGAAATCGGGATGACATTTTATCATTAAGGTATATTGATAAGGTCCGGATTTTTCTGATATTCAGTCAGAATCGCAATGCTATATATGGGAGTGAGAGTGGGAATTTCAGTATTAGTAGCTGACAGAGGAATATTTAGCTCATCGCAATTTAAGGCTGATATCCAGCACAGAGCTGGATTTTTTTCACTTTTATCTGAAAGTAGTGAGATCTGCCGTTCTACTTGATGAGGAAGAGACCCCAGAATTCCAGTGCAGCAAGGACCTTCTTGGCACTTCGCACCCTTCTCGTCACCCTCTGCCTCTCATGGCAGATCAGTCAGAAACTACCCAAGTGTAGGGGAGAGGCCTGAATAAGATGTAGTTTCACCTATACGAAATACGGCGAGCTTTTAGCAACACTTAGGTACTTATGAATAGGTTGTGGTCTTCCTATGAAATCTGTCCATCTTTCTAGCTTCATCAGTATCGTTAAAGCTTTTCTGTCTGCAAAGACTTAACAACAGTGTAGAGTTGATGTAGTCCTATATATATATATATATATATGTATTTATAACAGGCACTAGTGCTACAGTAGAATGGAGAGTGGCTTTTTTTTTTGTAATGGGGACTTGGTTTTTGCTTCAAATTTTAATAGACATTAAAATCAGTGTCTGGCTCTACATAATACAAATTCCATATGCCTTCTAAAACCATTTGCTGTCTTTTGAAAGACTTCAAAAGCATTGCTCCATTCTGCCGCCTTCCCTCGCAGTCTCTTTGTGTGTTCTTGTATCCGCTCCACCCCCATCTTATTCATTGATACAATGTACCGAAAATTCTGACCTTCTAAAAGCATATTCAAGCATGGAATATTTTTCTTTCAGGATACTGGCTGATAATACTTGGTTTGTAGCAGATAGCAAGGTTGAAACTGTTTTCCTGCCTCTCTTTCCCCATCTGTCTTCTTTTTCTTCTTTGTCCTCCTTTTTTAAAAGATGTAAAAAAATAAAGCTAATTTCACCTCAGACAGTGAAGCCAGTCGCAGAGAGAAAACTAAGTAGATCTATGGCATTTTCATTGGGCTGTTTTTTAATTCTGCAATTTGTTCCCTGAACTGCTTCAGCATAGAAATTTGGTTTTCCCATTTGTTTTGAAGTTCTCGTTACTATCTAGTCAACTTAGTGAAGAAAGTTTTTTGCCACGTAGATGGGTATGTTCTAGATGGAAGATTATTATTTGGTAAGCCCTTAAATCTACATGCCTTACTTTCTAAAACAATGTCTTCGTCACTTTTCATGCCTTCTCTATTATTCTTACGAAATAGGGAGTTGGTATCTGTTTATGATTATTTCATTTTGATTTTAAGCGTATGCAAGTTCTCAAGTTCTGTTCCACAGAAATATTCTCATAGGCAAAGTTGAGAGAATCATCATAGAATCATAGAATGGTTTGGGTTGGAAGGGACCTTAAAGATCATCAAGTTCCAACCCCCTGCCCTGGGCAGGGACACCTCCCACCAGACGAGGTTGCTCCAAGCCCCATCCAGCCTGGCCTTGAACCCCTCCAGGGATGGGGCAGCCACAGCTTCTCTGGGCAACCTGTTCCAGTGTCTCACCACCCTCACAGCAAAGAATATCTTCCTGAGATCTAGTCTAAATCTCCCCTCTTTCAGTTGAAAACCGTTAACCCCACTTCCTATTGCTACAGTCCCTGATGAAGAGTCCCTCCCCATCTCTCCTGTAGCCCCCTTTAGGTGCTGGGAGGCTGAGCTGCAGTGAGATGAAATAGTGTTCTCCACTACTGAGAATTTTCCCTTTATATGCAGCTTTTATTGCATCTTTTTTTCAAAAACTGTTTTCTGATTTTGTTTTTCTGATACGCTTTTTCTCTTTGCAGGCAATGGTTGGAATATTACAAGTTAATGGGCATGGAGAAGAAAGCACGCTAATGCAGGACTTAAAGCCTTTTCGTATTCTTATCAGTTTGCTGGATAAGCCTGAACTGGGTAATTTTCATATCACTTCAAGTCTTTAACTAGTTTTACATGGTTTTGCTTTGAGAATTTTTCTGTCTTATTGATCAAATTGAGAAAGCTGTATTCTTAGTCCTGGCAGGTTAACTAGACTTCTTAGCTCTTCCAAGCTAATAATTTAATGTATTCATTAGATTCACCTGGTACCAAATGCAATTTCTTCTGCTTTCAGTACAGGAAATAGTAAGTTAAAGTCATAGAAAGAGCTGACTACATGTTGGAAGAAAAGCAGATTGGATCTTTTCTATTTCTTTAATGAAATAGTGACTTTCAGTATTTTAAATCTCAGCTGTTGCTTTTACAAATAATCTGCCTTTTTTTAATATGCACACAGAGATAAGAGATATTCACAAGAAAATCAGGTTTTTCAGAAGAATTTATTTAGAGGAAGCAAATTGGGGTATTTTTGGTTTTGTGGGTGGTTTGTTTAGGTTTTTTTGTGTAATTGTGTTGGGGTTGGGTTTTTTGATGATTTTTTTTGTGTTATTTTTATTTTCCTTTCTCTTGTTTAAGTGTTTAAATGCACTTTTTAGCAGGTGAGTGCAGAGAAATATGGGGCAAAAGTATTTACTGCAACTAAGTGTTCGGTATCTTGCCTTTTTCTTTGCAACAACAATTTTGGAGGTGACTGAAAAAATCAAACTAGTTTTTGAAGTCTGTCCTAAGATTTGGGGGGCAGAATAATAAAGAAGTAAAAATAAAACAATCAAAGAGCACCACTTGAAAAGAATTGGTTAAGACAGACCGCAAGAACAAAATACCTGACAAGAATTTGTTGTCTTCCTGGTCATTTGTGATTGCTGGGGGCCAGTTTAAATTTTCAGAGGCAACGTGTACGTTAAGATTTCATGAAGTATAGAGAGCTACAAGGATTCAGCAAACAGAGACAGAAGAAGTTACTAGGATTTCCGCTTAACTCAGCAAGCACACTCTCACTGAGGGCAGCTCGGTGAGGCTGGGAGAAAGCCCAGCAAAGCGAAGGATATTTCGAGCAGGATCATTTTGTGAATTCCTTTCAAAATAAATTGATTTATTTTTTTTCTTCAAACTCGATGTTTAGCTCAAATCTGACGGAGGCGCTATGTCAAAAAGCGTCCTGCAGACTATATCTAGAATTAAGGAAAACCTGCCTCAAATTTGAAGGAAAGTGCTCAAAATATTTTACCTTATGTTACGGAAGATGCTCAAAATATTTTACCATGTATTTACAGGAAAATATACTCAAATATTTAACATCTGATAACAGCACGAGCTAGCTTATGGGTGGGTGTTTGAAACTGTTGTGTGAAAGCTACCTTAGATCAGGAACCCATGTAATCACGTTTCCACGTTACTGAGCTGTGTTAATAATCCCACAAAGAGGGTGTGTTGGCTTGAACATGGGCGATAGCGATGGGACTGCGTAGCTTTTGGACAAGGTGTGTGTGTATCCAGCCAGCATCACACACACACTGGATGGGAAAGGGACTCTGTGCAGCGTTCATTCCCAGGCATTACAATTGCCCATGTGTTTCTGGAATGGAAGCTGGCTAATGATTTAGGTAGTTTTCAGGTGTGGACCGTTTGCAGTGCTTTGATTGCTGGTATTTCTCCCTAGGCCCTGCCATCCTGGAGGATGTGTTGATTGAAGTGTTTCGAACGTTATATACGCAGTGCAAAGCAGAACTGGAGCTTCAGGCAGAACCCTCTTTCAACAAAGATCATACGCAGCTAAGCAGGTGAATAACGAGTATAATGTATTTGGTATTAAACAATTTATCCTTTTGTTGCTGAAACCACAACTGTGAATCCTGTGACACTGTAACCTGGTTTCTTCATGATCCAGGATCCATTGACATTAGTTGCAACTTGTGTTCAATTTTGTTCAATGTGAAGATCTGAAGAGCTATGGCTTTGGTATTTAGTTATTTTTTTTTTTAAATATTTGGCATATGCTTTATTCTTTATCCATGACAAAAATGCTTGCTTAACACAGCTGGAAGTCAGTATGTCAACGGTATAGATTAGTTGTGGCATTCTTTACATCTGCGTTCAAGAAAAACCAGTAGACTGAACTTTCTTGCAGATTAAAAATGAAGAGTGCAACAAGACAGACAGAGGTGCATAAAAAGAGTTTCAAGATTTGAGTTGAATATCTTAAGAGGTGGAAAAAAGAAGGAAGTTCAAAGCTGGGGAGGAGAAACAACTGTAGGAACTCAAACTCACAGTGATGTGTAGTCACAGAACTCAGAAATGAAGTGTAAATATATAAAATGTTATTTTTCCTTTTTTTCCAGCAAACTGAGAGAAAACAAGAAAACAGCAGAATTGATTAAAACTGCCAATCTTCTCTTTAATTCCTTTGAGCCTTATTATATGTGGGATTACATTGCTCGTTGGTTTGAAGAATGTTGTAGGTAGGTTATAATACTTAATCTCTCTATGTGTAAAGTTGAGGTTGACTTTTGTTTTATAAGCTTTTTTTCCTTCAAAGAATTTAGTCTAATGGGATCATTATTCTGTAAGTCTTTTTCTTCCCCATCCCTTTAACTTTGATCTTTTCACCAGTTTGAATCAGATGTGATCGTTTAGAGTAGGATGCTACTTCTCAAATGTAGGTTACTGACAAAACGCAATTTAAATATGATTTTTAAAATATTTTTTAAATCTTTTGATAAATACTGTCACCGTTTCAAGATTTTGGCTTCTATTATTTCAAATAAATCCTTTTTTCAGCCCTGGCATACATGTTCATGGACCCTTCCAAAAAAGAGGGAAAGGATTAAGATAATTAACTATTGCTGAAAATGTGACACTGCCCTCACCACCACCCCCAGCAAATGAATTAGAGAAACAAAATATTGCTTCTTTGTTCATATCCTTTGCTTCTGTTATTGTCAGATTGTGACTTCACTGGGCATTTGTGTTCCGTCTTACTTCATTCAGCAATAAAACTAATCAGATTATGAATTTTTCTCAATAGCAAAAGAGTGTGGTCATCTGAAGTTAAAGTGGACATTTAAAAGAGCCAGTTTTGTTTCCCTCTTGAACAGCTTTAAAGCTTCACATGCCTTTTATTTCACTATTGGTTGGCTTTATCTCAAGTGCTTAATGCCTTGGGTTTAGTTTAGATCTCTTCAAAATGATTGTTCTTCCAGTAGCACTATCCCTTAATTCTATTATTGGTGCCCATGCTCATAGTAGTAAATATTGCTGTGCATGGTGGAATCACAAATACGATTTTCTGTAGTCTGAATTTCCTTATTTTATGAATAAAGACTGGTTTACAGTGAAAGGCTGGTTTCTGCTGCTTCTGAAAGCCTGCAATGGGGCCAAATGAGCTACTTCACAGTAAAATGAGAGAGTGCTTATTTGTTTATAGGCATCACCCCTGATATGTACAGATTTGTGTTAAGTTACAGAAACATGGTCAATGTAAGAATGAGAGGAAAAATATTGTGAAACCTTATTTGAATTTTGCAGGAGGACATTACATGCCAGACTTCAAACCGGGCCCGGAGGTGGTAATGAGCAATCAGAGTTACCCCTGACAAATTTCTGCTTGTTAGTTGATTTTTTGTTGGATATAGTTTCTTTGGTAAGAATTGCTTTATTCATTGCTAATACGGGGATTCTGTATATTTATAGTCTACAGGAAAAAATGTATCTGCTTTATTAATTGTTTTTCCTGAAAATATACTGCCATAAATTGGGGGACACCTTTTAGAAGTAGTTTTGGATTCATTATATGATTGGATATAACCAAAGTGGGTTTTATGATGCTTATACCTGACAATTTTTGTCTGTCCTCAATTTCTTTTCTCTAAAACTACACTGTATTTATTAGAAGCGTAGTCTTTTGTAGTTTGATTTGCTAGTCTAGATGTGCAACTTTCTTTTGAGGCTCTTTTAAATGTCATGGTAAGATGTATCGTCTCTTTCTGTTGACATTGCTTAATGTAGCAAAGACTGTTGGAACTGTTTTTTCTATGCCTGTCTTTCCTCAATTCTTTGCTTTCTCATTTCAAAGCCTACTAGAAGTATGAGAGTGCTGTGTCAGGTATGGCAATCAGCCTGTTTTCCCTTTAGTTCTTAATAACTTGTTTGTCTTTCCATTCGCGAACTTTTATATTAAGGTTAATTAAAATAATATTAGTAGCATTTTTTTAGCCTCGTTATGTTTTGTAATGTGTTTATTCTGTAATGACCAAGATGTAAAATTCTGAGAGCTAAATATATTTCTATTTGTTGGTTATCCAACTGTAAAATTAATTTTATAATTTTTTTTAAATAAAGCATGTATTTCTTATTCTGGATATTAAGATATTAATTTTACTTTTTCCATGTTCCATATGTTTAGAACACAGTTAAGCGAATGATAGGCACCACTGTTATAGAAGATAACTTTCAGGGTGGAATTTAGTCTTACGATTCATGAGTTTTACTGTTACTTTGTTAGGAGACTTACATTGAAATACAGACAGAACACTTGCCTCAGCTGCTGCTCAGGATGATTTCTGCGTTGACGAGCCACCTTCATACTTTGCACTTGTCGGAGCTTACGGATTCTCTCCGACTCTGCTCAAAGATCCTTAGTAAGGTCCAACCTCCGTTGCTGTCTGCTGGCACGGACGGTGTCCTGCAGCTTCCTAGTGGACACAGCAGCTCCATCAAAGAATGGGAAAATAAAAAGGTAATTTGATTATGTTTTGCAGCATTGTGGAAAAATGCTTCTTGTGTGGAAAGGAAAAGGCTTCCCAAGTCTGTGCTGAACCACCTGCAATTCTTTGATTAGATTTAGTTTGATTTACAACAATACATGTGAAACTTGGATCATCAAAAGCAATTACAATTGTGCACTACATTGTAGTAAAGGGTCTTGATTCTTAAGGGGTTTATCTAGAGTTCATATTATAAATGTATAAATCACTTCAGAATCAGGGCCTAAGAATGAAATAATCAACAAAGGCTTAAAGCTGTAATGCACTTCAGTGGTGTCTGATTATGTAGAATAACTGGACTCAAAAGAATTCTCCACTTTGGTTACATATCAGACACATATAAATTCTCACTCGATTTGTATGCATCGGATCAATACCCATCAGTTATTTTACTGTCAATGTTAAGTTCTTAGAATAATTGAATAAAGAAATAGAAGAAACAAACCAGCCAGCAGTTCTTTTTCGTTCTCTTTTAACGTTGTCTAGTTTGTTCTACTCAACCATGGCTTTGTATGGCATGTTAAGTGACGTGCTCTGAAATCTCTGTTCTCCAGCTGAAGAAAACAGAGGAATATCATAGAATAATTTAGGTTGGAAGTGACAGCTGCAGGTCACGTCTAAAAAGCGGGGCTGACTTCAAAGTTTGATTCTAATTTGAAGCTAGTGCAGGTCATTCAGGATTTTATCCAGCTTAGTTTTGAATATCTCTAAGGATGAAGATTCCACAACTTTTCTGTACAGCTTGTTTGTATGCACTGTGCTATTTAATCAGAAGTTCCTTTGTTGCAGCCTGGTTTTGTTGCCTCTTGTTTTTTCACTGTGGATTTCTGAGCACGCTTCCGTCTTTTCAGCTACCTAATAGAGAAGTCACAGACAGCAATAAAGACGCCTTCCCCCACTCCACAACTCCTAGCATTCTTTTTCTTAAGACTGAGCAAATCCATCTCTGAGCTTTCCATCTGTATCAGGTGTTCCTGTGGTGGTTTTTTTGTTGTTTTTTTAGTAAAGCCTGTTTTAATTGAATGATATTGCCCTTTGAACCTTCAACAGCCTTGTTTCTTTCAATTACAAAGACTCATGCCTAGCCATGGCTTCTGTTAAGAGAGAGAGTGAAATTAATTACCATGTTTCTGGTCTCTTTTACGTTGAATTTTTAAGACAGGGTCACCCTTTATATCTTCCCAAGCATTTTAGTACATTGTTTTCACTGTCTCCTATGTAATATCTCAAACAACTTTTAATTTTTACTCCATATATGGTAAAATAAGATATAATTAATATATGATGAAGTCGCTGTTTTTGTTTATTAATGAAAAAGTTATTCAGATTTTTAGATGATGCTCAAATTCTGTATTTAAGATGCCTAGTTATTAGCTTGTGAGATGGCAAGACAACTTCGGGGCCTGTTGGCTCTCAGGCAACATCTGCCATCACGGGTGAGATAGGTAGAGGAGAAGTGTGTGGACATGGTCTTTACCTGCGATTACTCCCACTGATCCATGCGTTTGTGATTGTTTCCCGGTTCACCTCACATCTTCACCAGGAAGCAGAGGCACTGCTACCGGTCTATAGGGGGTTAGAGCAGGCCTGAAAACCTCTGTGGGTTCTTTTTGAATAGAAATTCATCAGATTTCAACATATTCTGAACTCTGGAGGCGTTAAGGCTTGCAGTGAGTCATGAAGAACTCTTGTTGCTGGAGCAACCCTTCTTTCTTGTTTCTAGGAGCTGATTTTTTTTCAGTCTAGTTACAAATGGTTAGTAGTTTTTTGAATGAAAGTTTATTATGACTTTGTATTTGAAAGAAATCCCCAACTTCCAAATCTTGGGATTGGTATATAAAAAGAAAGATGCTAAAGTTGTACCACATACATCTATGAATCAAGATTCCATCCACATTTAATAGACAAGTTCTTAAGTCAAAGAGCATAAATTTCATTGACAAATTGAGCTGGCTTTATTAGTATAAATACAGAAGTGGGGAAATGTTTTTTAGGTTATGAAAGATTTTATTCTTCATTTAGAGCTTCACGGTTCACTTTTTTTTTTAAGGTGTTTTGGCAACTTATAGTTGCAAAGTTAAATGACACCGATCCTGATTTCCTAATCAGACAAAGCTTTAATAGTTGATATTCTTCTATCAGTAATATATCCAGACAGTTATTAGGTTAAAATAATTTAATATCTAATGTGATTATTTAGCTGTACAGTGGGCACTTCAAAAGCGTGATCAGAGAAGCGTGTCCTTTTACCTAATCTCTTAAGTCTTCCCATTCTTCTTGGCTGACACGTTTTTGTCTCCTTTGCCCACAGACATTTTTTTACTCCTTTATGACTCCAGCAGTTTCTGATGAACAGATAAATATCTTGTCCTTTGGTAGAACGTGCTAAAATCTAAAGTATGAAAAGAATCTTACTAATTAAAGTGACCATAAGCAACATAATTCAATGTACTGCTTCTTGCTAGAAGTTAGAGGTTGTCTTTAATGTATGAATATTTTGTTTTATGATGCTGTATAAATTAATAATACCTGTGTCTATGCATTTCAGTATTTTTTTCATAAAAAATAGGCATGATCATGATATGAAGATGTTAAAAGCAATAATATTTAAAGTATTTTATATGATAATCCTTTTTTTTTAATTGTAGTTAGCTTGATCTGGCAAACTGACTGAAACAGCAAACATCATTTTGCTTAAAACGTATTTATATGAATAGATTTAAAGCTGTGGAATAAAGTTGTTGCTTCCAAATGAAGAAGCAAATAAATATTTTCTCACTGGGACCTAAATAGCCTCATTTTGAACAATCGTGAAACTTTTATCTCACTCAGGTGCCATCGGTTTCACTTGAAAATCCCAGTGATGTGTTTGAAGATGGTGAGAATCCTCCAAGCAGTCGATCGTCAGAAAGTGGATTCACTGAGTTCGTGCAATACCAGGCGGATACGGCCGATGACATTGACAGGGCACTGAATGAAGGTCCCGGTGCCCCTGGCATCCCTATTATTGGTAGCACGTCCTCAGAGACCGAGACGGCGTCAACTGTGGGATCTGAGGAGACCATCGTACAGCCCCCTTCCGTCACGACACAGGGGACGGCAACTCGAAGTGGGAAAACGATCCAAAAGACTGCAATGCAGTGCTGCTTGGAGTACGTCCAACAGTTTTTAACCAGATTTATCAACCTGTATATCATTCAGAGTAACTCCTTGTCTCAGCCCTTAGGGGCAGAGCTTCCCGTAGACCCCACTAGAGAGCAAGGACAGACAACGAAATGGGACAGAGAATCACAAGTTGATGCGAAGGTGAAGAAAACAAACAAGAAAAAAACACCGAAAGAATACCTTCCTGCCTTTATTGCTGCTTGTCAGCTCTATCTTGAATGTTCCAGCTTTCCCGTTTACATTGCTGAAGGAAACCGTACTTCAGAACTACATCCTGGGAAGCCTGAAGTCGGTAAGCTGCACTCTTGGTTCTTTGCTTTGAAATTTATTTATTTATTCCCCCAAAATATTTGAGGTCATAGTATTCATGCTTTGTGTGTGGTGCTGCTTGCTGTTCCTCTTAGAAATGTAAGTTTCCTTCTGTATCAATTAGTTTGCTTTTTGGAAACTAAGCTATTTTCTCTTAGAGTCTAAGAATATTGCTGGTGTGGAGTTTGATACCAATTAACTTTGGGGTGACAAATATAAATTATGCAAATTAAAGCCTGAAAGCAGAATCTAGATTTTCAGATATTCCTCTTTACTGTGTTTTACTGTATCCTCAGTGTTTTCTTTGTCGTATTTTGTAATAGCCACAGTTGACATCAACTGTGTTTCATTTGAGCAATTTTGGATTGATCTGCACATTGATCACTTTGTGCAATGCATGGAGGTTATAGGCTTCTGTCTGATAAAAATCTTACCAGATAAGGAATTAAATTAATTTTACTCTGCTACTATTAAAGGGACAGTTCTTGCAAACAATTCTTCTAGCTACAGTTGCATTAGAAAAACTAAATAAAAATGGTGGAGTTTGTGAAGTGTGAATGTGTTCAGAGATAGGTGAACATATTGAAATACGGAAATGGGATTAAAATGTTGACAGTTCTGGATTACTGGAAAATGTGACATTTTAGATGGACAATCTTTTTGAAAGTTTGCAGTCTTCACTGTGTCCAGTTCTGGGCTCCCCAGTTCAAGAAGGACAGGGAACTGCTGGAGAGGGTACAGCAGAGGACTACAAAGATGATGAGGGGCCTGGAGCATCTCTCTGATGAGGAAAGGCTGAGGGACTTGGGTCTGTTTAGTCTGGAGAAGAGAAGGCTGAGGGGGGATGTGATCAACGCCTGTAAATACTGACAGGGTGGGTGTCAGGAGGATGGGGCCAGTCTTTTTTCAGTGGTGCCCAGCGATAGGACAAGAGGGAACGGGAACAAACTTGAATATAAGAAGTTCCACCTAAACATGAGGAGGAACTTCTTTCCTGTGAGGGTGGCAGAGCCCCGGCAGAGGCTGCCCAGAGAGGTGGTGGAGTCTCCTTCTCTGGAGACATTCCAAACCCGCCTGGACATGTTTCTGTGGGCCCTGCTCTGGGTGACCCTGCCCTGGCAGGGGGTTGGATTGGATGATCTCCAGAGGTGCCTTCCAACCCCATATCATTCTGTGATTCTATGATTCAGTTTTGGTTCCACTTCTGATCTGTAGCTTGAGTGTTGCTGCCTTAGAATGGTATCATGGTGGACATACTTGGACCATGCAGGAAATAGTTACAATAATTTTGGCCAATGTCACAGTGTCACACACTTCTGCAATTTTTTTTTCTAGGTTTTCATGGTTGCAGCTTTTTGTTTTTCTCCACAACTTTCACAATCTATTAAAGGCTAAACAATGGGCACTGCTTGGAGAGGAATAGTTCTTTGGCTTTTGCAAACAAGCACATAAATTTAATCTGACTGCTTCTCCTATTCCTGTAGTCTTTAAGATGTGTTGTGTATGTCTTCATTATACAGCCAGGAGCAGAGTGTGCCTTTGACATTGAGATCCGGACACATCAAATATTTATGTCAGTTGAAGGCAACTTGGTTATAGCTGTTTATTAATTAAGGGGATTGCAATGCTGCAGGGGTGCTACCTACTTTAAAGCAGAAAGGCTGTAGAGCTCAAGTAATATGTGCCTCACACGAAGGCAGTGATTCTGGGAATCGTTGAAAGTGCTTGAAATCAGCAGGAAGGATTTCATTTCGTGTGTGAACAGCAATGTCAGGGTGGATGGGAATAGTGATGGGAATAGGGCTGCATAGTTGTCCCGGGATTCCTGCTTTCCGTAACAGAGAATGGGATAAGGAAGTTCCCATAATTCACACACCAGCATTTTCTTCATCTATGGATATGTTTTTCTACTGCAGAAGAGGCTGGTTTTATTGAAGGGTTCCTAAATTTGGAACATGTTTTTGATGGGTTGCATTAGTGATGGGACCTAATTGCCTTTAATCAACGGTGAGAGTCATCAGTGTGTTTATTTGAAGGAGCCAAATTAATCTGACATTGATAGAACATAATTGTGCTTAAATTCTGCTGTATGCTTAACTTCTCAGATAAATGTGTGCTATTTTTAATTGAAGGAATTAAAAAGGGAACTGAGCCAAGCTCAAAATAATGTATATATCTGTAAAATCTAGAACATTATGTGGAATTGTTAGGTATATTTAGGCTCCAATTTACATTGCAAAATTAACTACTGTGGATATAAATTTGAAGTTGTGTCTTCCTTCTCTTAATTCAAAACAGATGCTGTATTTGTGCCTATAAAATACACTTCACTTGTGTCTGATTCTAGAAGCATTTGCCTATGTTAGGAACACAATAAATAGAGTCATTTTGAAGTTTTAAGAAAAATTACTTTGGTACCCCTAAAATAGAAGGGTGCTTTATTCACTTGGAAAGCTGACTGTGAACTTCAGAGTTTGTGTTATCAGACCAGTGCATGGTGGTAAGTCAGGGGACAGTGAGAAGGAGAAAGCAGCTGCCTACAGTGAAAGCAGTGTATGATTTCATAAGATCTAGTTTCTGACACCTAAAACATCAATTTTCACAGCTACTTTTACAGTGTTGCCAGGAAAATCTCTATTTTTGTCAGTTTAAACTTAGTGATATATATATAAAAAATAAATCATTATGTATGTATATATTTTATAATATCTATACAATACTCTATATATA
>VXAK01016044.1:0-28296 GCA_013399435.1 Arenaria interpres | reverse complement strand
AGGGACCTGGACAGGTTTTAGAGATGGGCCCGTATCAACCTCATGAAGTTCAACCAGGGCAAGTGCAAGGTCCTGCACATGGGTCGGGGCAATCCCAAGCTCAAATACAGGCTGGGCAGAGAATGGATTGAGAGCATCCCTGAAGAGAAGGACTTGGGGGTGTTGGTGGATGAGAAGCTCAACATGGCCTGGCAATGTGCTCTCACAGCCCAGAAAGCCAACAGCATCCTGGGCTGCATCAAAAGAAAGCACAGTCAGCAGGTCAAGTTTCTGCTCCTCTACTCTGCTCTCTTGAGACCCTGCCTAGAGTACTGTGTCCAGCTCTGGAGCCCGCAACACAAGAAAGACATGGACTTGCTGGAATAGGTCCAGAGGAGGGCCACAAAAATGATCAGAAGGCTGGAGTACCTGTTCTATGAAGACAGGCGGAGAGAGCTGGGGTTGTTAAGCCAGGAGAAGAGATGGCTCTGGGGAGACCTTATAATGGCTTTCCAGTACCTAAAGGGGGCCTACAGGAGAGATGGAGAGGGACTCTTTATGAGGGAGTGTAGTGATAGGACAAGGGATAATGGTTTTAAGCTAAAAGAGAGGAGATTTAGATTAGATATTAGGATGAAATTCTTTACTGTCAGGGTGGTGAGATGGAAGCTGTGGATGCCCCATCCCTGAATGTGTTCAAGGCCAGATTGGATGGTGCTTTGAGTAACCTGATCTAGTGGAAGATGTGCCTGCCCATGGTAGGGGTTTGGAACTAGATGGTCTTTAAGGCCCCTTCCAACACTAACCATTCTGTGATTCTATGAACTTTAGGGAATAGTTTAAAAAAAAGTTGTTCTTTTTTCCTTTTCAACTCAGAAAATCTTTACGTATATTACCTTTCTCTACAAAATATATTTGAGCTGGCAGTAGATTCTGCATAATACACCCGGTTAATTTGTCATGTTAATTTGAATCCGCATCAAAATAACATTAAATATATTTTTATTTACCTTAACTATATATAATTTCCTTTTTCTAAGGAATTAAATTTACCTAACGTTTTTCATTAAAGTCATGAATGAGTGTCAGACACCTTAAAACTAATTGGATTTTCTTCTTCCAGACCCCTTCTTCTCCTACTAATTTTGATAAAACTCAAGTTTTTGAATTTATTTTTTAACTGGCAGGTAAAAGGTGAATGGGAGCTCACAGCCTCAATCCTCCCAAGTTTTCTGTATTCCCAGCTTCTTCAGAACAGGCAGAGACAAGCTGGCAGTCAGCCTGGAAGAGGAAGAGGAGAGGCTGACAGTCAGGGCACTCAGGCTCCAAAAATTTGCCAGAGGAGCATGTGCCAATTTCACTTTCCCCCTGCAGTGAGAAAATTAGTTGGAGAAAATCCTTTCAGGCAGGCAAGCTACTTTTTTTCCACTTGTATACCCAGAATGGGATTTTTCTAGAAACTTTCCTCTTTCACACTTCTTCTCTCACCAATTTTTAAAAATTATCTTTATCCAAATTTGCACCATCAAGAATACATAAAGAAAGCACGGAAGGAGAAACAGATGGAGGCAGATAGTGCTGGAGAGAAGATATAAGGCTGAATAACTTTGTATGGTTAATTGGGTGGTTAATAGCTCATATCACTTTATAGTATTACACAGTAGCTTTACTAGATAGGCTGAGAGAACTGGAAGATTCCTATCAAGGTGGAGATGGTCAGAGGAAGTGCAGCCCAGGGTCTCAGAGGTCTAGTGGACTTAGAGGAAAAAATGCTGAGTCACAAAAAATAAAGAATGTTTAGAAGGACAACCAAATCATGTAATTTTGGAACGTTGATCTAACCTGAGTTTTGTAAAATATGTACATGTTAATGGATTCAGTTAAACTTTTATTTGTAGGGCATGAATATAGTTCTGTGAATGCAAATAGTGGGTTTCAAGACTAACACATAGTTTGCAGGAAGGAAAAAAGTATTCAGCAACTGGGTGCCTAAATAGTATGGAGGGAGTCATTCCATTTTGTCTTCTGTAATGGCTAATAACAGAGGTTGTTGAATTTATAGACCGCAATGCTCTACTGTGATCTCTTACAAATCAAGGCCCTGAAGAGATTTTAAATAAATATTTACAGTTCATCATAAACATGGAACATGTAGTGCAGTTGCAGATACTTAGTTTCTCACAGTGAGACAACATTTTAACTTCATGTTTCTTGAAGAATGAAGTAAGGACTCTGAGCTACTTTAGTAGAAGTATGCAAAATTTGAGTGTCCTCCCATGCTTCTTCATATGAATGGTTGACTGGGAGATTCCTGCACCTTCCATTATTGACTGTAAAAGGTGATTCTAGCAAGAATATTACATAAATTGCAAAATACAGCATTGATATGTTTCCAGGGTAATATTGTTACTCTCTTGATATTTTCTTTAAACAGCATCCACCCGTCTGGCATCATGATTCTGGATAATTTTTGGGTTTTCAGATTGGTTACTTTCTGGGAAAATATGTTGCTCATTTTTAAATTACTTTTAGACCATGAAGCGCCAGATGATCAATTGAAAATATAACTAAAATGTATCCTGACTTTTAATTTGGTTTTGTTGGTTTTTTTTTCATTTTAAGAAAGAAATCCGCAGAACCCCAAAGCCATGCTTTTTTTCATTACTTTTAAGACAGTCTTGGGAGGGATTTGGGGGGAAAGCTAATACTGAATGCTTGTGACTGCTAATGCTGTGATAACAAATACATAACTACATTAACAAAGAAAAAAATTCAAGCAGTGTGTTACATTATTTTGACTGATTGTGGATGAGGGAATTCAAAATTTTATTCTTGACTTTTTGCATAAGTATGTTGGAATCTGCCAGTTGCCGCCAGGAGGCTCAGATGAGAGATTTGTACCTACAAAATTATGAGAGGGCACACGGGCATACCCAGCTTGGCTGTGCTTGCTCAACCTTTGGTCTTGCTGAGGATTGGTTTGAATGGTTGCTAGTTAGTAAATTGCAGAGATACCAGCACCACAATGGGCTCACAGAGGATTCACCACATACTCTGCTGTGAAACGTGTGATGTTTTTAACTTGGGCTAAGGACCAGACCAGATGCAAACTTAATGGGGAAAAGCGCTCCAGAAGTGTCAGGGGCCAGCATGGGCCCTGGGACAGGGGGTGCCTGCAGGCTGCCCTCCTCTCCCTTTCCCAATGAGCCATGTGGGGTGATGGCCCAGGACGCCGTTGACCAGTGATGTCCAGGCGAGGCAGTGGCGGTGACAATGAGGTGGGTGCCGGGGTGAGAAAGGCAGTTGGGATGGGGAGGGCCACGGCTGGGGCTTCAGGGCTGGGGCAGCTCCGAAACATGAGAGCCCAAGGCCTGTCCTGGGTCCCTCTCACCCGACACCTGGCCGGGCAGGCTGGGCCGGGCCCAGAGGGTAGTGTAGGCCACCAAACACCAACGAGGCCACTGACATGGACCTTCAAAGTGAAGATAGACATGCTTCTTCCCTCATGTCCTGCTGCATGCTGTGCTGACTGATACAGGGTAAATTGGGGGGCTTTTGGTAGATTTTTACCTCATGCTAACTCTTGTTAAAACTCTGCTGTTTTCTAAGTATAGGTACATTTTCTTTGAGTCCAAGTGTGAAATATTATACAAGAGGTTGTCAAAGAGCATTGCCATTAGCATGTTTAAGAGGGAGAAATAAAGAATAACACAGTCTTGAATTTATGGACATAATAGTAAACCTTCCCTAAATTTTATCAGATAGTAATATTTTTAATTCACAGAATAGCAGTTATCCACACCCATCAAGTTAACTGTACGGCAAGAGATCATCTGGGAACAGTTGTGTGGTTGTGTCTCAGGGATCTTATCAATGTTTATAAATATCTAAAGGGTGGGTGTCAAGAGAATGGGGTCAGACTCTTTTCAGTGGTGCCTGGTGACAGGATAAGAGGCAACGGGCAAAAACCGGAACACAGGAAATTCCATCTCAACATGAGGAAGATCTTTCCTTTGAGGGTGACAGAGCACTGGAACAGGCTGCCCAGACAGGTTGTGGAGTCTCCTTCTCTGGAGATATTCAAAATCCTCCTGCATGTGACCCTGTCCAGCCTGCTCTAGGTGAACCTGCTTTGGCAGGGGCGTTGGACTAGATGATCTCAGAAGGTCACTTCCAATCCCTACTATTCTGTGATTCTATGATTACATGTCATGGGTGGTTGGTGCTCATTAAAAAGAGGGAGAAGTGTGCTTGAGGAAGGAACCGATGCATGAACTTCCTAATTTCTGGTATCTGAAACCAAAAGGCAGTTGTCTTTATCAGCAGGTCAGTGAAGCCATTGCAAACTAGCCATTTCTAAAAAGAAGCAAACCCCTTATAAAGGTGTGAACTGAATTAAATTAAAGTGAACTTCAGAGGAGGTTTATTTTGTTGCGATACCAATGACCTACTAAGAAACTAATAATGGTGACCGTGAATGAGTGAAGGTGTATGTCTGTGTGCTAGGGCATGGGAAGCAGACCAGGGCTGATGTAGCAGGTAGAGGATGCCCCCCATGCTGTCTGCCCAGGTCTCCGATGGCCAGGGGCTGCGATGGGGATCATATTGCAGTAACTAGGGACTAATTGCAAGAGTTTGGTGAAAGAACATTTATCAATGTTTTGTTACTGCCGACCCAGTCAGCAACTGTGTATCTCTCCCTACACCTACTGTTTTCATTTCACTTTTAAAATGCACACTCCTCTGGGAGAACAAAACCAGAACTTGAATTTGGAAGACTCATTAGTGAAAGGTCCTGGGAATGTACTTGAATTGTAGCAGCAAGTTGTTCTAACAAAATGGAGATTTTAAATTGGGGTCGTTACAGGCTATATGCCATGCAATTTAATTTAGCTTCAGTGTGCAGTTGCTTAGAAAACAAAGATTTACATGTATCTTTCTTCTTTCTCTGAAATTATTCTTTTGTTTGACTGAGAAATTCACCTGACATGGAAGCTGTAGTAATAAATCTATAGTATTGGCAAAAACCTATTCGGAAAACATGGAAATTTTGCTATAAGTTCTGGAGGAAAGTCAATGTTGCAAAGTGAAGTGTAAAATTATTCCTGTCTCAATGTTATTTTTGAGTCATATATCTCTGCCTTTTATGAACAGCAGGCATATTTTGAAGAATTATGTCTGAGTCATAAATCCCTATTTGCCTGGGACATGACTAATAGATGTCTTTAACACAGTAAGATGATATTACTGTCTTAGCTTGCAATTTTTTTAACCTCCGAAGCACATAGAACAGATGAAGTTTAAAAAGCACAATGACATTAATCTATGGTCTGTCAGAGTATTGTTACCTCCCTCTTTTTCTGGTCCATTGGTTCCAGCCAGCAGATACTGTAATTCATATGAGCCCCCAAACGTATTATTTCAATATTTAGCAAGCAGAATCAGCGTGGTTGCTTTCAGAATCCACTGGCTGTCATGATCTGTGGGAGAAAGGGAACGAGCAAGTTGAAGGAGGAGGGAGGAGATCGTCATTTGGGCACTCCCTCATGCCGCATCCACTGGGGCTGCGACTGGGGAAAATAAAAAGTCTATTTAAATGAATAATGCTGCAAGATCTTTCTGCTTTAGCTACCAGCAGGGGCTTGTCTGTTGTCTATAGGCAGTTGCCGACCCCTCGTGTTTTGAATAGCTATACACCTCGAGTGTAACAAAAAAACCTTTCATAAGCGGTTTTCTATCACTCTCATTGTCTTGTGGGAAAGACAGAGAACAACTCTAACAACATATCTAAACCATTAGTATTTAATATTTTTGAATATCTATGCTAATCTAAAGGCTGTCAAGCATTGCTTATGAATAGGTTCTGAATTTTGCAGATGAGGTTATTACAATGACAACACCACCATCCTTTCTGCATACCTTTACCAGCAGGCTCCTACATTATCACTGTTATTAGCTATTTATTTAACTGTTGTAGGTTGGACTGTGCATCCCTGCAAGGGATTATGCACAGTTACACTAGTTGCCCCAAAAATTATGCCCTCCAAAAGCCAAAACCTCTTCATGTGTGTACATATGCACAAAATGTTATTGTATGTAATAGGAATAAACAGTATTTGGAGTCTACTGAAAATCCTCAATTGTTCCTGACAGTGTGTTACCTGCAAAATGAATTTATCTTGGCTGTGCAATGTGAAGATACTATCCAGAAGTTTCTTTGTGAAATTTTGATGCGGTTATGTCTTGAATTGTTTGCTCTTCATTATTCCTGGTATGCTATTTGTCCCTTAAATCACATGGCATTGTATTTGCTCAGTCATTAGATGGCCTAAATTTTTAGAAGAAAATAACTGTTGAGGAATAATGAATGAGGAATAACATACAATGAATCATTGCTATGGAAATTAATCAAAATTTATGCAGAAATTCACAAGCCCTTCAGCAGTCTTTGGTGTTTTTTATAAATAAAATGGTAGCTGTCCAAGTATTTACAAACAAATAACAAGCCTTACTACTATTATGGAACTAACTGATAAGATATATTTGCTAAAGCATCAACAAATTACAGTGTGTGCTGTTCGATCAGTTCTAATTAATTCTAGATGTTCCTCAGGGGAGATTAAGTTCAAATGAACTGATTATTAGCAGCAATGAGAGCTGGATGGTTAAAACTGTATCCTTTCTTACACCCTTCAGGAATATGAAATCAATTGCTTGGACATGAAATAAGGAAGTGATCTGTGTATTCAACTATGACACATGAAAGAGATTTTCTGCTTCTGGTAGAAAAGATAATCAGAGGCTTTGTGTATTTTAAACTTATTTTTTCAGTTTTATTTTTCTTTTTTAGCTAGAAACCGATAGTACCAGATAACACTGCAGCACCCTAAAACATAGAAAGTGACGGTGTTTTAGATTCAACACATTAGCACCTACCTCCAGATGAAGCATGCTAGTGGTTATTTAGTTTAGTACCAGTTAGGAATTTATATTCTTTACATTGGAGGATGACTTTGTGAGCTTTGGGCTTCGCTTGAAGAAGAAATGGCATCTTGAGGTACCAAAAAGTACACGTTTAAAGACAAACAGCTGAAATGACAGCAGCTGTTGCCCCCAGGCTTATAAAGCTGAGCACTGAAGAGGATGATTTTATCCCTGTGCTATGGAGACTGTCACTTTCTGATGTAAACAACTAACATGTAACATTTCTTCTTAAGCGGTAATAATTGTAGGCAACATTCCACAAATGAAAGAGAAACTGTGATACTACATCTGCCAACCCTTGAAGGCTACAAGTGGTGACACTGGCTGCAAAAGTTAGACAAATATTTGTAATTCTTTTTAATTTAATTATGCTAAACCCTTTTAATGGAAGAATATGAAAAATATCAGCAGTGAGAAAACTGCAAGGAAGAAATTGATTATTTTTGGTTTGTCTCCAAAGTAACAATTTCCGTGTTACTGGTGCTTAATTTTAAGTGCATGTTTAGACACGTTCAGAGTGTGGCTTTCTAGGTCCAGAGTTCTGGCTTCCTTGGACACTGTTACTTAATGAGTGGTATTATCAAATATGCGTCAGAATTTTGTTGGGTATTTGCCTTCTCTATTGTAATTTCAGACAGCTTTTCTATATCAGTGATGCCTTTTGCAATCTTTTTATACCTTTTTTGAATCTTTTTGCACAGAATCCCACAGTTTATACATTTTTCAGGTTTTCATATGGCATATCACTATTTTGTGTCGCTTGTAGCCAGGAATGAGATTTGGCTAAGACAAGAACATAGAATTATTCAGTACTTGAAATATGTTTTCCGTAGAAAGCTAATTTCCTATTTTAAGAGAAATTAAATTCCTGGAGTGACTGCAGATGTTGCTTTATGCTACTTTTAATCAGGTATATTTGTTAAAGAATAAAAATATCTTTGGGATAGATATTATTTGTCAAATATATTTTTTTTTTATTAAAAAGGTTTATTTCCTTTCAGAAAGCTCGCATCTCTGATTTCACCTCTGAAAATACACTGCAGTCTTCTTATCAAAGAACTATCAGATTGTAGACTCTGCTTGTAACCCAACTGAGTTACAAGCAAACTGGGCTCCTGAGGGCTTCATTCAGAAAGTTCACCAGAAGGTGACCCATCACCTAGGTTGCCAAAACCCTCCTTCAGGAAGTTTATTATTTTTGTTGCATGTATAATCATAAAGAAAAGCAACAAACAAGCCTGTGGAAATTTTGCTTGCAGACAAGTTCCAGATTCTTAATAGAAGGTTACTTCAGGAGTGGTCAAAAGCCGTATCTCATGAAAGGTTTCTAAAGAACAACTGAAAAATTCAAAGTCTGCTTTTTGAAAATTTAAGATATGAGATCATACTACTGAGGTAACAAGGGACAATTATTTAAATTCGTATTTTTGATTTCAAGTGGGAAGAGAGTAAACAGCTTCGCAGAGAGTTTGAAACCATTATCTTTTCATTTTGACATATGTTGTATATACTATTTTCTGAGTGATGAGTAGGAGAGTAAAAAAAGAGGAAATATCTCCACCTTAGTTGCAAAGTGTTTGCATATATACGACAGAGTAGGTGAAAAATCATAATCTTGCCATAAGTAGTTGTCTGTTGTCAATATATATGGGCTTTTGGTAAAAGCTTACGGAGGATCAATATGCTATAGAAAGTACAAAGTTTTCTGCTTTAAATGTTATTAAAGATGTTTATGAAGTCAGTCACATGGTGATAATGTAGGAAGCAGAAAAGAAATGCAACTTTGTTGTCAGATTTTTGTATTGTCTGGCACATAAAGTTGTCATTTTGAGAGCCATTAATATCATGTCAGACCAGCAAAGAAGAAAAGGTCTGAGTTCCCATACGGTTATGTTATAGCATTTTTACTGACTCAAGTTGTTCTTTAAAGTCTGAACCAAATTAGAGAAATTTTCTTTTGTTTTTTTTAAGTTATTTGAAGCTATGCAAATATACCAAGCTATATACTTTTTTCATATCTTTCTATCTCCCTTAAAATCTCAGCATAGCTTTCACCATTTTCATTTTTGAGCTGGTTTTGTCATATGGTAAAAACTGAATAGATGAATTTACATGTTTCTTTCACTTGCCTAATCAGCTGAAACTAACTCTGGAGTTTAGGAAGAACAGGAAATCCCATCATTATGTATTGTCACAATAGAAGAAATCGTATGTATTGCTTTAGTAAGGACTCAATTCTGAAACAACTTCCTGTGAACATTAATAATCTGATGTAAGAGTACTCTTCTTCTGCAGTAATTTCAGTGGAATACCAATGGACATTTATTCTATCAAACTTAAGTTAGTACTATTTTATTCATTTAGGGTCAAGCCTACTAAAACTGCTGTTGTTTTCTGTCCATAGGTTTTCTTTATGTTTATTCAAATATTGTCAGAATGTATCTGTCTTCTTTTTTTTCGGTATTTCTGAGATATAGGTATATTTTTGCATTCCTAAGAAAGCAGCAGTGAGTACAGAGGAAGAGATTTTGTTAGGAGCTGAGCATTTTCCTGGCAATGGATAGTTTTGATAGTTTGAAGAGGCATTGAAGCATTTAGAAGTTTACACAAATAAAAAGCTTTTGAAATCCTTCTCCGTTAGATTTATGCTTAATTTTTGTTGTTTGTATATCCCTTTATGCCTTCTTACTGCATGTTTGCAGTGGTGTGGCTGGCTTATTTGTATCCATAATAGCTTCTTTATGCTTCCATTTTCCAAAGTTAAAGACACATTTCTACTGAGAGTAGTAAAACAAAAACAAAGAGCTGCTCAAGAGCTACTGTATTTCTTCTGTCTTAGAAATAAAGGATAGCTGATTGATACATAGTCTCTAGTGAGCTTTTATACACATCTTGGACTAGACATTTAGCTGAATGTAACCTCTTTCTGCAGAGAGACATAAGTCTTGTTTCTTTGACTGCCTCTGTCAGGAAGGACATACTCCACTATTATTAGTGTATTTTTGAAAAATTGTATTTGCCTTGATGGGATGGTATTGGTCATCTAAATCTTAGCAGGCTTTTGTACATAACTGTTCTCTCCAGATTTAGGGAAGTGCATAGTGAACCCTCCAAATCAGCATGGTTTCACTGATTAAACACATATTTTACTAGAAGGATTTAGCTAAGGATTACTGTCTACCATTTTATCTAGATTTTTCTTAGTTTCAAACCTCACTAAAATACGAAGAACATCACAATGGTAGAGTTTTATCTTAGACATCGAATTTCACCAGAATTTTTTTCTTGCATAACTATTTAGAAGTTCCAGAGAACATGAAAATCACAAGGTAAGGCTTGAAGACAGGAAATTGTGCTGTGGATGCAACAGCAACTTATAATCAGTTTTAAGACGAGTAGCCCACTAGTTGGTGGCCTCATAAACATATATATATAAGATATGATTTAATGGAAATTACTTTTAAAAGATCAAATCAGATCTATTCAGTTTTATGCACTTGACTTAGTTGAGTTATACTTAACGTTTTACAGTTGCAGTGCAATCAAAATCAAAGCTTTCTAAATGAAACAGAATTGATTGATATTCCTGTATTTTAAATACTATTGCCAGACCTTTTTTTCCTTTTTTTTTTGCCCTGGTGATTATTTTTTTGTCCTGAATATGGTGTCCTTGGTATATGTTTGGAAAGGTAAAGTAGTAAAATATATAAGAAACTCAAAATAAAATATTGTGGTTTTCACCTATGCAAATTACTACACTTCAACCATGCTTCTTAATCACCTGCTGGTTTCAGTTTTTCAGTATTACTTATGCAATATTATCCTTATCTAGCACGCGTAAATTAATACTTTATAGTGGTGTCTGTCTCTATCATCTGCTCAGTTGTTCCTATTGCTTAAAGGCTGTATTTTGAAGAAAATTAGAATAAACCAAGAGGGGAGTAAAAGGAAATCAAAATAAAAGAAAAGGGGAGTAGAAGGGAACAGATGAACACTGACACAGTCTACTGACACAGTTCCCCACCTGGGAAAAGAAGGAAAACAAATGGTTCACATATTCACAGAAGACATATTCTGTGATTTTTCTCTGTATACTAACAACCTTCCCAGAAACAAGCACATGCAGTAGTAGTTCCTTATAAAAACAAAAATATGGATTGCCACCCACCAAGATACCATTCAGCCCAATGACATACCACGAGGTCTCAACTTCCACTCGAAAAGTCACAAAGCAATGTATATATGTAAACAGGATTAGAAAATGAGTTACACATAGAATTTCACTTGTCTTTGTAGCATCCATTATTAGCCATTCCTGGAAGCAGGTACCAGGCTTTAAGCAGTCCTTTATTTTCTACTACAATATTCATAGGATTATACAATAATATCACCACACCCTTTACTACTTTGTCTGTAAGCTCTTTTCATTTCTGTCATGGTAAGTTTGCCATAATTTCATTATATAGGTTCAATGTTCTGAAGCAGAATGACAAACTTGCATTTCTTAATAATTTAAAATTATCTTTATTGTTTTTACATTATGCAACAATTTCACATCTCCTTGGAAGTGGGTTGTATATAGCATTAGATTTCAGTAAAAAAAAAATAGTGTTTTTTTTTTTCACTGAAAAAAATACCTGCCTGGTTCACACCCCTTTACTGATTTCCTTGACTTAAAAAGCAACATAAGGAGTTTTCCTGGGGCCCTCATTGCTTGTGCTCTTGACATGAAAGGAAGGACTGGTTAGGACCCACCCCGTCCCAAGCCGAGACAACTTCTTGCAGCAGCAGCAGTACTGTATGGCTCAAAGTTCTTTTGGAACTGCTGTGCTGGAAGAGATGACAATTATTTTAGATTTTTTAAACCTAAATTTTTGACCACTTTCTAAGTATTCTCGTGGAAAAAAACAATTGTTCAAGAATACATTAAAAAATGGAATGCGAAAATTAAACATTTTCTAATGTTTGAGACAGATAACTGTCAGCTTGTTCATTCTGCAAGGGAGAGAAGGACAGCATGCAGCATTTTAGAAGCAAGCAAAAAGCGCACATTTCTTTGATTTCTTAGTTGTATGTAAAATGAACAGAATGTGTAATAGTCTCCTATCTGTAGCTGCTAATTGTACTTTCCATGATCTTCTATAGGCAGCTGTCTTATTAATGCTGCAACATTCATCTAGACCATGCCTGTATAAGCCACTGGCAGTATTTTTGTTCCGTCTTATTTTTCAGTGCTCTTTCTCCTAATGCACTTGGAAGCTGGACTGAGCAGTCAGTATAAATATGCAAAATTTGCATGGACAGTACTGAAAAGTTGTGGGAAAAAATGCCATAAAGCATTTTTTAAAAAGCAACTATATAAATTTAGAGATTACAATTTGCATATGTTAAGACACTATAAGCATACACTTTAAGCTGAAAAATAGATAATTGTTTCCCTTCCTGTTTTCTGTAATATTAATTTATGTCTGTTCTAAGCCTTATACACATTCATTGTTTATTTTTGGCAGGGACTGTGAAGGATTATTTATAAATTTTGCTATTATTTCCAAACTACTACTTTTTTCATCTAGCAGTAGTAGCCCATTTTCAGTAAGATAGATGAATGCATTAGCCTATGTACATCAGCAGTAAACAAGGTACAGAATCAAAGAAATAATTCCCAACTAATATATGTTTTGTGGACTGTGAACTTATGTTTTGTGAACATAGGGGTTGGAATTCCCTTGAAGTTTCTGAGGTGTCTTTGTGGAGAATACTGAATGAAATACTACGATGCTATATACTGTACTCACTTATCCCACTAGCTGATAAATCTTGCCACCTCCAAAAGCCTTAGGAGGAGAGGGTAATGAATTTCAGGGTGATGTAGAGGTATGCCATAGAAGAAAAAGGAAGGCACTCCCTTGTTCAGGCTGACTGATGCTAGAGCACAAAGTGGGTGTGAATAGACTAGAGAAGCAGGAGCTCAGTAGGAATTGCTGCCCCTCTCAAAGAATGCAAGAATACTCAGTGGGGCAACACTTCGACCTGGTGAACATATGCACAGCCTCGATGGGATTTTACTAAATTGATTGTCAGGAAAAAAGTCTTAATTGGTGGGGAATTATATCTCACCTTTCAGTGTCTCAGTACCTAATATTTAACTACAAAACATATCTAATCTTCTCCCAGAATATAATTTTCTCTTGATGAAACTGTCTGTATTCACATTTCACGCGTTAGTGTAGCAAGATATGCAAATGAGGGGACTTGTTAGAAGTTGCAAGAAACTTGTAAAACAGCATGTTGATTTTTGAGGTCATAATAATTGCTTCCAGTTTCATCAGTATATATTAAAACACTTTAAATAGGTACATACGAAATTTATGCTGCTCCTTTTTAGAGGACTCCCAAAGAAGTACATGCTATGCCTTTTTTAAGGAGATCTAGACACTGATGAATCTGACAGCTATTTGCCTCGGTGTTTCAGTTCAGTGCTTTAACACTTACCTATACTTTGTTGATAGAAAAGATGTATTTCTTCAGTTTCCTTTTTTTCTCTTAGTTCCTTGTGAAAATAGTGCTGCTACCGCTATGAATACTAATTAGAGATCTATGTATATAAAATAGTTACTCAAGTATGAAGTACTACTATTAAACACATGATGGAGATGAAGATTTTTAAGTACACAGTTGCAATCTTAGCCTAGGCAGGTTCATACTTTTAACAAGTGAAAAGTACTGCTGTTTATTTGGAAACAGTTAAGTTTATTGTGTTTCTTGAGAAAAAACTAGTTGTCAGTATCTTTGCCTGTATATATCATTTGGCTAAGTATATAAAATCCATGGCAAGATCTTTTCAATAGTTGCCTTAGAAATTACAACAACAATGAAATGTAACGTTGTTTTGAAGAGAATGTCTATTGTTTAGAGAAGGTATTGTATTGGGATTTACAAAGTGTTTCAGAGTTGCAGGAAAATAAATTTATCTCTCAGTGAAATAAATTCACTGTCTTGTTAGAGATGCAGTAAAATAAGAAATGACTAAAAATGGATTACATTAATATGTATGTATTTATAATTGCACTCCTGTGAAAAAGCTTGCAAGATTCTAAGGTTAGTGATAACGATTTACAGAGATGTACTTATCCCCAGAAGAGAACAATGCTAACTTGCTAGAGCACAACATTCTCAACAATACTTTCAAAATACATAATGTGGAAAACTTACCATTTAGGAAGTGCAAGTCAACATAATACATTATTTAAAAGCAAAGTTTGTATAGATATTCAAAAATTATTAACTGTTTTATAAAATGCTGCCTATGTACCTTCGAGCTGATTTCCATTCTTGTCATTCTGTGATGACTAGACAGTTCTCATCTCTGCTACTGACATAACTTTGTTGGGATTTCTTAAAAACTACAATAAGCTTTGCAGTCCCTCTCATGTTGATAATCCATGTGGTACTAGTGATGCTAATTAAGTTCATACACAGCCAGCTTTGGTGGATGGACTCTAATTGATATCAATTTAACAGACATCATAACTGTATGATTTATCTGTATGATTGTGTCTGCCTTATTTCTTCTATGAATGCATCAAAACATGCCTGTTTTACTGGAAAGTGAGATAAGTAATCATTTGTGTGTTGATGGTGGTGGTAGGGAGAAAAACTAACTGAATTAGTAGGCAGATGTTAAGCCTCAATAGAAAGGCTCAGGAACAGTGTCCTGATGCTTTGTTTTATGTTTTCAGCAGTAGACCAGGCAAAGTAGGACTCAGTGCTGGAATCATCAGCAAATAAAACTATTCAGTTGGTGTCACCTACTCTCTGTTTCCTACCAGTAATTATGCCATTGTCTAAAATACAAGAGAAACACTTTCCAAGAAATGGTATAGATTGAAAAGTTGAAAAAAATAGGTAAATAGATATATTAAATTAAATAGTTTACAAATTGATCACAGTGCAGGTTAGGCTTTGGTCTTAAAAATTAATATTCCAATGGGTAGATGGATAAAAACCCACTACAATTTGTGGACATATATACATTATGGAAGTAGGCACTTTGGATGTGAAAAAGGTAGTGGCAGTGACATTGACAAACTGAAAGTTTTGAGGAAGGAAGTAATAAGAAATATGAGAAGTTCAAAATGCCTTGTGCAAACACTATCGCATCCTGTTTTGTCTCTCACTTCCCGTGTGACGGATGACTATTAACAGTCAGTCATGCCTGGACTGTTCCGTTCATAGTGTGTTGCTGCGCTGATTGCATCTGAGAGTTCTCTCTCATTTTTTATTTAAAATGCAAGTTCTTTGGAGAAGGGACTGATTAGTATAATAGCATGACAGAGGCAAGAATAACATTGACCCAGCATAAAGACAGTGCTCAAATTTGAAGGCATTACACTTCTAATAATCCTCTGGATGTGCCTTACCAGCACTGAGCGCAGCAGCTGTATTGTATCCAGTATTAGGCATTTAATTTTAGGAAACGGGAAATCTGTTGAATAGAAAAGACAGAGGAGCAAAGAGAATTATCAGAGTCTAGGAAGCAAAAATTATGAAAAGAGATGGAAAGAACGGAGATTGTTAGAGGTGATATATCTGTATTTCATACCTGCATGATATGAAATATCATAGCAAAAAGGAAGTGAATAATCCACATTATACTAAACCATAGTATACATAGAGCAAAAACCGGAGGACTTAAATCCCAGCCAGACAGTCTTAAGTTAAACATATTGAAAATCTTTCACTTGTAAACCTAGCTAAAATGTGGAGGAGACTGAATTTTCCATCCTTGGAGGTTTCTAGGGACAGATTAGACATCAGTTGGAAGGGACACTCCTGTCACTGACTTTGCCTGTGATCTTAGGAAGGGACTTCAAATACTATCCAGCTCTACCAACGATAATGCTGGATCTCTGGTTGGTTTCTCTAGGTGTCACCATAACAATGTGTAATAATAACTCCCGTAAAAGCAGAAGTCTGATGTTGATGATACATGATGATACACGGACAACTGATGAAAAATGTAGGGCACCACTTAAGAGGTAGGTTACCGCTTAATTAATGTAATGTACTGGTTCAAGTTTAAGTATGTCTAACTGCAGAAGTTTCAGAAATTATAAAAGTAATGACAGGTTGTGGTAAGTGTACCAATAAAATTAAGCTTTCTCTTTTAATCTGGTCAAGAAGATTACCCAAACAGTAGGAAACTCTCAGGCACAGACTGCTTGCCTGATCTTATATGTAGATACATGCAAATATTTATTGATTTACAAGGTTCACCAGTGAAATTTCAGTCTTCTTTTATCTATGACATGCAGCACTTGGGCCTTTACTCCAAGCTTGACACTGAAGATTTCCATATTCTCCATAGAAATTGCTAAACCTTAATTTCTAACACCTACAAATCAGGTGAATAAGTCTCTGCATAAATAAATTCAGTTATTCACGTAAATGTACTTCCATGAAGCTGTAAGGCTAAAAGTCCCAGACTTTATTTTGGCTAGAATGGAAAATCTTTCTTTTAGAGTCCATAATGGGGATTTTTCCAGCCTACATCTCCTTAGCACAGATCTTTGAAGGATCTTAGGGAGACTCTGAGCATCTAGCCAGAAAAAGCAATAGGCTTGGGTTATCCGGACAAATATTTAATCAATTAGTGGGAGAGTTAGGGCCAGGATTCACCCATGTTTACTTCTACTGGCATGCAAGGACCTTTTCACAAAGGAGCAATTCCAGTTCCTTTAGATGCATTCTCCTCCATCCTACATATTGTGGAGCACTTTCAACTGTAATAAGTATTATCTCATAAGTAAGTAGCCCTATCTCCACTTTAGGTTGAGGCTAAGAAATGGGCTGGTGGCATGTCAAGAATTTAAAAAAAAATGGTTTTAAAAAAAATCAAATTTGAAAGCACACACATACTCCTGTATGTCAGACAAATAGAACAAAATTTGACACTAAAATTAGCAATTTATCTTGCAAAGACTTGTATTTTTCTATGTAAATGATACTGGACTATTTTGGGGGGTTGTTTTGAACTTTCAGTTGCCAAACTTTAATACAACTATAAAGCTAAAAAAAAACCATTTAAAGCAAGCTTTTAAATGTTGCGGTGGTTTTGCAGATGGTGTGAGTTGGTATATTCAATTTTAAGGAAATACCTAGAATAAATGAACCGTTTTAAGTCACCTCTATGTAATCATAAAAGGAAATGTGGTAATGAAGTTTTCCTTGCCACCAATTGATAGGAATGACTACAATGAAAATTACATTTGCTGATGATCTGCTAGTTTAAAGTGTGGAATACCATATAGTCTTCTTCAGTCACTACACTTCTAAAATGCAGTGACTTAAAGATGCTTTCATGACCTATTCAAATGATGGACAGGAAAAAAATTGTTTTATTTGTTGACTTCCTAAGAGTAATTTGAATCTGTCATGACACTCACAGCTTTCTCCCCACCAAAGATAGGACTCCATTAGTTTTCTTTCTGAAGAGCACAGTAACATGAGAACATCTTCACATATAACACAGTAACCGACTTTTTTGAGGAAAATGGACTTCGATGAGTAGCTCACATACTAGTTTAGAGTGCACATTGTCTTCTGTATTTCAGTATATGTATCTGTAAGGGATGAGAAAGAGCTACAGGACAGGACTGTGGCTGGATTGAGCAACCAACTGTGGAGAAGACCATTTCCCTATCATCAGTATTAGAGCTTTTCTTCTTGGTGGGCTTGGTGCTTGCTTGAAGAAGAAGGGTTTGCTTTTATCAGGCTCCTTTAGCTCCCAAACCATTAACTCTGGCAGAAGGGATGTCCTCTTCAAGTCATCCTAGAATTTTGGATTTAGTTAAAAGTTGATATTCTTCAGATATCCTGCAGAATTTTTACTTCTCATGACGTGCATCTAGCATACTTACTACTTTCTGCAGCATGCTCTCTGACTTGATCTGAGTAGCACCCATGAGCAGACTAAACCAGATTTTTCCAGGGTTCTTCAATGATAAGGTACAGACCAGCAGATGTTTCTATTGGAGGTTGCTCAGCATTGACATCACACGGGGGAAGTGATTTCCTGGGAGTCAGAGAACTCAAAAGTCTCTTGCAGCCATTACCAGAACAGTTACCTCAAGTTACTTTTGGAAGAGGGCTGCTAGACTGAGCCTACAGGTCATGTGAATTATCCTAACAGGCTGCAAATGGCTCATGAGCCAAAAGGCAAACCTTTCTGCACTATGACTTCGTAATGCAGAAGGAGATACTTATTTTCACCTTTGGCCATGGAAAGATGAGTGGACTGAAAGGAAGGCCTCATCTACTGTGTGATAGCTCCTTTATATTTCACAGTGCAGTTAGACTTGTTTCTCTATTTGACTAAAATTAATGGAGTTGCTGCTTGCTATTTTAAAATCCATGCATGTATCTGTAATTCATTTGCCTGTCTCTGTCAACTGAGTATTATGTTATATATAGTGCTGCGCTCTTATCGGCTAAATTGAGGAAACCTAAGTGTGTTTTTACGAGGCAGGCTATCTCATTTACAAGTACAAACTTTAGGACATTGAAATGTTACGAAGATTGCATTGTCTATGCTGAGGGGGACAGTGTTAAGGTTACACAGCTGACTTACCTCTGTGTTTATTTTATTTTATCCAGTTTTTTTGTACAAATTTTTGCAGTAATCCATGTAGCATACCTTTTGCTTTAAAGTTAGAAAAACAAGTTCTCAAACTTAACCTATTGCACAACAGTTCTTGCCTGCAAATGAAAACCAAGAAACAAAGAAGAAGGCAGCATATTTACTATGGGGGCCTAAAAGTAAAGTTATTTCTTCAAATGTAAAGCATTCAAGATCCTTAATGAAAAGAAAAAGACTTATCCATTAAATACATATCAGCACTGGCCAAAAGAAAAATCTCTTTTCTCTAGACATGTTACTGTCATGCTGTATGCCACATTTTAAGTTCTTTTTTTGTTGTTTGATTGTAGTTCAGGCATGTTTTGTGGTCAGAAATATAGGAAGGCTGTGGAAAAAAAAAAAGATGATATCTGAATGATGGATTGCAATGTAGTTTCTTTGAGGTGCTTTTGTTTGGCTTTGTCATATGCTTTATCTACTAGATTGCAAACACACCATCCTCACAGTCAGTTGATTGCAGTTTGAGATATTTTAGTTTTCTCACTGAATGTTACCCTGCTTTAAAGAGTCCAGGTGGGGATATTTTGGTCAGTCAGAGCTTTTCTTAATGCAAAAGAAAAACAAGAGCCTATCTGGAGCTCCAGAAGCATAGTGTGGTTTTCAAGCAAGGGGTTAAAACTACTTTTCACAACTAATAAAATTTCAAATGCACACAGTGTATTTTTGTGGGAGGGGGTTGCAGAAAGGGAATCCTCAATACCAATTGGCTAGTCTCTATCAGCTGCAGTTGAGCTCAAGCTGCTGCTGAAGAGCAGTATTGATCTGAAGGGTAAATGTGTAGGGAACCACAGAGAGGGATTCAGTCGTTTCTGAGAAGGGAGCCGACCTCTTCCAGTAAGAAAGTGGTTTCTACCTGTCTCTCCTGCTTGTGAGATCCTTTGTGAATGAAGGGGAACGGGAGAAAGGGCAGTTTGTCGCTACAGTGATTCAGAGAAAGAGGTATTGCTGCTGTGCACACTGCTGCTGCTGATCCTGCTGGTGCTGCTGCAGCTTCATGTAGCAGGTAAGGCTGCTTTTTCTGGGGAGGGGGAGGAAGAGAAATTGGGATTGCCTTGCCGCGCCTGGGGCTGTGGTGCCGGGGGCGGGGGGGCGACCCCGAACCGCCGCACAAAAGGACGCTGGCTCCACGGAGGAGCCGCAGGGGCACAGGCGAGAAATGCGGCCGTGTGGATCAGCAGGCTGGATTTCCTGCTCATCCCGGTTTGGAATCGGAAAACTTCAATAAGTTCTAAACAAAGTGTGCAAGCCCGCAGTGCCTGAAGGAAGAGGGGGCGGTGGAGGGAGAGGAAGGAGCTGCACCTTTCCCTCCCCGCTTTTGCAGGCGTCCAGCCCTCCGCCAGGTCGGGCAGTGGCTCTGAGACACATAGGTATGGGTGCAACTATTTCGGTTGTGATGGGCAGTAAGATCAGTGCTGATAAAAAGGAAAATGCGTCATGCAAAATTGAGGACTTGATTCAGTTGAAAGGGAAAATAAATAAGTGATGGTGAGAAACTTGCGGGACCTAGACGATTCTATGATTCTATGACTGAAAATGTATTTGCCATGTATCTATATATGTATTTTTCTTTTTTTAAGCACTCAGTCTTTTGTCTGTGTGTGAGGGAAGGTAGGAATATGGGGTGGGGGGTGGGAATTTCTGCAACATTGAGCTTTGAAGTGATAAGGTTCAATTAAAAGAAAGAAGGTAAGCAATGCAGATTCGACTTAAAGCAACTTTGAGAACACCTGAGCAGCCTCCTCCCTTAAAAAAATAAAAAAGGCACTACAGAAATAATTGAATAGTGAGAAATAAAATTTAGCCCTGACATAGAAGATTTTCAAATGCAACCCAAGATTTATTATTGGACTGTTTCAAACTGATTGTCTGCAAATTAGTCATGTGATGAGCAGTAGAACATACATAATCTTTATACAAACATTTTAATGGTGAGTTTAGTCCTGAATTATAAATCATGCACAAGTGTGCCTGTAACAGAGATGTGTGAAGGTACTTAACTTGATAAATATTTCACGTAATTTTTTACTGTGAATGGCTTTGTGGCTTTGGCATTTCAATTCTAAATATTTAGCCTGGCTTAAGAATGATACATGTTTCTTGCATTTTAAATACTACTTTCAAAGCACATTAGAGTGGTGATGGACTTTGTTAATTTCTGTGTGTACTGAGTGGTGGTTAATAGTGTTTTTTTCTGTATCTGCAAATATCTATAGAGAGCTGAATAGGAAGGCAGGTTATTTTATTGCTGGATAACATCAATGAAAGTTGAGGTTATTGGTATTTTTTTTTTCTTATTTTGAGGTTCAAATATAAATCACAAAAAGCCTGACAATTCAGGAATACTAAGCAGGTCTTATGATAATGTACCTTTTGCTGTGTATGTGATTGCATTTCAGATACAAAATAAATCGGGATTGAAATGTTTCCATGAAACCATGCTTTTAGCAAATTCACAAATTGGTCAGGAGGTTTTTATTTCACTTCTCTGAACATCTTGTTAGACCTTTCATTGATCACAGCATGTTTTTAAGAGGTTTCAAGGCTTCTTACAAATTTTTCCCCAGATCTGAAAGCCAGATGGTTACATTGCAGAAGTCATAAGCAGTTAATTGCTGAACTGATTTGAGTGCTCCAGAACATATCAGCATGCAGACCAAAGGCTTCCATCTCGGCTGATCAAACTAGTTACCTGATGCTCTTTGCTGAGGTAGGAGTCCCTGTTAGACATGGTAGGAAAAACAGATTCTCTTCTTGGGAAGGAAGAAACAAAACGCCGTAGTTTAAAAAGATTTTTTTAAAAAGTAATTTTTAGTTTTTCTCACATCTGTCATGTGTGTGACATTTTTCCCTCAAGTTTACTTTATTTGGATTAATTTGCTGCCCCTTCCACCCCACTCCCCCAACTGTTCTGAATGTCAGGTCTGTGGTATTTGTTTACCTACTGTGTTGAATAGTATACCAGATAGAGATAGTATGATCTCCCATGATTGCCTTTCTATTCACAGTATGTAGACAGCTCCCTCACAATGTTTGATGCTTTGTGGTGGGTTTTTTTCCAAATATATAAGAAGAAATACTATTTCAGTTGCAGTAACATACAGTATAGAATAGATAACAGAATGACAAATATAAATGTTGCAGTTGTTTTGATATATGCAGTTTTCCATTTTGTGCCCATCAGTTGGAGTTTTGTTGTGAAGAAAAAGATGATTAGTAATCAGTATTCAGAAGGAAAACAAATGCTTACTTTGCTTTCTTTCAACTTTAAATAACCCATTAGTTCAATAGTAGTGCTTGAGATGATCTAAAAATTTTATAGGCTAGCAAATTCCTAGATTGCTTTTCCTTAAGTAATTTGTAGCAGCTTTTTCTGTATGTAAACTATTTAAAATACTTTTCTGTATAAGAATGTTTTAGAAATTATTGACACCTGTGTAATATGAAAATCTCATGGTGTTTCTGCCTTTATTGCTTTTATCTGGGTACTACTACCACACTATCTTAAAGGTAGGTTATAAATGGTTTATAAAAGGTTAAGAAGTTGTGTTTAAGTAAATCTTTAAACGGTTATTACAGAGTTAGAGGAGTAAGTTACATGTAGCTGTGCAAAGCATCATTATAAATTTTTTTCAAATATTCTTGTAGTCATCCAGAGCTCAGGTAAACTGTCTTTAACGTGCTTATAAGACCTATTAGTCCCATATTAACCTTTTGGAACTATTCAGACATGCACATGCAATGTAAAATGTGATAGTAAAACAGAGAGGATAAAGTCAGGGCAAAAACTTGCACCGTCTTCATGTAATAAAGCATGTAGGCAAGGGGGTGTCTTGGATCTGCTGTACATACAGCCACAGAAGTACATGCAGCCATCTCATTGGTAGAGCAGGGCTTTTCTTACCATGCGCCCTACTGTAAAACTGATCCAACACTCATAGTTTCCTGTGTATTAACTGACTCTTAAAATATGAAAACAAAGATTATTTGGAAAATATTTTTCTCATTGGGTATACCTGGTCATAAATATCAACTTTCTTGAGGAGGGTATATAAAAAATAATCTCTGCATGTACGTCATTCTGAACGTGATAGTGTCTGCCGAGAGGGAGATCATACTTTTTGTTTTTGAATATATTTCTTATGCTTATCTTCATGCTTTTAAAGATCATAAGATCTTTACATGATCTTTACATCTGTATTCTTTACATGTGATCTAAATGTGATCTTTACATCTGTACTCTTATTTTCTAGCTATAATTACCTGAAATGTTTTAATTGTGGATATATTTACTGTAAAAGCTGCATTTTGGCCATGCATTCTACTGCTGATTCTAATCATATATCAAACTTTAAATATTGCTATATAAATTTTTTTGCCTCTATTGCTTATACTTTAAAACCACGCATTGTTAATACTATAGATGTGAGTATAGTGTGAAGTAATTTTGTGATAACAACTTGCATTTTGATTAAGTTACCACAGTTGTCCAATTCACAGTCTGAAAAATAATCACTTGTATGTATTTCTATTAAGCAATTCTATTTCCTTCTTTTAGGAATACCAAACTCTTTTCTGGATAATTTTCATAATAATAATGGACAGTGATCTATGTGTGTGCATATACTAAACTATAAACTATAACTAAAAAAGGAAAGAGAAACAAATTGTTGAATAACTCCAGCAGAAGTGTCATCATCTTGTGGGAGTCTAGAAAGGATACATGGTCAGTTAAATTATAGTGTAAATTTGTAAAGAAAAATATTTTTGCAATATCCAAATTATATTGTTTTAAACAATTAAATATACTGACGTTTTTTCAGTGTACTGCCGAGTAGAATGGCCACATTTTAATCTCACTTCCACATTGTCATTCATTTTTGACAGTTGATATATTTGAACCTGTAAATTAAAAAATGTTAATAAAGAGAGGCAGGTGAAAAACATAGAACAAGAAAAAATGAATTCTGATTCCATAATGTCTTTGATTTTTCTTAATTTAACCAGACATTTCTATTCACATGTTAAAAGAAGAAACCGTAATACCTCTGCATTTGTCTGCTTCACTTCAAATCATATGTATTTACCTACAGCGTCACTATATTGGTTGGTTTCCAGGCTATTCATTTGCAAAGTAATTTGTGGGATCTTGAATGTGAAAATTGTTATATGAAGCCAAATAGTATTCTGCTTTTAAGCGACTCATAGAAAGGCCTCTACTTAAAAGCATTTATATGTTTACACAGTTGGGCTCTGTTTATACAGACTCTTTTAATGGAGACATTTTTATGAGACATCCTAAAAGGTGATATGAATTTGAGTTTGTATAACACTTACCAAGTTTAAGGTATCAAAAAGAAATGAATTCTGGTGCATGGTAGCAAAAGAGACTTAATAGACAAACGTTACTAAGAAGGGGTGTTGTCTGAAGTGTTATATGTTATAACATTGTGTTATGAAACATACCATGTAATTTTTGCATTTTCTTAGGCTGCTGACTGCTCACTAAAGGGACGGGAACAGAACATCTTATATGAAAGATAGCCCCTCTTCTTTTCCTCTCTAGCTTTCACTTTCCTAAAAGTCTTTGATGAGGAGGGAGGGCTAGGCTCTACTGTGGTGCTTTAATTTGTCTCAGTATATTCACTTCTTCTGGCCTATGTTTAGGAGCTCTATGATATTTCTAAGTGGTCATGTCATAGTAGTGGAAGTAATGTTGGGGTATATTTTCAGTGCATTATTTTCAATTGTGGTACTACAAGATTCCACAGAGTAAACTTGACAGCATATTTCTTAAGGTAAAAACTATGGTATAGGAGTTCAGATTCCATCATTCCTCATTTACACAAGCTGCTGTTCAGAGACCTCAATTCAAGAAAGATAGTTAAGTCTGTCTCTGTTTAGGATGCCACTTAAGAGTCTGCCTAATACTAAGAGATGATTTCCATATACACCATCATGGTTTTTAGAAGCTCTCTGATAAAGTACTCTTTTTGCTGAAGAGCCTACATTGTTACCAAATAATACAGCGGTAAAACATACTGTCTCGGGCACTTTGTGTTATTGGATCCTCCTTCCTAATTTCATTGTCCTTTATTGTTTTACCTTGATGGATTTGTTTTCTTTTATCCAGTGAAATCCATTGTGAGTGACTCTGAAATAGCTGTTTCGGTAAACACCAGAAAGGGGTTGCATTTCCCTGGCAGATCAAGTGAAATTTATGTCATAGCTTGTTATAGCTGTATCCTTTTTTTGAGTCTTCTAGCAAATATTTTCCTTCCTTTTTTGCTTTGTGTTATGTTTTCTATCTGCTTTGTCTCAGTACATAGATTCTTACTATCTGCACCTAAATGTAGTTATAAACTGAGTTTTGGGGTTCCCTGAGTACAGCCTCAAAGTAGATGCTCCTGTTGCACTCATTGTCTTTTAGTTCCCATTTGTTGTCTCCCAAAATCTGTCCTCTGGTAGCAGAGTCAGAGGTGACAGACTATGCAATGCTTTCACCCACAGAAATAGTCTCTTTTCAGTTCTGTTTTGTGTGTTATCTTACAAACTACTGAAAACTTTGACAACAGCATGAAATACAATAGGACATGTGTGCAATCAGAGGTGCATCTTGAAAATTACTACAGCTAAAGGAAGACACTTCAAAATAACAAAACGAGTCTCACGGAGAATGTGTTAATGATATGGTGGATTGAACTGTATATTAAAAAAAAGTAGTGATGGTAGATAGGGAGATGATAGTTCTGAAATCCATTCTTGGTTTAAAATACTTAGATGGAAGAAGAGAAATTAAACCTAGCTAAAATAAAACAAAACCTCTTTGCTTCAACTTTTCTGGCATTGATGGAAATAGCCCTGGTTTTGGTCTTTGTCAGAGAAATAAAGCTGCATGATTCACTGAAGAGACAGCTCAATGAACGGAGTGACAGGCTTGATTCATCAGCATCTTTCATGTTGCATTCCAGCAGTAATTATTTATTCCTGTAGAAATTGGCTTCGGTTTTGGTTGATCCTAGCCTCCTTGGGAGCACAGAGCAGGAGTAAAGCTGGCTGAACCTTGGTTGGAGACTCTCTGTCAGAAAGATAGTACTGCTCTGTTACTGGCAAATAGCAGGCATTTGGCCAGGCAGAGTGTGGCTACCATGTTGCTGCCCTGCTCACTAGTACGATTTAGGGAGGCCATGAAAGTACACTGTGGATTTCCATGGAAATGGAGCAACAGCCAGCAGAATGGCCTGGGTCTACCTCTCTTCCTTCACGTGGCAGACTTTGTCAGAACAGATTCTCTTATGAAACTTTTGCTGTCTGACGTCTGCACTTGGTTGGGCTGATATAGGAATATGAGGAATTAATTAAGCGTTTAAGAAACATGTAAACTTAATGAAGATTCACCTAAAGTGTAAGGCATGACCTTGGGTGATTTGTTTCATACCGGTCTGCCGCTTTCTTGACACCTGACTTTCTCGGTTCTTCATTTATGTTGTATTTTAGGTTAAAGATTTCACCTTCCCATTATGTATTTTCTCTCTAACCGCTCCTAAACATTAGGCAACCTACTTCAGGCCTAAAGCTGTCCTTTTGGCCTACTGTCAAAAGAAGAATTTTCACACACAAGTGTAAATTTGGCTGAGGAAGCAAGTCTGTGAGTGCGTCTAAAGAAGGCCACTGCGTGACTCAAAAGCACATGATGTTTCAAGAAGTTCATTTAATACATATGTTCCTAAAGGGATATCTCACTCCAGTGCATAAGACCTGTAATACTCACCTAAACTAGGCAGAAATAAAAAGGTAGGAGAGTGCCTATGTTTTTCCAATAGCTGTTTCTGGAAGGTGTGTCAAGTTATCTTTCTGTCTTAAAAGACAGACACATTCAACTACATACTGTCTTTGTGTCCTGAAGCCTAGGTTTTTAACTATTGAACTGGTTGAACTCTGCTAATACATGAAAACTGGGTACTTTCGCCAGCCACAATGATAGCCAAAGGCTTTTCTTGACTGCACATACAGGTGGATTTCTGCTGAATGCAAAACAGATGCATATAAACAGGAGTGAGGTGCATAGAAAGTGTACCATATAAAAAATATTGCTATTCATTCTCTATTTTTCATGAAATCATGCCGTCTGCGCTCAATGATAGGAGCAGAAACTAATTCTATCCATTTAAAAACTAGTATCAGTAATAGAGAAAAAAAATACCCCCATACAAAATTTTGCTTATGTTGGGTTCTGAGAACTCATCCAGATAGTCCAGGAGAGAAGGATGAAGTTTTCTTGTCAATGTAACTGTTATCCCTACAGTGTGTAACTCAAAAAAAGGACAAGATGTCAGTGTTATTTGCTTGGTTGTGACAGAGAGAGAAGGTGATCAAGGGATAGATTGCAGCCTTGTTGTCTGATAATTCTACGTTTTTTTCATAAGCAGTTGTACTGATTTCTATATGTTCTTCTGTGATTTATCAGTTGCCCCCTTACACTGAGAAATTTTTTTTTTTTATTGAATTACTAGGTCAAACAGAAATCAGGAAGAAGTCAACAGTTCCTGCATACAATCTAAACTGTTTAAGGGTAAACAACTTCTACCTATAAAACTTATGATTTTCTATAACATGTAAATAACATACTATTAGGTCATCAGGTAGGTTCCAGAAATACAAGTGTAAGACAGACTTCAAAGGTAGAGAAGTGTCTGATACAGTAGCTACTCAAGTGTCTAACATTCAGCAAAAGATGTATGTGGTTCATGGGGACTTCATTATTATGCACAGGAAAAGTATTTCACTGGATTTGGTTCCCAAGGCTGTAGAGTGAACTGAGTTGTTTAAACATGGATATGAATGTCCTTCTTGAAGCCATGGTGAGAAAAAACAGAGACTACCCTTATACTCAGGCTCTTGTCAGTAAAAGCAGTATGCCATAGTGAATTTCAGAGATAAAGAAATCAGCAAAACAGCATGTATAGTAATATTTAGTAACTTATTTGGGTACACCTTTAGAAAGGTAATTAAAGTTATTATGTGTGAATGGCCTGAAATTCACAAAAGACTCCCATAAAACACCTTAAGTATACTCAGAACAAATATATAACAGAGTCATACAGGAATTAGTCATAGATATTTTTTAATTTTTCAAGGTGCAAATGAAGAAAATGGAAGCAAATCATCTGTCCTTCCTAAAAGAGAATACAAGTGCTCTCAGGTGTTAGGATTACCAATTTCTCCACTATTTAGCAAATTCTGCTGCATATGTTCCTCTCAGATTACCCATGCAGTTCCTGGAGAAGATGTCTTCTTCTGAACTGCTAAGCCCATTACTACCCTTGTCAGGCAAAACTGGTTTGCTAGCATATCACAATTTGCTTAATAGACTCATTTATTTACTCCTCTTTTTGCAAAGATTTGCTGTAAGCTTTATAGTTGTAAAGATAAATAAACCAACCNAGTTGTAAAGATAAATAAACCAACCAACCAAAAAAAAAAAACACAAAAAACCACCCAAACCAATTTTTTTTTTTTACAAAGAAATAAATGATTCTTGATTTAAACTTTATTTCAAGAAAATTTATGAGGAAAATAATTCCTTCTTCATTTATGATTCAATAGTCTCAAAAGATGTCCAAAACTCCTTGTTCCAT
>VXAK01016041.1:72531-92428 GCA_013399435.1 Arenaria interpres | reverse complement strand
TTTTTTTTTTTTTTAATACTAGTCAAAATACAAAAGAATTCAAGTCCTTCCTCTGGAGCTATATTGTCTGTTTTCACCATAGGAGGGCTTGTAACTCTTTGAAAACCAAACAGCTATTGTGGCAGGTTACCTTGTTGAATTTACCATCAGATGTTGCTGCTTTTCTTACTGTAATAATCATAGCTGCAGGTAGGAAACATCACCACTGAGTAAACCTCGAGTGTTTTTCTAAATGTGACTTCATAGCATTGCTTGTGTTAGATGCTAACCTCTAGTCCTTCTACCCTGAATTTCTTGGGGATTTATGCATATATTATATTAAGGTACTGGCAGACTACATTAAAATGAAATACAAGTCTAGCTTTTTTTTTTGACAGGTGAAGTGCTTAACAGTTCTGTTTTCTAGTCCTATCACTTGAAAGGATCGAAAGAAGCTTGAGAGTCTGAAATTTAGCACTATGTCACTTTGAGGATAAAATCATCTGTTTTCATGTCACCTAAAACCAACTGATCTATGACAAAACATGAGAGAAGTCCAGATTTTTTGTGCAGAACATACAGAAGGGAAGAAGGATTATTGAAGTGGTGTTACTTGAATTTAAATATGCCTAAGTAATTGATAGCTGTTTACTAATATATATAAAAGAAAAGAATTAATTTGTTCCAATACTTGCAGCAGCAATCGAATCGTAGAAGAGGGGAAGCATCTCTGGAGTAAAAGCTAACAGCTTGAAAATGCTGTCTGGGCTAGGTTTGGCTTTTGGAGTTAAAATGCTAAGCCCCCCCCCAAAGACAACCTTTGATGACCCATATGCTAATACTTTCTGGCCAGCATTACTCCTGATTACAGAGGAATCTAATAACCTTCCCTGGCAAACATTGCCATCTTCTCATGTTGCCAGCAATCTCTACCAGCAGTTCTGAGTGAGTGGATTCATGAGAGCCCCAAGCATTTTTGCACCGTTCTGCAAAGACCTGCTCTGCATTGTTTCATTTGTGGAGTGCAACTTTGTGAATGTTATTTCTTGCCTCACCAAATTTCAAGGGTGATGTAAGACTAAATATTGCAGTTGCAGTGTTTTATTTTCTTCACTAGCTTTTGTGTGACAGCTGCTCTAAGGGTTGTGGAAATGGATGCATAGACACATATGAGAATTCCTCTCTCTGTAGTCATACTTTAATCTTCTGGCAGGATTCATTCACAGCTTATAGTTTGTTGTTCCTGCTATACGCCTCTTACCTCTAGTTAACATTCTTTTGTCATTGTTGTTTTAAGAAAAGCCTTTTCTGAAGTGTCGCCTACGTTTATGTTTTTGCTATGCTGTGATATCCTCATTAATACATTTGGGATCTACCTTCTCAAGTCTATGCATTCAGAAATTGGTTTTTTGTGTGTAGAATTGTGAATATCAAAATTCCCAGAGGCAGCACTTAGTTTAAGAAACAAAAACAAAACAACCCCCCAAAATCAACAAAAGCTCCTTATTTGGGGAATTTAACTTAGTTATCTGCAAACATTTCCAGAATATTTCTTCATCTACCACAGCAATCCATATAAGATACATTACAGAAAAGGGAGGAGGCTAAAGAATTGAACTTGGAGTCTGATTTTGAAAGGTAAGAGGAACTTCAGGCTGAACTGGCTTGCCTGGTTTGTTTTTCAGAACGTTTTCAATATAAAGAACATGTGAAGGCTAGGTCATGGTTTACGAGAAGTCACTTGATACTTTCTTTCCATGGAACACTTGAAAGGTTTTGTTGGAGTATCGCTTGCTCTGCGCACTTGACGGTGTTTTCAAAGTTATTTTTTATGCCTCAGCATAACATTTACCTTGAGTGCTTCCAGTAGGTGAGGAAGATGTCAATTTGGGGGGAATGTGTTTTTCTGGGAAATTCAGGTTTGAATTAACATCAAAGAGACAATAAAGGAATCTATTAAATCTGGAGAGTTGCACAAATTGTTTGCAGTCTTTTGATGAGTCTGCTGGATATAATTTTTTGTGACCTAGAATCAAAGTCCATTTCTGTTTCTCAACTAAGTTTCACACTTAGTAAGTGCAGATTTGACATAAATGTTACCACTCTCTTTAGCTTCCTCTCCAAATTTAATTAAACGCAGGTGCAAGACTGAGTAACAACTTTACTACTCTGTTCCCACACAATGAACCCACATGTCACTTATAAGACGTTTGATGTCTGATGTAGTTTCCTGTCTGTTTGTGGGAAATGTTTTCCTTAGGAACTAGTGTCTTACAGAGAACCAGCTGAGCTCCTATATCTGCCGGAGGTTGCAGTCTGTCCGGTGCTAGAAATCTGATCTCTGTTAAGTGCTGCTTCTGAGTAAATACTTTAAATAGCAGATTCTTAAAGAGCAGAATTCATACCAACTTGGGCTAATACGTTCTTTACTCTTTCCCTTCCATAATTTTCTAGCTTTTCCCCCATAATCTGCAATATTTAGGATTCTTTTTCAGTTTATTGGGACTTTATTGAATTTTTGAAGAGCAAATTAAAGATCCTCAGATCAAGTGAATGAAAGCTCAGATGCGTACTGAGGTTTTAAAGTGTGTAGAAATTAATTCAACCTACAGTGCTTTACATAATTTCATATGAACTTTTGTGATTTTTTTATATATGAACAGGACATCTTTGCCTAGTGTGTTTTGTCTTGGAAGAATGTGTATTGCAGAGAATTGTCTTAATGTTTTTTTCAATGAATTATAAATATTTCTATTAAGCCTGGCTACACTTAGTGTGCTTTTCACTAGATTAAAAAGGTTTATTTGTCCTATGTGAACTTTTTCCACATTATCTGAGCCGGTTTCCAAGAATCGTTCCTTTTCAAGCAAGGTAGAAAGAAATCTTGTAATTGCAGTGAATGGGTCTGGGTTTGGCTTCTCAATATAGAATTAAATGAAAGTCTTCATTTTGACTTCTTGTCTACCTTTTTCTTATTTTATATTTAAGTACCTGCCATAGGCTTTTTGCATTTGAATGTTGGAAAAAAAAAATCTGTGTGTAGAAATATTTCAAAAAAGTCATGCCTGAGCATTAGTTATATTTTTCCCACCTTGAGACAAGAAACTCTTTACTAGCATTAAAATTCTTTTCCTTAGTATAGTAATGCTTCAATTTGTTACACAATTAATGCACACTTTTTAATATGAACTCTTTATTAGGAAGTCATAGTTCATATTGTGGTTCCCTATCTCTGATGACTTTGCAGAATGTACCTTCAAAGCAACCTAACATCAAGAGCTCTTTGTATATCAGAAAACAGGTTTAGAGGTGAAATTTACCTCCCCTGTTTTTAACTGATTCTAGGAATGAAGAAAATTGACTTTTTGTTTGAATCTGTAAAAATTGTATTCCTTGTTTTGATAAATTTTACTAAATGTTGCACTATTTCACACTTTATATGCATGTACACACATATATATGTATAAATGCAATACATCTATATATGTGTTACTCTAACTGTATAATATACCAAAACAGAACATGGAAATTAGCACATTGAAGAACTGTGCCTGAATTTGCATGTGTTACATGCCAACAGTAGTCTAAATCGTGATCAAAATATGCTGTACCTTTGCAGCTGTTTGTCATTTTACAGCCTGTTTGAATGGCTTAAATTTAGTCAGTACAATTCCAGATGTTCTGTCTTTAACAATTGGAGTAATAAGATCAATTCCTGTTATCATGTCAGTAACTTTTAATTTAAAAAGCAAAACAGACTTTTAAAAATACTTCCAATTCTGCATATAATGAGTTGCTTTAAATATTCTGCATTGAAAATATGATCCAGATAATTGACTTGTAATTGAAGAGCAGATCACTCTTTTTTTCTACCTGCAGTGCCGCCCAATTGTTCATGTTTTTATAATAATACAGAATACAGGAATAGTTATGAAATATGGAAAAGTGCTTTATCACTTGTACTTCTATTGAGGCTTTATCACTTTGCTCAATATCTGTAATAGTTGGTTCATAAAGAATTTCCTTTGATTTTCCGTGTATAATTACATTAGTGTTTTCCCTTTGTTTTGCTAAATGCTGCAGTACTTTTAAACTTTTTGTAACTGAATTTAGTTTTTTGTAGAAACTTCTGAACTCCTGTGCTCCTATTCCAAACTCTTAACAAAACTGTTATTGCATTATAGCTAAAAACTGCAACTAAACACTTTTATTTGATGTTTATAAAAGGTGACCCCATTTTGTTGATGGTGGTTTGCAGTCTTGGGAAGGGGCCAAGCCAGTGTTTGTCTTCTACTTCAAGTTTACAAGCTTTTATACAAGTATAACTTTGTTGTGTTTGACACCTATTATTAAACCTTAAATTTTATTTAAAGGCAATAGCCTGAATGTTTTGTCTGTGTTTACACATTTGTAGATTTGCTCAATTTTCTCATACACAGATCTAAAAAATTCTGCTTAATAGGTGTTCTTCTCTGGCTAAAATAGCATTTATGCAACTGGATATGTTGCTTGTCCATCATTACTGCTTGCACAGTTTTGATAAATGTAATCTGTTTTCCTATTGGGTTTGTTAGCCCTTTTAACACTATGAGAGGCTGAATTTTAAGACAAATTTCTTTATTTCTCCACATTAATTGTACCTATATAACTTGTTGCTGGAAGAGTTACTGAAGTGTCTCCCAGCAAAAAAACATGGCCTGGATTTGCTATGTTGTATTACAGTACCCATGAGCATGAAATGAAGGAGACTGTGGAATAGCTGGGACTTGATTTGAAGACTCTCCTGGAGAAGGGTAGAATACCTTGAGAAAACTGTGGTGATTAATTTAATACTGAAATATCTGTGGGGAAGATTTGGCCAAGCATCACTACCCCAGAAGAGTTTTCAAACACTGCCTTTACCTAAAATTCTGTGGGTTCAGTGATGACTGTGGATGCAAACGTGAACGCTTCTGGTAATGAATGATGTCAGTTAGCAGTCAGCTGCTTTTATGAAATCTTCTCTCGTAGTGACTTTTTAACTAACCTGTTATGTCTTGGATTAAATGATGTGATTGCAAAGGTTTGGTAGTGTCACTCTTTCTCCTGTTAGGTGTTTAGTATCCATGAGAGGGCACTGTAGCATACATTACAGATGTGGAGAAGTGATGCATGGGAGAGGTAAGGGAAGCAGCATGTCTTTAAAGACATAACTGAAGATAAATTTGCTAAGTATCTTATCCTATTAAATTCCAAAACCAAGCCAGCTACTTCTATTTCTTTAGAAATATGAACAAGTGTAATTATGCAGAGACTTCACAGTAATTTAATTCTAGTATGCACACTATGCAACAATTAATACAAGACGATAATACAGGTTTAAAATATTGCCTGTTTTGTATTGCTGAAAACTGAAATTATTTAGGCACATATATTTAACTAGTTCACCTTAACATGTCAAGATTAGGAGTGGTTTACATTTATTGGAATGAAAGTGAAATGAATTCCTTGAATTCCTCCTCTTCCCCCCCTCCTCCCTCTTTTTAACCTAGCTTACTGACAGGCAGAATAAAATAGTGGTTTTCACTTTTCCTTGTTTTTTCTGAATCCTGGCAAACAGTGTTAAAATGCAGAAGCTAAAAGTCTGACACTGTAAATTTAAATTATAGTAGCAGCTGCAGAACTAGTTTTTCTGCATGGGCAAATTAAACCTAATAACATGCCCCTCAACCCCCAAGGGGCTGCCACAGCAGCACCAGGCACAAGCAATTTCCATACTGTGGAGCTTGAAAGAGTTCTGCTGAGGTGAAATTGAAGCCAGTACCAGGATTTTTTCCTGGTGATTTCCTCTATCAGTTCTCCAGAGAGTATGTTAAAGTGCTGAAGCTTAAAGGCCTCCATGTTTTTGAGAGTTGGGAGGCTATCTAACATCAGAGTGTTATTTGTGCGCCAACCCAACTGTTTCAATTACCAATTTATCGCTGGGGAGCAGTAATGGATTTTTAAAGTCTGAAGATAGATCTGAGCTCTTACTGTCTAAAGAAAATTCGTGATTCCATTAGAAAGATAGTGTAGATGCTGAATGGGTACAGGATTTAACCCTACTGTTCTGGGTAGCATTTATTAATATGCTTTCATAAATCTGATTAGAGCTGCAGTATTACCCATTCTGCTCTATATTGTAGTATGAAACTGAAATCTGTGTAAAAATACTGGAAATTGTGTTATGACTCTTATTAGATTAATGTGATAAAATTACCTTATCTGTACCCTTAGTCTCAGTCCTTTGGTAGACTTAAACTGTCATGAAAGTCCAAGAATCACGTTATTGTCTGTCAAGAGGTGAACATAATATCTGCATTTGTACTGCGTAGTGCCACTCTCCCTCTGTTCCATGGTGCACCTAGACAGCCAGTTAATTTTCTGCATATGCTTATATTAATTTGGGCAGCGCAGGAAGTATTTAAGGTAATTGTCTGAAAAATCTGAAATAGTATGTTATTGCGTATCAGTGTAATGGGATATTATTTTGGTATTTCTTTTTGTAAAATAGCTAATTTGTATTAACTGCCATTAGGAAATGTATTTTAGAGCTGTTTTTCTGACCTCAAGTGTGACAAATTCACAGCCTGTTTTGAAGGCATCTAGACAAACACTAATCAGAGGAGTTCCATGGATTTTTTAGGCAGTGGAATTTTATAATTCCATATGGAGTGATCAGGGCAAGGTCATTGCATTTACACTTGACACAGAGTGTGTGTGTCTCACAGCTGGGACCACCTCCCTGGGCTGGGGGTGCCCAGAAGTCTATGAGGCTGCTTCCAGGGTTCCCCAGCATGGGGGACTGGGGACCACAGTGGGAGCTGTTGGAGGAGCCCAGCGTGGGTAATGCCTTCCTTGCAGCATAGGCATGCTCAGGGGGTTGTTCAAGTCACCTTCTTGTAGGTTTGAACCTAAAAGGTTTGTTTCTTAATTCTAGATATAGTGTAGTGAGGGTTGGGAAGGTGGGTTTTCATTTATTTTATGGTGCTATTTTTTCTTCTTTCTGTTTCCTCCAGATTGAGTCCCCATATCGGTTTTCTTTTGGATTTCTGTGGACTGTTATTACATTGGGAATATGGTGGAACAGCTGACACTGACTGGCTTGTTGTAAGAACTGGATTTTTGTATAGCCTACCATATAGCTCTGTTGAGGAGGGATACCCAAGAGGTGTTTTGTTAGTGCTGCTGCAGGGCTTTTTAAATTATAAGACAGTGTTCTCAGGAATGCTGATGAATTTCAGTGACAACTTCAGTAAATCAGACAAGACATTTTCACCTGTTTTTTCTAAATTTGATGCCTTATTCTCTGTGGAGTTTGGGCATAAAAAGGACTCTTTTAAAGGGAAAGATGTGACTGCAGTTCCACAATTCACAACATTAAAAAAAAGTTTGAAGGCTTTGTATTGCTGCTTAATACATTTTAAGAAAGTAGATTAGAATGGTTTACAAAGCTATCAATTCCAGCATGTCAGTAATTAAGGGAAGAGAAGAAGGATAAATTCTTCAATATGCCTATATTACTCATCGTGGATCACTTTGTCTAGCCTGTCATCCAGGACTTCAGCTTCAGAGCAGCCTGTTGACAACAGTTCATGTGTAGAGCCATGTGGCTTAGCAGTACTTGGCAGAGAAGAAAAAAAAAAAAAAGGTGAAGGATATTTAGTTTGTTTATTTTCATTTTAAGCATGAAGGGTTTTATTGTCATAACTGCTTTATTCTGGTTAAAAGAAAATGGAGTGCCCCTAATGGGCCACTGGGAATTTATGGTATGGTGTTGAAACCAAGATCGTGACAAGCAGCACTTCGCACCATGTCTGTGGAAGCAGTTATGTTTTCAAAAAGGATGTTATGCGGAAGGTCACATCTTTGCTTCCCATCAAGATTCTTGTACAATGCAGAATGTCATTTGTATTTTTAAAATTAGCATAAACTGTTGACTGTCCTTAGAATGTGACGACTGCTTTAAAACATATTACTTAGTTCCTCTTTTAGAAACAATTTTGTCCATAGTTGTGGACTCCCTGAATCATACTACACAAATATCAAATAGTTTGAGTGTACTTCCAGATGGTTGATCTGGAAATATTTCATCGTGCTATACAACAGGTTTGTTTCACACAAATAATCTTGTTTACATGTTGTGAACTTATGGTGTATGTCCTCTTTGCAGCTGATAGTTAGGAGATATTGATACTTCCTGGATTCAGTATCGTATTCAGTCAGTTATGCTACATGATGAAATCACTAATTTACCACAGTTAAATAGCTTCATAAAAAAAATTATGAAAATGAAAACAAACAAAAAAACCAGAGGGATGAAATCATGTCTCCATTAACCAAAATTTCACTTCAGTTATTCAAGTTTGAGTTCCTACACCCACATCTAGACTGGATAAGTATGTTATCTTTAAAGATGCCAGCTGAACCCCTTTGTTCTCATTGATTTTGGGGGTGGTATATAAAAATTCTTTGCATCTCTGAAAAATGGCCCAGTTTGGTTTCTAGACCTTGAATGTTAACACCAAATTCTGACCAATTCAGAGTGTCTGGCAGATAGCCTTTTACCCTATCTGGGTAAGTTTCTTGCTGTCAGAAGGCTATGGAGAGCTTTCAGATTCTGAGTCCAAAGATAATTTCCAACTATGACATAATTTATGTCTAGTCACATCAGATACAGTTGACACAACAGCAAGTTGAAAGTGTTGTAAGGGCTGGCAGAAGTGAAGTCATGAGATTGCTAATGAATTGTGATGTGATGTGCTGTGAGTTTGGAGATCCTGCCATCACCCAGGGGTGACTCCAACAGTTTAAGTGATACAGAGGGCAAAAGCATTACGTCTCCTTGCAGTGACAAGGTAGCTGAGTTGACTTAGGTGTGTTTCCGGCAGTTCACTCTTTAAGGAAAACTCCAGAGAGTGAACATAACAAACGCAAAACCTCAAGCAAACCTCGATATAGGAGAAGACTTTTTTGCTGCATTTATCTTTTTTTGAGAGAATAGAACCAAAATGTTCCTTAATTGATTTTCAAGGATATAATTGCTAGTGTATGTATTTTTTTTTATACTTGCTTCTTTCTGATTTGTTATAATGTTTCATAGTCTTTGCATTAACATTTGCAAAGTAGGTTACAGCTAGGAAGGACTGTTGTAACTAAATATCTGATAAATAAGAATCTTTCAGAGTGAAACAACACCCTAAGTTCTTATCTGTTAGGTAGAAAATATTCATCCCCTTTAATCTGGTGATAAGGGAATCTGTTCTTGAATGGGAAGACTAAGACCCTAAAAGAGAGTATCTTAGTGTTTGTTTCTCTTATTGGCGTGATTATGATCTTAATGGATGATTATGAATGATCTGTATTTTTTTTTTCCAGTTTCATTGCAATATGTGAGATTCTTAGTTTGAAGCCTGCTTTTATTGCTTATACTGACATGTCAGTGTAACTAGCTCTCCACTTAACTGTAATACCAGAAATAATGATCAGCTTAAGCCAGAAATAAATTCTGTGAAGTCTAATTTTACATTTGGTTCTAGTGTTTCTTTTTAACTCAATGTATGCCTGTCCATAAACACTGACTTCAGCTTACTAATGATGTGAGAACCTATGGAGTCAATCAGTAAGCACAAGGACTGTGTAAACTGTTGTAAAATCATGGCAGCTGGTATCTCTGAAGTGTGGGGTTGGTTTTGTTTTTTTGTTTTTTTTTTTTTTTTGAGCTAGCAGTAAGGCAGAGAAAAGGGTAACTTATAACCAGTGCTGCAACAGTAGTAATAGCTCTCTTTTACCACGAGTCTTAGTGTTAAAAAAGTACACAGGTTTGGTCAAAAGAACTAAATGTGAGCATATGCAGACTGAGTAGGAAGCAAGCTAATACAGACATTGTCCGGAGTGGCTTATGCTGTCGTTGTAGCAAGAAGCACTTGGCACTGTTTAAACCTCTGGCTGTTTCTAAGGGTTTTGACATGTTGTAAAATAATAGACTTGTAACATGTACAAGCTCCTAGGTCAGCCTTAGAGTTCACGAAAGCCAGCCGCTGACAACTTGTACCTTGTGCTTCTGCCTCGTTGGTACACACTGTATGACACTGAGTCTTAATTTCATGAGCCCATGTTTTGTTTTGCTATGTTTTTCCACAGGGCCTTTGCCTTGTTCAGTGCATTAGGATAAACAGTGCTCAGATGTAAAAAAGAACTAAAAACTCTATTTTTTTTGCCCTTTTTGCGTGATAATGCTTTTTCTTTAAAGAATAATACATTTTCTTTAAAGCACAATACTTCAGCTTTGTGATGCGGAAATAAGAGACAGGCAGAAAGGGAATAAAAACTGTTAAAATCCAGTGCAAAATAGTTAAGGGATTGTCAAAAATAAGTCTGAAGAATTTTGCAAGGAAACTAATATTTATGTTACTTCCCATGGGTTACACTTTCCACTTGGTAAGGGACATGGAAAATAAATGTAACTCATAGAATTAGGCTGTCAGTAGTACAGTATAATAGACTGTACTTCAGGCCTGATTATTCATGTGTCCATGAGGTTGTTCTCATTTGGAGCTTAAGGGTTAAAATTATAGTTTCATAACAAGCTATCTGATAACAGCTTAGCGTGTGAATAACAGGAGCCAAAAAATCTGAATGATTGGTTTAGTGCCTGATCACATTACGTTTGTTACAACTTTCCTAAAAAATAAATTCCATGCTGGCAAGAGGTGCCAGACTGACAGCTCTGGAATCTCATTTATCTACTGAAAGAGAACATTTCCGACAGCAGCAGTTTGAAATCTCTCTTACTGTCCCAAAACTCAGCTTACTAGGATTCAGTGCAGAGTAAAAGGATGCGATTTTGTCCTCAAGCTATTTTAAAGACTTGGTTTCTCTGCAGAGGTTGGTAAGCTCTTGCACTGCGAAAGGAAGGCACAGCTCCATGAAAGGTGTTGAAGCCCTGTGATGGAAGAGCCCCAGATTACCATTCTGCACATGGTTGCTGACGGTGTAAGAGTAAGAGACTGTAAGAGAAAAACAGTAAGAGTAAGCAGACTAAGAGACCGTCCAGGAGCTGCGCCTGCATCCCAACCCAGGCTTGCTGCCTTCCCCAGTCCACGCAGACATGGACCATTTGGCTTCTTGTTTTCAGGGGAATTCCCCATGCAGTATTATCAGGCTTTGTGGAGGGCCGGGGAGAATGGATGGGGAATAGAATAAAGGAGAGGAGTTGCCTATCATTTTCTAGTGCGCATTTGACACCCTTGTGCTTTTAGTAGTGTAGAGAGGACTGCAAAAATCCTCTTGTAGATGGTTCACCACAACCTTTGCCTTGCTTTTAATAATAAATGTGTAAGTGTGAAGGAGTGTGTGTAACCTCTTTCTTAAGCTAATGTATTTTTGACATTGTAATTTCTTTAATGACAGAAAAGTGTTAGCAGTTTTGACCTAGAATCTTTGGCTTGGGTTTATGTCTTCTAGCAGTTAACTTCAGGATTATTTTAACTCAGGCTCTTCAACTTCAGTTCTGTGTACACCTTGTCCCCTATACTTTCGTCCTGACAGCCGTCATGACAGCCTTTGAGTGTGGTACGCTGTAAATATGAACTGTGGAAGTGCAGTCTTTGATATAGGTGGCTCCTGATCCATCAGCGTTATTGTAGATTTCAGAGTGCTGAGAGATTGTCTTGACTTGATGGGTGTCTGCGGAGCACCCGGGAGTTATGCTTTTTGAGCAGCCTGTGCGCTTCCTGTTGCTACACTTCTGGAGTTGAGCAGTGGCTTTAAATTTTACATCCCATCGAAGCAGGATAATACAGAAAAGTGAAAGAAGGAAATAACATTTCCATCAGTGATTTTATCTGAGCAGCTAAAGTTTGAAAGAAGTTCAGAAGAGCCTTCAAGATTATACTTTTAATCATGAGTGACTGAGATGTGCAGATAATGTGGAGTTCAGATAAAGCTCAGATGGACTGAAATGTATTTAATTCTGTGATAGTACTAGAGGAAATTGGGGGAAAATACTTTCTAGAATGGGATTAGATAAAACTCTGGAAAGTACATTAAAGCAGTAATCTTAAATGGGCAGAATGGAATAGATGACTACCGTTGATAGGTTATTTATTGGATCTACATATATCATATGTGAAGAAAGTTTTATAAAATTTAATTTGGCATTTTCTCTGTTGGATTTAAAATGAATGCTATTTTCTAGTGGAATAGGGTCTTATCAAGCACATCCCAGCATCCTTGGCAGTTCAACCTGAGCTTTACTAACACTGTGGTAGTGCCCAAGGTTGTCTATCAAGAACTTGGTGTTTGGGGGAATGGAGAAGAATGAGCAGATTTAAATCAGAAATTAGTTTTTTAATTTGGCTCTAATCAAGAAAAAAATAATCCTTTTTTTTTCTTTTTCTTTTTTTTTTTTCCCCTGGAATGCTGGATTTTCTATAAAGACCGTCTGTTTCTCCCAGAGCTGTAGCAACTTCAAAGGGTCTGTCAGCATTAGCGCAGCTTGGGTAGAATCAGCCAAGAGGATGTGGAATATTTGTACAGCCTTTCTAATTCCACAAGGGACTAAACACATTTTGCTGTTTTATATGCAAATACAAGACATGATGATATAAAATGAAAAGAAAGAATAAGATAAAATGCATTCTTCATGTGTCTTACACTGAATATGTCAAAGCATTGCTAGACATAATTGAATATAAGTGCAAGACTGAATACAAGATTATTAGTTAAATTCAAATTTGAATGGAAGCCAATCAGACTATCTGGATTTAACTGTGGTTTTTTGTTGGTTTTAATTTTACACTATAATGCAGTATGCTGTATTGTCATAATGTAATACAGAAATGTTAAAGATGAATATTGCTTGTAAGATATTAGAATTCTACAAATATAAATTTCAGGTTGAAATCTGTCTTTTTCACTGTCGTCTTGAGAAAGAATTTGTGACCAATTCTGGGAACAAACCAGTAGAGAAAGATAACTGTTGAGACTTTAATGGCTCCGTGGTAGGAGCATCTGGGCGTAGAAAAGTAAATTTTTCAGTGGTGTCATTGCTGAGGAGAAGCGATCTTGAAATGGTTCAATGAATGGTTTTTTCATCACATTCCACTGTTAAATTGGAAAAATTCTCCCTCACTATTAAAATGGTACAACTCAGCACAGCACTAGCTTTTGCAGAGTCACTTTGCTATATGCAGCTTCTCTTTTTAGTGAATTCTGCAAGTACTTGGAAATTGTATGGGGGGAAGAAATAAGTGCAAGAATAAAGGTGGTGGAGAGTATTTCAAACTACCAGCATAATTCTTAGAAAGCAAAGAAATGGCTATTACTTTGGGGTGATATTGATTTGCCTGCTTGCTTTTCTACCATTGTGCCAAAGGTTTATCTGCTAGTGTCAAGGTATTTGAAGAGAAACTTGCTGCTCCAGGTAAAGGGAATCAAAACCATGAGCATCTGTAGATACTCCAACAGTTTATATTGGAGAGGGCTGTTGCATTGGGGAAGTCCAGACATAACCCTTTTGCCTGGAGAGGGAAATTTTAACTCCGCAGGAAACTGGAACAGTAACAATCAAAATCGCGTTCAGAAAACTGTAATTTTTCGTTCCCTTTTTTCAGAAATAGCTGAGTAAAACTGCTTTATATAGCATGAGGTCAGGAGTAAGATCATTCAGTGACTGAACAAAAAAAAAAAAAGCAGTGTAGTCTTACTTAAATGTGATTTTGAAAGGGCACATACCATAGAAAGAGTTTGTATATACATTTTTTTACTGAATTCTGTTATGCTCATTAATAACTGCGTTTCTTCTTAAATTTATGAATGCAAAAAAAAATTAATCACTTTCCCAAAACAAAAATGGGAAAATTATTGCCTTTTTTTCCCCAGCCATTTTCACAGGGATGCCTTGACTTTGCAAAAATCTGACATTTGTAACAAGTAAACATTTGAGTCCTAAGTCATTTAATTTCTGCCCAGTATTGTTAAATATTGGTCATTTAAACTTAGGAGTGTGTTGTGGGATTTCTCCCTAATAATGATTTCTCTATTTGTTAAGTATATTTTTAGTTTTTGTGTGAAAGGGGAGATCTGGTTCACACATTAACTTCTTTGTTGGGATTATCTGATGTAATGCCTCTGAGCTCCTTGCAGTCCATAAATATTCAAACTCGTAGCTTGCAAGTCAGGTAGGAAAGTGGTATCCCCTCCTTTTTACAGGTAGGGGAGTAAGACAAAGAAATTGAGAAATAGCTCTCAAAGGGATCCTGATACCCAGATCCCATTGATTTCACAGGGAGATAGGCACTTAAATATCTTTCTGGAACTGACCGTAAGTATCTTACTGAGGATCTCACAAGAGGTCCATGATAGACTGCTGTTATGAACCTCAGTCTTCCAAATCTTGGCCTATTTCCCTGACTGCTACCGTCCCTTTCTTCTAGGGAAGTTTTAATGTTTTTCTTTTGTCTCTTCTTTCTTAGAGACAAAGACTAAAGGAAGGCTTTAGTGGTATGTCCAGCACAGGGTGGTTAAGGAGAGAAGGGATATGGAGGGAGCAAGGAAAAAGAAGCTCTTTCATATTTTCCTTTAAAGTTTATTTTAATTCTGACACAGTAATCAAACGGATGGTTTTCTGCTAAAGTGTGTGCCTGAATACTGTAGACCCATCTTTTATGGAGTTCACTTGACTGAAGCATCAGGGCAATGCTTTGCCGGTGGTTAATATACTCAGTATTTCTGTGACCATGAAGCAACTTTCTATAAATATGTTAGAGCACTTGTACATGCCTATCTAAAGAAGTCTGTCTATAAAGATTTATTTGCAAATGTCCTTCTACTCTTTTTTTAACAAGCAGCTTTCAAAGGCTGTTTATATTTTTGGCAGAGCTGTGAGCTTTCTTTCAGGGCTACTCACATTTCAGAGAACAGGTGACTTGCATACTTTTTGTTTATAAATTACGAGTTAACTACATTGTCAGTCTAATATATATTTAGAGCAATCATAGTTGACCGTATTGCTAAAAGTTTCCAACTCCTTTTAACGTGCTTTGAATTTCTAGTTGGTGTTTACATGGGGTTTTTTGTTTGGTATCTTTGGGGTTTTTTTGTTTATTCATTTTGGGTGTTTGTTCTGGCCCCTCCTTCCCCAGCTGGAGAACTAAGGAGTAATCTTAGTATGTTTAAAATATTGCTTTTAACCAAAGCTTCTCTTCTTATGCACTCCTTTGTATTTCATATGTGTTCTCTGAAGGAGATGGTTATCCAATATTCATTTAAAATAATGGTTGCTAATTATTTCCTGTTAGTAAGGGAGAACACTCAAAGATTGTTAACAAATTATATATGCAGGAACACAGAGGAAATCACAAAGCATCTTATCAGTCCAAGAAAATGAACTTCTCATCTCTCAGCTGATTGAACACCATAGAATTGACTATTTCAGATTAATTTTTTTTTTTCCAGTTTTAAATTTTGAATTAGTTGGGCACAAACTTTTGGGAAGCAGCATAGCAATCTCACCGTTTTGTGGCTCAGTGATGGAAAGAACTTGCCTTGTGGTGCTCATGGCTTAATTCCCTGCTGGAATGATGTGCTTGACTTGGTTGAAATTATGCCAGTGGATAATTTGGCCCCTGGTATTCCAGGAAACAGAAAAGTGGATGCTGAAACCTGCTAATATAACTGGACTGTAACCAATATGGGGTGGGAGACAAAATTTTTTTAAGGAGTGATACGTCTAGCTCCAAGGTCAGGCAAACCATTATATTTGTGTAACAGTCAAACGCTTATTTCATGAAAGAGTTAAGGTTATTTGAGCACTGTGACATTTCTATAACCTTAAATATTAGAAATCAGAAAGCTGAACAATACTATTAAACAGAAGTAAAAGAGAAGGTGCTAACACTAGAGCAAACTCAAAAAATGGTACTTCATACAGTCACCTGAGAATTCAGATGCTTGCTGCAGGCTCCTTCAGCTTCAGAAGTCTTGCTTTCCCCTTTTGCTGTCCAGCCATACATTGGTTTTCTTCCTTACTCAGCCACTGACCTCTCTCAGATGGTATTGGCTCCTTTCCATACTGTGAGTAACTGCACTGCTTTTGATCTGATTACACACAAGTCATGTTCTAACTAGGAAATGTGGCAAGGTCTGTGGGGAAAACGCCATCTCGATGCATGGCATAGGTTTCCAGGAGAAAGCCCTCTATGGTGTCTTCCTCTTTCCAGTTATAGGGAACCCTGGGCCTGGTGTGGTGGGATTCCTTATCTCCCTTCCCCGTTATTGTGATTTTAGCAGCAGAAGTCAAAATAGGCAGGAGCAGTCCAGTAGCCCTGGCAGTTTCTTCTCTGGATGGCAATGATCCTTCTCAGCAGATGCCTCTACTTGAGAGGTTTCAGTCAACTCTCAAGCCTGTTTTATAGCCCTTCTCCCTTTCTACAGTTTCAGAGGATGAGAGGCATTGAGAACACAAACTGCGTCTGAGATTGTCACAAGGGCACAGGGTGTTCAGGCCATGTAGCAGCATTCAGGAATATAATCTTAAAGCAGAAACACAAATTGGTTCTGTGTATGCTAATACTAGCTGTGGTATGGTCATGGGAGATCGGTATTGCAGAGATCCCCAGACTCTCTGTTTGTTCAGAACTGCTTGTTTCCTGTTCAGAGCTAGACTGCCTTATACCATGAAGATAATAATTGTTTTCCTGCTATTTATACCATACGTGAGATACCAAAGCCTAATGGAAAACAGTTAGTATGCTGGAAGCACCAGATCTTAAGATTACAGTAATGGAAATTATTGATGCCTTCAGAAATTTGGTAGGGAAAAACCAGAATTCTTCACTTATATACTACCAAAATACCCAAAATAGCATTAGCAGTTTCAGGATTTGAGTTTAGACTATGTGTACCAAACATACTGATGAGCATCTTAATAATAAATAAAAATTCCCTAAGTAACCACTGACAACATACGTCATAGTGGTTTGGGCATTTTATAATTGTATTTCTCAAGAGTGCACAAATGCATTTGGCAGAAAGGAATAGCTCTCTTTACACAGAGAAGCATAAATAAGCTGTGTTTTTAGCAGTGTGCAAATAGTGTCATGCATGGAAGTGTTCAAGGCCAGGCTGGATGAGGCTTTGAGCAACCTGGTCTAATGGGAGGTGTCCCTGCCCAGGGCAGGGGGTTGGAACTCAATGATCTTTAAGGTCCTTTCCAACTCTAACCATTCTATGATTCTAGTGTATGGCCTGAAAAGGTAAACCACAGTAATGGAAAAGGTAATTTTATATATTTCTGGGCACAGTCTGCTCACAATAAATAAATTAATGCATCAAACTTGTTAATAGGTAACAAACACCAGTGCTGGTAGACAAATCCAGGTGTCACCAAATTCTGTTTAGAACTTTACTTTTACAGGAGTGAGTTGGAGAGTTACTCATAGATACCCGCATGAGCAGGTTTAGAGTAGATCAGTCAGGCTGATGTTTTGTTTTATCCCCCAAGCACATAGGTACCTGGTTCCTTCTGTGCACTAACCTTGGAATATGCTGTAAAAGTCCATTTGCAAGTGCTTTGCCTTTGTCTCATTGAGACTGCATCCAATAGTTGATTGGTGAGCAAGTGCAAAAGAAGGTGTGACATCCTTTCCTGACATCATAAACAAATCTTGCATTTTTTGTATTCATGTGCCCTCATAGGATTATGGGACTCCTCACATTATCTTGAGTCTGTAACACGCCTATTATTTTTTTCCTGTTGTCTGTCATATCTTTACCTATCTGTTAGGTCAGCCATTTAGACTGTCTGTTCCTTGAACTGTGCACTACCATGTTTTGTTGTGTGTGTCTATATTTTTAGTGCAAAGGCACCTTGACCCAGCTGTGATCTGTAGTCTAGGTAGCTATTATGCAAATTTTAGCCTTTAATACCCTTGAAGGATTGCTTTTCAGTAATATTCATTGACAGAAGTTATCTGTGATATAGTAGGTTTGTTTCCTGAGAGAAGAGTAACGTTTGAGACAAATCCTTGAAAGCGGCCTTCTGATTTGTGGAATAGATATAAACAGCAAATCCAGTATATTGCTGAAATGCAGCAATAAACATATGTAACTTCTTTGGATAACTTGCCACCCCTGCCCTGCTGTTTGTTTGGCCAGGGTTGGAGTTCTGAAGTGCCCTGAAATTTGTGTGGGTTTTGTAACAGGCCTTATTTTAGCCTGTAGTGTACTTACATCTTAAATGGAAGTAAAATTTTGTTAAAGTTTTGGTGAAGAGATCTCAAAATCTCTAAATTTAGGGAAGGATCTAAATTTAACTGGAGCCTAAATATCTCTTAATTTACTCAGTGCACGTCAGATACTATAAAAGTATGTTTTGCCCTTGTACCTGCTCGGGTCATCTTGCCCTGTTTGGCGCTAAGCAATGTTACACCACTGCACAGCTTTATAGTTCAATTTTTTGCCCCAAGCTTACGTGCTGTGTGACTGAGCTGTTGAAAAGAACAAAAGTGTTCTGAAACTGTTCAGGAGGTGAATCCAGACTGTGCCACTTCCCAGTGACTGCTTAGTTCAGCCCAGTGTTTAACTTAGTCTCCAAGGATCCCCCTGAGCCTCAAATCAGCATCAAACTGAAAAGCAGCATGGTCAGGATAGCACACTGTTTCCCACAGCTTCAGAACACTTATTTTCTTTTCAACTTATCCTCCAAGCAATTGAGTCTCTAAATTGGCATCACACTAGGTGACATGCTTAGGAGGGTACATCACTAATAGCATTAAATTGCCGATTTCTCTTAAAAGAAATACAAAATAAAAAGGAACCAGACAAAAATACAAAAGTTTTCTGACATTAATAGAGCCTACAGATGAGAGGTGTGGAAATAACTGCTTGTACAATCATTATCAGCTTTGGCTTTTTTTCAACTACCATACTTCTTTAGAAGTAGTTAGAGCTTGCAGCTTCTTGAGAAATTGTTTATGTTTTCTGGAAGCAAAAGGATGGAAATGGTCTAGTTGAAAGCCATTTAAGGCAGCACTCCTGAACCATGAGATTCAGTTTCAGCTCCTCTCATGGCTGTATTTTCTCATAGAGACCTTAGTCTAAGAGCAGAGGGATGGACACAAGATCTTCTTTCAGAGTTACTACATGCAGAGACTGTCCTGGCCCAGACACTAGAGATACTATTTCTTTTTATTTTATGGGAGTGTCCAGTAGTTTAAGATTAGGATGGGATACCTTCTTTTGGCTTAATCTCAAACCTATATGTTTACCTCCATTTCACCCGCAGGATTTTATTTCCTAGATCTCTTTGCTATTCTTGTCTTCCCATAGGAAACAGATTGAGGATGGTTCTCAGCTGCACTTCAGGTATGGCAAGGATAATCTGGCACTGAAAGCTGAAATGAGGAACAACTTCTAAGAGGGTTTTGCACTCAAAGTGTTGGAAGAGGAATTGTAACTGGTGAAGGATTGAACTTGCTTGAAATAGTGTTCTTTGAAAAGGAAATTTGTCTGAAAGATGGAATATACTAATTTTAAAAAAATAACTTAGAAACAAGGGTGACAATAATGATTTAAAAAAAATAATCTGAAAGTGGTTTTTTTTCCATTAGTTTTAGAGGGCTTTGGAAAAGCATCCGTATAAATTAGCACCTCTGAAATTCTGGGTTCTCCTACACATTTGTTCCTCATATATCTGAATCTCAAATCTTAAGAACACTCCTACTGAAACAGATGATAGAATCATAGAATTGTCTAGGTTGGAAGGGACCTTAAAGACCATCTAGTCCAACCATCAACCTAACTCTGACAAAAAAATAAATAAGAAATAGGAAATAAAAATTACTAAACCATATTCCTGAGGACCATGTCTACCCATCTTTTGAACACCTCCAGGCTT